>JAJOZX010002534.1:307500-457500 GCA_023014485.1 Bathynomus jamesi | reverse complement strand
AATAATTAGATGAAAATTATAATGTTAAAAAATCTTGAGAAACGTTTAAAATGTTTAAGAGACTCGTAAAGTCTGTTTCAAAGTGAATTACAAAACGTAATAAACACTTCATTCGTAAGCCTGGAATTAAAAATTTGATTAATTTCGTCCGTTTCATTTGAAATTATTTTTAATTGCCTTTAATTTACGAGTGAAGTTATCGTCTCACTGCAACGAGTTTACGAGTTATCGTCTCACTGCAACGAGTTTACGACTCTTAACAGTGTAAACAAACGGATCTGCGTGCTTTATACGAAATTAGCTAGTAAAACTGCTCTCATATGGAATCTAAAATGAGGCTGACTACGATTCTTTACCTGAATGCGGAGTGTCAAACACAGCCAACGTGTTTAGTGGAATCAACTTAGATAAAAGTGGCCTTATTCACGTATTACCTGACAGGAAAATGTAGTTGAAAAATAAAACCTAAAATTTTTGTGAGCGTACAAACTTACGATAAGAACCAGGTAAAAATGGAAAAATAAGTGGCTCTTTCACCGAGAGAAATATTGTCGCGTCGATCATTTCCACGTGATTGGTTGTGGAAATGAAATTTTGCGATTCACCAATTCATAATTGCTGCAAATCGAGAGCGAGAATTGAATCTTATTATGGAAAATTATTTATTAAAGGAAAGATTATATTTATAATTTGAAATAACATCCTTTTAACCTTTTAAATGTTCCGAGCGATGATTCCTCATTTCACGAAGGTTAAGCTTGTCGTCCCTCCTCTCCAGGCATAAAGGCATTATTTAATTTTTAATTGATTTAATTTCTGTACAAACTGCGACATTTCAGTTCTTTTTCTTTGTCTGAATTGAATTGAATTGAATAACCTTTATTGATAATAAAATAAATGCATTGGTCTTATGATTTACAATGACGTAAATGATTGTGAAGCTGGACTATTTATTTTATTTAATTTGGACCTTAAGCTTTAGGCGTTTCTGTGCTCAGGATTATCTGTAGAGATAAGGGTTTATAACAGCGTAAATCTTGCATGAAAGAGTAGTATTACCTTCAAAATTATGGACACGTCATAATCACCAGTAATTTCTTAACCTAATCTAACTTAACTTAGAACCCTACTCTAAACCCACCTGAGTAGATTGATGCCTCGATATGTCCATCTACAAAATGTTATCGAAATGGCGTACTGGTGTAGTGGTTAGCATCGCTGATTACGAACCCATTGGCCACAGGTTCGATTTCCGATGAAGGCAGGAGGCGCGCAGGTAACCCGACTGTTCATCCTTCCGCACAATAGAAATTGGTTGCTGATCGGGAGGTCGTGAGATTGAGTCCGGGCGAGGACTTTGTAATTTTTGACTGCCCGTGGTCGGTCGTGGTTCGGATTTCACGTTAACCCTTTCATGCCGTATGGGCGCAAATGAGACCATCAAATTTTATGAGATTTTAGTAATTCTGGAGATATAACAAGTGTTTTTTGTGACATGAAAAGGAAAACGAACATCAGGTATGAAAGGGTTAAACTGTAGGTCTAAGGTGGAGCAACAACTTGACCTTCGTCACAATAAACAATTCGGGCGGAAGCCAAAACCAAGGTGTATATATATATATATATATATATATATATATA
Organism: Bathynomus jamesi; assembly: GCA_023014485.1. Lineage (NCBI taxonomy): Eukaryota > Metazoa > Arthropoda > Malacostraca > Isopoda > Cirolanidae > Bathynomus > Bathynomus jamesi. The sequence goes on along the minus strand of JAJOZX010002534.1, from coordinate 455,859 downwards.
TATATATATAATAATAGCATTTACAGTTATATAAAAAGAGATTGTTTCTGTAGTTGAGCTGCATTTTACTGTATTATTTTATACATTTATTTAAGACCTCATCTTTGGTTGTAATTACCATAATTGTGTTGATGTATCATTATATTTTTGTTTGAGAATAACAGTTCAACAAATGAATAAAATATATACAAATGAATTGGATGTTTTCATGATTCAGACAGACATCCTGATGATAAAAGCTTAACTCCAATTTTCTATACAAAACTCAAATAGTCAGTAAAAAGAGGGTTGACAAAAGTAAATAGACACCTTTGTTTTTCTTTTTTCTCCATAGTTTTTTATAATAAAAGTGAAAAATAATAGCAAATTTATTGAATCAGTATAGTTAGAATCGTGTTAGTTTCCCCATTCCATTAGGTAAAGCTGACACACGTTCTGCCATTCCATTGATCAGCTTTGCCATTTTGAAGACAATCATCGTGGTGCCTATTTACTTTCATCAACTCTCTCTCTCTCTCTCTCTCTCTCTCTCTCTCTCTCTCTTTGAAAGCTTCCGAAGTATTATAGTTTAGACACACTTGAAGTTCTAATAAGTGGAGATGTCAATGTCACCTGGAGCTCATATAGGGATCAATTTAGAATATTACAGAACACTTTCATACCCACTAAAATGGTTTTCTTGTCAACAAAGTCACCGAAATGGTTTAACAACGAAATTAGCAGTGCTATTACGGGAAGAAATAGAGCCTACAAACTACTTAAGTCGCATTTCAACCAGACTAATTCGGAAAACTATATAAACCTACGCAGGAGGGTTAAGTCCTTAATTAGATCAGCCAAACGTGAAGAAGAAGATAGAGTTGCCTCACTCTGTAAAGTTAACCCTAAAGAATTTTTTGCCCATGTTAATAGCAGAAAGCCAATTAAAAATTCTGTAGGCCCCTTAAAAGATAGAAATGGCGTACTGAAATTCGGTGATAAAGATATAGCTAATATGTTAAATGAGTTCTTCGTTACAGTCTTCACGGAGGAAGACATAATAGAAGTGCCAAGTCCTCGGATTGCATGTGACGGTGACCATCCCGTAGAGACCATAAGTTTTACGAGAAATGAGGTACAGCAATTAATTGATAAGATGAACAAATACAAATCACTGGCCCCGACTTATTTCTTCAAGGGTATTAAAAGAGGTTAGCCACAATGTTGTTGACGACTTAGTAACCATATTCAAACAATCAATCGAGTTAGGGAAAGTTCCAACCGACTGGAAGTTAGCAAATGTTACACCAATCTTTAAAAAGGGTGATAGGGAAAATCCTTGTAATTACCGCCCGATCAGTTTAACATCAGTTGTCGGCAAACTGTTGGAATCTATCATTACAAAACATATTGTGTATCACCTTGAATCTAACAATCTAATTTTTTATTCTCAACATGGATTTAGGCGACATTGATCCTGTCTGACAAACCTGTTAGAGTTTTTCCGTAATATGCATAAACTGTACGATGCAAGTAGGGCAATAGATATAGTGTATCTCGACTTTCAAAAAGCCTTTGACAAAGTCCCTCAAGCGAGATTGATGGCTAAAGTCAAAGGACTAGGAATCACTGAGCTCGTTTCCAACTGGATTGAGGATTGGTTAAAAGATAGAAAGCAGAGAATGGTAATAAATGGAGTGGCTTCGGAGTGGGCGCCCGTCACCAGTGGTGTCCCACAGGGTTCCGTTCTGGGTCCTTTACTTTTTATCTTCTATATTAACGATATAGACGTCGGGCTTCTAAGTGCAATCTCCAAATTTGCAGACGATACGAAATTAGGAAGTAGTGTAGGTACTGAGGAGGGCGTAAGAACGCTTCAGAACGATCTTGACAGGTTGGGCGAATGGTCTGCTACTTGGCAGATGCCATTCAACTTGGACAAAGATATAGACTTAGGAGTCTATATCAGCAACGATCTGAAACCGTCGAAGCACTGTGCAGAAGTCGAAAAGAGGGCCTTAAAAATATTAGGTTATATTAAAAGACAGTTCCAGTTCGGAACAAGGAGACTGTAATGTCTCTTTATAATTCACTAGTCAGACCTCAACTGGAATACTGTGCGCAGTTTTGGTCTCCATCCCTCAGGAAGGACATACAAAGGTTAGAAAGAGTACAAGCAAGGGCTACAAAATTGATCCTTCGATGAGAATGCAAAGCTACCAACGGAAATTGGAGCGCCGAAATCTGTTTACCTTAGAGACGAGGAGGTTTCGGGGTCAGCTTATTCAAGTCTTCAAGATGCTAAATGGAATAGACAGGGTAGATTACAGAAACTTATTCTCACTTAATGCCAATCCGACAAGAAATAATGGGTTTAAACTGGAACTAAAGACATTTAGGACCTCTGTTTGCGGGAATTTCTTTTCCTATAAAATAGTTAATATCTGGAACCAACTTCCCTCAGAGGTTGTTTCCAGTCAAAGTGTAAATGTGTTTAAAAATAGGCTAGACAAGGTACTGAATACTCTCATAGTTTAAGACTAAAACATAACATAACTGCAGGAGTTCGCTTGCACGGTGTCTCTGTGGGCATGCTAAATATAGAGCTATTTATATATTCTCCACTTTCCTGTAAAATTTCCTTGGCTACTTTTCCAGGGTCAAGGTATTTCTTCAACCTTTTTCCGTAACTGCCTCTGGCAGGGAGGGAGCGGAGGGTGGGGAGAGAGCCTTCTACTTTTCTATCCAGTTTTCTACTACTGTTAGGATAGTTGAAAGAAAAATAAACTTGTTTAATAACAGGAACCTCCCAGAGTGGACCGGAAGGTCTTTGAGGCTTCCACTTGTCCTTGTAACTCTCTCTCTCTCTCTCTCTCTCTCTCTCTCTCTCTCTCTCTTTAGTACGGTAAGAGTAGGACGATTGATATACTTTATATCGACTTTCAGAAAGCTTTTGATAAGGTACCTCACCCCTGGCTAATGGCCAAAGTCCGCGGGCTGGGTATCGGTGGGGAAGTAGGTAGCTGGATTGAAAACTGGCTGAAGAATAGGCGGCAGAGGGTTGTAATTAAAGGGGCTAGTTCGGGCTGGGCCTCGGTCACTAGCGGGGTTCCCCAGTGTTCCGTTTTGGGGCCACTGTTGTTTATCATTTATATAAATGATATCGACGGTGGCATCGTCGGTAGGATCGCCAAATTCGATGATGACACCAAGCTTGGGGCCAATGTTGGGACGCCCGAAGCGATCGAGCAACTGCGTGCAGACCTACGTAAGGATAGGAGAGTGGTCCGAAAAATGGCAAATCCCGTTTAACTTGGGTAAATGCAAGGTGATGCACATTGGCTACGCCAATCCCAAGTCGGACTACTCCATACTGGGGAGTAATATCGAGGCCACTGACTTGGAAAAGGACTTGGGTGTACTAATTAGCAGCGACCTTAAGTTTACAAAACAGTGCGTAGAAGTGGAAAAGAAAGCCCAGAAGCTGTTGGGTTATATGAGGAGGCAATTTCGATTTCGGAACAAGGAGATTGTGCTCTCTCTCTGTACAATTCCCTGGTTCGGCCGCTGGAGTATGCTGTGCAGTTCTGGTCGCCCACCCTCAAGAAAGATACTGAGAGGCTGGAGCGAGTCCACGAAAGGGCCACAAAGTTAATCCCTTCCGTTAGTCATATGGGCTACAATCGATGCTTACGCGCCCTGAATTTGTTTTCGCTGGAAACTCGGAGTCTGCACGGTCAACTCATTGAAGTTTTCAAGCTCTTACACGGGTTCAACGATATCGATTTTAGAAGCATGTTTAGTTTAAATGATAACTCAACTCGCAACAATGGTTGGAAGTTGGATTTGAAACGGTTTAGCACTAGTGTGTGTGGGAATTACTTTACCTATAAGATCTGTAACATGTGGAACAGGCTACCTTCAGAAGTTGTGAACAGTTCATCTGTGGATCAGTTTAAGACAAGGTTAAACCGAATCTTGCACACTATTTGAGAGTGTAGAATTTTCTCTGGCACCCGTTGCCATTGGTACCTCCTCGGTATGGGCCGCAAGGCCTTTTGAGGCACGTCTTGTCCTTGTAACTCCTTGTAACTCCTCTCTCTCTCTCTCTCTCTCTCTATCTATATATATATATATATATATGCAGTATATATATTATATATATATATATATATATTATATATATATATATATATATATATATGCATACAGGGTGAGTCAAAAGTCTCCATACATAGGCAAAATGGTCATGATAAATAAATGATTATTTATTTTTTATTTTTTTTGCAGGTGATGTGCCGAGATGCCTTTATCCCAAGAAGAGCGTACAGAGATCATTCTTCTGGCAGGATCAGGAAGCTGTCGCAAGGTTGCCGAGGATTTTAACAGGAGACACGCCCCCGGCACGCACATCACACACGACACCGTTGCCAAACTCATTGAGAAGTTCAAGAAGACTGGAAGTGTTGCAGACCAACCGAGAAGTGGCCGTCCACGAACAGCCACCGATGAAGGCACAGCGGCCATGGTGCTGGCAGCGTTCGCAAAGAGTCTCCAAAAAAGCACTCGACGGATGTCTGCAGAATGCGGTGTCAGCCAAAGAGTATCGTCCGCATTATGAAAGAGCACAGATGGCATCCATACAAAATGCAAATGTTGCAGTATCTTAGCGAAGACGACCCGGACAGGCGGCTGGAATTCTGTGAATGGGCAAGAACAAAAGTGGACGAAGACACGGAGTTCTCGGCTGGCATCCTGATTTCAGATGAAGCCAACTTTTATGTTCATGGAGAGGTTAATCATCAAAACGTACGTTATTGGAGTGATGACAACCCACACTGGATGAGTCCCTCAAAGACGCAAGGCGCTGGAAAAGTGATGGTGTGGTGCGGGATATGGGGCAACATAATTGTTGGTCCTTTTTTCATTGACACCAATCTGAATACCGAAATGTATCTAAACATGCTGCAAGACACAGTCATGCCGTCCCTGCTGAACGAGGACAGGAGATTTCCAGCGTACTTTCAGCAAGACGGGGCACCACCCCATTACGGTATCTGCGTGCGCCAGTGGCTGGATCAGCAGTTTCCGGGTCACTGGATTGGCCGCCGTGCTCCCGTGGAGTGGCCTCCGAGGTCCCCAGACCTCAACCCCTTGAGTTTTACTTGTGGGAGCACTTGAAGGCCATGGTGTACCAGGTGAAAATACAAAACACGGACCACCTAAAGGAACGCATTCGTGATGCGTGTGCACGCATAACACCAGACGTGTTAACGCGCGTTTGCCATGACTGGGAGGTACGCATCCGTATGTGCATTCAGTGTAATGGTGCCCACATAGAGCATATTTTGTGACTTACAAGTGATTGCATAATAAAGTGACCATTTTGCCTATGTATGGAGACTTTTGACTCACCCTGTATATATGTATATATATATATATATATATATATATATATATATATATATATATATATATATATATATATATATATATATTAGGGTGGTCCAAAAAGTTAAAGCATCGCCTAAGTTCTCTCCACAAGGTTGGTTTTATGCCTCTTGGTGTGAACAGTATTTGTGCAAAGTTTCACGTTATTCGGTTAATATTTAGGGGTCGCCCCACTTGCCCCCTTTTTGAAAATTTGGGAAAATATATAGACAACTGAATAACTAAATTTTTTTTTCGTTCTCAAAGAATATGAAAGAAAACAGTAAGACAATAAGACATGATAATGGGTGTATCTTCATTATTTCTTCTGCATCAGAGTCGCCTTGGATGGTAGTGGTATCTGTTTTCGGTGGGCGGCTACGAGTTGTAGGAGGTACTGCTTCTGGTCCTCGTTTCGTGTCAAAGTGTCATTGTAGCGTTGTGCGAGAGCAATACCTCGCTCGGCAGCATCATTGACGACTTTCATCTTTAAGGCGCGATCTCTAAGTTCCCTGTAGTTCTTGTCATTGGCCATTCCCGTGGATCTTTTTGAAGTAACTGGTGCGCTTCCTCCTTACCTCCAACTTTCAAGGCATCAAAGAGGGTCAATGTCCTTTTCGTGACGAAGGATGCCACATCATTTTCAACACCAGCTTCCGCCATGTCGATTCGTCGGGGGCAGCCATTCTTTTGGGGATGTTGGAGGTGTTGAACCATTCTCCTTTTGGTATCAGGATCGATCCTATTATCGAAGAAGGCCAGTCCAATCAGATGCTCCGACAAGTACCACAGGTGGCGTCTTAGAGCTGTCTTCGCCGCTTGTGCAGCTCCTCCGTGTGGATATTTTTCCAGAAGATGCAGCATTTTGAGATCATTGAGAGGAGCTTGTGTCCCCATTGGCGCTTCATGCCAGTACTTGACGTAAATCAGACTGACAAATAAAGCCAGCTGAGTCACGTTTCGTTCTTCGCGTGCTGTGAGCTTGAATTGATAGTGAAAGAGGTAGATTTTGAGCGCATAAATCGCCTTCGCCATCCATCTCGCGTGGTGCATGGGACCCGGAGCTCGGATAAAGAGTTGACCACCAGTCTTTCCCCCCAGGAAGAGCAAAGATAGTTCAAGGAACTCCTTGTAGTCGTCACGAGGTTGGCTTGCCTGAAGAGCGTTAGGTAAGTAAGTGAGCATCTCTTTTCTCATCTCTTGGAGTTGAGGGTTCTCGAACAAGCTGTCCGATGCTGAGACAAATGCTTCGTGGGAGAGAGATGGCCATTCCTTTTGAAATCGCTTAAAAAGGCCTGTTTCAGGACTTCCTGTTGAGCCAAATATTGAGGCAAAGACATCAGCAAGTACGACTTCAAGTATATGATGTCGACAACCGATCCAAACTAGCTCGTGACCCAATGCTTCTTCAATCCTGACACAGGCTCCGCGATGTAAACCCGTGTTTGACGCAGTGGTATCGAAGACGAGACCTCTCACATGCTGTTCCACGTTCCATAATTTCATAGTTTGAAGGCATGCCTGGGCCTGTGCTTCTCCAGTTCCTTGTTTCATCTTTGGGACACCAAGCAGCTTCTCCTGTCCATTGAATGTTATAAGGATTGCTATCCGATGCACATTCGTCTTCTTCCCTTCAATGCCGGGGAGAAGCTTTCCGTCCCAATGGAGAAGGACAGGGTCTTCTAGAGAGAATGATTCTAGGTCTTCTCGAGCTGCCTGTTCTCGCCCACTTTCTCTGTAGCGATGAATAGAGCTCCGAGAGCACGTCATCCCAAACAGATTATGCCCCGCGGCCTGTAATACAGCTCCAGTTACGAAAACAGCATTCCGGTCAGAAAGATTGGTGCGATCCATTGCTCCAATGACTTCTGGAGATTGGAAAATGTTCGTAACCTTGTTCTTGGGACGCTTTGGTGCCTGAGCTTCAGACGAAGAAGGAATCGGAACCGATGGTCTATAGTCGTCGTCGTCTTGGGAAGAAGAAGAAGAGGAAAGATCAATTGATGACACTCCTGCTTCTTCCAAATCTTTCTGTGTTGCTTCATGCCTTGCCTTCCTCTTGGCTTCCTTCTCCATTCTGGATCGCTTTCTGTCCTCTTGTGTAGTCGTTTCCTTATCAATGCCAGCCATGCTGCAAGAATTGACGTCCTTGCGCTGCATGGACAGGAAATTTCGGTCCTCAACGTTGACGATTGTGCTCATGGCATCACTGGTTGCGATGTCAAACAGTTCCTGGATGTCCGCTTTGAAGATGTCTTCATTCATTCTATCGCTGGCACGTTGCCTGGTCCTGTGCTTCTTGAGTGTTTTGTAGCGGTCTAAAAGCTTTGAAAGCTTACGGACACAGGAGTCGATCCGTTGAGTTGGGATCCGCGCTCGGGTCCAGACTTCAATCACCCTCTGGCATGCCTGGTTCAGACTGTCGGAGGTGGTTTGCTTTTGATTGATGTGGTGGTATTGCCCCAAGAGGAGGGCGTCAAGGCATGTAGGGAGCCTTGACGTGGATAAAGTTCCAGTTGCCATCCCTAGAAGCCAAACTTTTGGAATTGATCGAGTTTGAGCCATCGGACCTACGGAAGAAAAAGTACATTATATAATATATATATTCAGGTGGGGCGACCTCTAAATATTCACCAATCACGCTGCAATTTTGCACAGACCATGTGGACACTAAATGGACAAAAACCACACTTGTGGAGACTATCTAAGACAATTTTGAAATTTCCCCCTATGGATTTGGACCACCCTAATATATATATATATATATATTGTAAACTGAGAAAAATATTGTAATTTTCACAAACTCAATGGCTATTATAACTTTCGCTATTATGTTAATTTAAATTACATTTAGAACAGTGTGGGTTGTTAAGTCTTGGTAATTACATAATTATTGTTTGTAATTTAATGAAACTGTGGATGTAAATTACCAATAAATATTTATAATATCCAAAACGTGCTTTCATGTAAAAAGAATAGTTTTATTCCGAGGGATTTTAGCGTTGTTTTGTTTTCCATACAAATGTTAGTATTGATATGACGCTTATCATTATAATATGACGCTTGTAATTATAATATGACGCTTATCGTATAATTTATAATTGAATTGAATTTATCGTTTAATTAAATCAAACCCGCGAATAACTTGAACTATTTTGGAAAAACAAAATCACGCGCTAAAATATTGTTTAAAAGAAGAAAAATAAATGCTAGAACTGAATTACGCTAATGAATACGCAATACGCAATAAGCAAGATGACAAATTCTTCAAATCTGTCTGCCTTGCCAATGCAAGATCAGCGTTATGATGTAGTGGATTTTCCACACTGATTCAGAATATAAGAATGTAATATTTCAAGAAACAGGATGTGACACTAGAAAGCCCTGAAGAGGGATGGATGAGCCCCACGAAAATCTAATGTATGTAATTTACTGTATACATATGTTGAAAATGCGACTCCAAATTACAGATATATTCGACTATATATATATATATATATAATTATATATATATATATATATGTGTGTGTGTGTGTGTGTGTGTGTGTGTGTGTGTGATTCATTTTTACAAAAGTTTATCGCCTCAAATAACAATATGTTCTGTGCTCTAATAATTTATCAGCTGTTTTTGTGGGTTTAAACCAAAAATAATTCATTAGTTTCACAAAACACTGTTTCCGGTGTGTAGATAGATAAGTAGATAGAGAGATAGATAGAGAGATAGATAGATAAATATTCAAATGATAAAAATAATTTTTATTGTCAGTTTTAATATTCGTAAAATTTTATCCGATCAGAATTTTTTGAATTGTCATTGTCTGAGAAGTTCCTTTAAATGGCCGATCAGTTTCCTCCTCTTTTGTGTTTACAGCAGCAGAGTAATAGACCGATTCAAAGGATAGTACAAAATTAAAAAAGGGGGAACAGTAACGTGTCCGCTGCTCGTTCTCTCTCTTCATTATTCCGTTGATTGTTGGGTTTTTTGGATGACAGAAATACTGTTTGAAGCGTTATTGGCGGAGTTTCCCCAAACAAGGGTGCAAAGTATACAACAAACAAACCAAACTCTTTTCCTACCTTTGATTACAACCCGAAGGGCGTCAAAGACCGAAAATAATTTTTCTTTGGTTTTGTGGCTTTCGGGAGTTTTTTTTCCATTTTTTCCCCTCCAAATCAAAAAAGTGATAAAACAAAAGAAAAACAATCACAAAAATGAACATTTCGGAAAAAAGTATAAAATTATCGTAAAATATTCAAGTTCAGATTGAAGGACTAGTGCAGCGGTGTCCAATAGAAATTCCATGCTAGCCACACTTATGGTTTTCTATTTTTCGTATTCGTCCCATCATAAAAAAGGATTAAAAACATATTAAAAAACGACATTTCAAATTATTTATTATTAATATTAAAGATAAATATTACAAAAAAATATTAATAATATCGCCACAACGCAATAGCCTGTTCGCCACATGTGGCGAGTGGCGAACGTATTGGGCACCGCTAGACTAGTGACTATACTTGGGGTTTGGTGGAAGATGTACTCAGTTTGATGACCTGTAAACTAACCTCTTCTACCCCTAGTTTCAGCAAGAAAAACAGTTATCGCTGACTGGAAAATATATAGGGTGTCCCATAAAGCTCTTTACCCCTAAATCTTTTCCCACTAAAATAGGGTGAGAGTAAAGAGAGTAAAGGAACTTATGGAACACCTGTACAGTAATTTCGGCATATGAAGACCATCACCGAACAAGATTAAAATTGTTACTGAAGACTTTCTCTTTTTAACTAACTATAAAGAATTTACGAATTAGCAAATTCCAGTACTATGGGTACATTTCTGTATAGGGGGTGCGGGGTAGAGGTAATTGGGAGAGTGCCAGAGTGCCAGTGCCAAAGGGGTGTCAACCCCCAAAAGTAGAAAACTGAATATAGAATAACCTAACCAAACCTAACCTAACCTAGCCTAACCTTCTCCTGGTGTATATATTATATATATATATATATATATATATATATATATATATAAAGGGTGATCCAGAGAAATGGGACCCAAAAGAAACCCCTGTAACTCTTAAAGTATAAGTCCTTTTATAAAATCATACGCATCATTCGAAAGAGGATAGTTACAAGTTTGTACAGGATTGTATAGGTTTTGACAATACAAGACAAGATAAGATACAAAACAAAATAAAAGTGTTAGTTAAAACTAACCCTTCAAGATGACTGCATGGACTGTGGAACAGCTGCGTTTCATAACTGAGCAATATTATGAGCATGGAAGAAGTGTAGTTTCAGCTCTTAGAAGGTGATTTTGACACCTGAAAATTTGTCTTGAAAGATCTTTGAGCTGAAACTACACTTCTTCCATGCTCATAATATTGCTCAGTTATGAAACGCAGCTGTTCCACAGTCCATGCAGTCATCTTGAAGGGTTAGTTTTAACTAACACTTTTATTTTGTTTTGTATCTTATCTTGTCTTGTATTGTCAAAACCTATACAATCCTGTACAAACTTGTAACTATCCTCTTTCGAATGATGCGTATAATTTTATAAAAGGACTTATACTTTAAGAGTTACAGGGGTTTCTTTTGGGTCCCATTTCTCTGGATCACCCTTTATATATATATATATATATATATATATATATATATATATATATATATATGTATATATATATATAAATAAATATTTGCGTGTGTGTGTGTGTGTGTGTGTATATATATATAGATATATATACAAACTCAGAATGTGTATATGCGCGCGCGCGCGCGTGTATATATATATATATATATATATATATGCTATAACCCCTCCGGCTATGGCCCTCGGGTGATTCGGAGTCGACGGGGGTTCTGGTTAGGAGGCAGCAACGGATATTTCTCACGATAGTTTTCTTCTATAACATTCTAATTTTTCTCTCATTTCTTTTTTCTCTTTCTATAATACTCTGATACTTTCTCTGAAGGTTCGCCGATTTTCTTTTTATCACTTATCGGGAACTATTTTCCCTACTTTATTTTACTGAGTTCTCTGAAGAGAGCCCAACTCGAAGAGGAAAAATAAAAAGTTTTTCTCACTGTAATTTACTTCAAAAAATGTACAGGTAGTGCTCTGAATTTACAGTGGTAGAGGTTCGACCTCTTTCGACTATGGCTCAGGCCGGAATCTAAAAAGTTAAGGAGGCAAGGGGCCTCTGCCCTCTCCTCGCAGCGAGGCTGCTAACAAGGGAGTCTCGTAGTAGTGACCAAAGAAGAGTGAAGTAATGAAGTGAAGTTAATTTTTTACAATTACATGTATCATATAAATCTAAATGGGGGAATGCAGTTGAAGGTTGAGTTCCCCCCTTTAAACACATGATCAGATGTTTGAAAGATTCCAAATAAAAATTTAAAAAAATAAAAATAAAAACTAATCATATTTTCGCCGAGTATACATTTCTGAAGGCGATATAATTTCGTAGTAGTACATAAGTACAATTTAAGTACATTACTGAGTACATTTCAATTTTGGTTTATTACAATTATGATTACGATTATGGATTAATTCACATTTCACTTAGTATCGTTAATTACAGTTAACCAGTTACTATAATTTTGTTTTGTTTTTACAGTGTTTCATATTAATAGACAATAAGATGTTAGAAATATAATACAAAGTACATGGGCATATACGAGATAATTTATACACAACATGACAAACATGATTTACCATAACGCATGATAATGTATTATAAATTGAAATTAGAGCCAGAGGAGATTTTTCGTTTTCAGATGTTCAATTCATGCTGATTAGTGGAATTCGACCACTCGCCTAAGCATTTATGAATATCTTGCGAGAAATTAATTAATTTAAAGAAAAGAAATAAAAAGAATACATGTGAACGGATGTACAATTGTACATGTACGTAACGACGTACGTAATCATCAGGGGACATGTACGAATGCATAAGTTTTGTACACATATTGGTACGTAACACAATAGATTGTGTGCGTAATATAGACACGCGTAAAATATGGACTGATAGGTTGATCGGCATCAGTAGTTAGGACACAATATATAAATAATGACGTATAGAAAATGAAGTTTTTTATTATTATTATTAAAGAATTTACCATACATTGAACATGAAAGATATCCACATACCAAATGGGTGATTCAGTATTCGCGGTATGGAAAACGTGAAGAGAATTAAGTTACTTTATGACGTCATAGTTATTCACATTATGTCATACGTACAGTATAAGTCATTATTAGAAAAGATGAATTAGAGAAATACAGTAATGAATAAAGAAGTACAAATCAAAATTTTATCCAAAACTCGCTTAGGCGATTTTGGTTTCTTATGTAAAAATGAACATTCAAACATAAAAACCATACAAACATAAGTACTGCATGAAGACTGAATCCATATAATGATGGTATAGGAATTGTTCATTGTTCATTTTTGCATATATATACACACACAAACTCAGAATGTGTATATGCACGCGCGCGCGCGCGCGCGTGTGTGTGTGTGTGTGTGTGTGTGTGTGTCTGACGTCATACTATAAACTTTAACAGCTAACATTCAAATCTGTCTTAGAAATAACAGTGATATTACACCATCATATTCGAACCCCCGACCTCAAACCTAACCTACAAACTAACCTTGAATATAGACTATATTAAACTAACCTAATCTAACCAAACCTAACCTTACTCTCATGCACCAGTCTTCTCCTTATGTATATTTTATTTGATGTAAAGGGTGTCCCAGTAGTCTTAGAGGGGTTTTATTTGGCTATAACTCTTTTGTTTGTGGATCAAATAAAAGAAGGTTTGTAACACTTGAAAATATATTTATTGCGATTTTAATTACAAATTTAATATCTGATGAAAATCTTAATTTTCATTGCGTAAATCTAAAATTGCAATAGCGTACGTTATCCGACTCTGATGATCTTGTGGTTTGATTTCTTGAGCAATTTGAATTTTGTACGGGTAGAGATTGATATCCTCTCTTGAAATTCGACGTAAGGAACTTCTTGAAATGTTTAATTCCTGGCTGCGTCGTCAGACTGATGTGGATTTTCCTCAACGCTTTCACGAACCATCTCAACCTGAGTTGGACTTCAGCTTGTCCGAGGACGCCCAGCCCGTGGTTCGTCTCCCTGCCCCTTTCCCATACGAAATTTAGCGACGTACCGTCAAATAGCTCGATCAGAAGGAACAGAACATGTAAAATTTTAATCTAAACGCTCTTTGAGCAGCAACGATGGAAGAGTTGTTCGTCAAATAAAGTTCCACAACAGCCACTCTTTGTTGCTCTGTCCTGGAGTCCATTTTCATTAATCGCAGCAAGGGTACTTTAATTGAAAAATAAAAATAAATAAATTAATCAAAAAAGAAAAAAGTTATAGCCAAATAAAACCACTCCAAGACTTCTGGGACACCCTTTACAAAGGAAGGGCCAAGGGTGTGTGCCGCAAAAAATGCTCCCCTTTATAAGAAAAAGAGCCAAAATCAAGGTCTCCGAAGCTCACGATGCCATTTTTTATATATATATATATATATATATAAATTTTTAAAAGATTGTGTGTAGTGTGTAAAATGCATGTATGTGTAGTGAGGAAGAGAGGAAGAAGTGTATGTTTGTATGTTTGAGAGAATGCTGGGCTGCTCTCAGGGTAGATGAGACAGAAAAAGATTAGCTAAAGAGGACAGTGACAGGAGAAACGGGGGTTCCACCTCTCCCTCCTGCCTCACGTTCGCCCTGGATTACTTCCCTGGTCGAGTGGTATCTACAATCTCCTCCTTATTTATATATATATATATATATATATATATATATATATATATATATATATATATATATATATATATATATATATATATATATATATATAAAAAAATGTGCCTAATCTAACCTGAGAAACGGGTGGAATCTGACAAAAAAACAACCGTTTTTTCATGATAAGTAATTGTGCTGTGGCCATATATATATATATATATATATATATATATATATATATATAAGTGGCGTGCAGTCAGGGTAAGCGGGGCATGCGCCGCCTACCCAGATAAAGATCAAATTAAAAAAGTCAGTATATTATTACAGTAATCGAAAACTAATATAAAGTTATGATGCTTGTATAATGTATATACACACACACACACACACACACACACACACACACACACACACATATATATATATATATGTGTGTGTGTGTGTGTGTGTGTGTGTGTGTGAGGGCTGTGCGGGTCTATCACTTTCGGGTCGGGTCCGGGTCATTTTTCTAATTTACTTTCGGGTCCTGGTCCGGGTCCGGGTCGGACCCGAAAGTTCACTTTCAGGTCCTGTCGGGTCTTTCAGTATATGACCCGGGTCATTTTTCTAATTTACTTTCGGGTCCTGGTCCGGGTCCGGGTCGGACCCGAAAGTTCACTTTCAGGTCCTGTCGGGTCTTTCAGTATATGACCCGGGTCTGGGTCGGGTCTTTTCAGTATATGACCGGGTCTGGGTCGGGTCCATTATTAAAATGTAATAATTATAATCTGGTATAGGATAGGTAATAAGACTGCTACCGTAGCTACATTAACATATTTTCTGAAACATAGTTAAAACATATATGTCTATACGGTAGTAGCCTAACCCATATATATTAATTAATCCGATTTTGGAAATGTTTGAAGTAGGTTATTAATTGTATTAATATTTAATAGTAACTAGGTATAGTTATACACGCATTGCTAAGGGGCAAAGTACGATGTATGATTGCTCTCTCACCCCGCTTATTCTAAATTTTAATTAATTTTGTGAAAACAATCTATATTTTTTTGAGTGAACTCAAATGGAAATTACATCTTCTTGCATTAAAATTAAATAATTTGTTTATTTTAAAAAAAAAAATAAAACCGATAATATGAAATAATTAAAGTCATTTGGTAGTAATATTGTCTTTATATTTTGAGGGCAACATATTCTGTGAACTTCTTTAAAACAGATATTGATATAGTGGCAATAGCTATTTCTCCTAGAATCTAGATTGAATGTTGTGGCAACACAGGAAAGAGATTTCTGAATTTTTAACTGATTTTTTTATTTTGAATATACACAGTATATATATATAATATATATATATATATATATATATTATATATATATATATATATATATATATATGCGCTTATTAACTGAAATATTTTCATTAGGATTATTCTGCACTATTTTATTTGAGAAGACTTATTCCCCAACACCGTTCCATCACAAACACAATACTGCGTCTAATAATAATTGCGAAAGAGAATTTGTTTGCGGGTTCAGAATGAAGCTTAGAGCGGAGAACAATCTTTCAACGCTAACACTTGTGTGTACGGAGTAGACAATGCTACCAAGGCTGCCTGTTTTAATTCTCCTCCCATTTCCATCCACCATTTCATGGGATCTTGATGGATCAATTTCCCAGCTGAATCTCTCTTTTCGCGAGGCGAGGACATTTTTCAAACTGTATCACACCCGCATCAAACTTCGCACTCAGTGACACAGTTTGAATCGTCCTTCTTTCTGGAGAAGTCTTTCCTTTTGTCGCA
Organism: Bathynomus jamesi; assembly: GCA_023014485.1. Taxonomy (NCBI): domain Eukaryota; kingdom Metazoa; phylum Arthropoda; class Malacostraca; order Isopoda; family Cirolanidae; genus Bathynomus; species Bathynomus jamesi. The sequence goes on along the minus strand of JAJOZX010002534.1, from coordinate 439,877 downwards.
ATTCTTTTTAATGGGGTCCGCGGCAGAGGTCTCGTTCGAAGAGCTTTCTCTGCAACTATATTATTTGTAAAATTACAATCATTATCATCATTTCTGGCAATAATAATACTGTAATCATAACGAATAACGATGTAATGCAACTGTAAATTATTGAGGCTAATTAATAAATATAACAGTGCATGGAGTATCATAAAAAACTCAGGGAACCATTCTGAGTTCATTCCCATATATATATATATATATATATATATATATATATATATTATATATATATATATATATATATACATATATATACTGTATATATTTACACGGAGAGATGAGAAAATAATGATCCCCCTACTAAAGACCCTTATCATCCCCAAACTAGAATACTGCTCCCTGCTAACTTCCCCTTATAAACAAGGAGATATAAATTAACTTGAAGGAATTCAGGGAAGCTTCACATCCAAAATAGACGGAGTAAAACATTTGGATTACTGGAACAGACTGAAAAAATTAAAATTATACTCGCTAGAAAGGAGAAGGGAGAGGTATGCCATAATATACGTGTGGAAAATATTAGAAAGGGGGGCTCCAAATATGTCATTACACCCAATACTGGCAAAAACCTCTACAGACAACAGAAGAGGAAGAACTTGCAAAATCTCGAACATGAGGGCTAAGCAGGACACTGCTCTAACTCTCAAAGAGCAGAGCCTTCCAGTGAGAGGTCCTAGGCTCTTCAACATTATGCCCAAAGAACTACGAAATCTTTGAGGCATACAAGGAGGGACTTTTAAACGGGCCTTAGACGCCTGGCTCGGGACAATTCCCGATGAGCCGGGCGTCCCAGGATACACTGGACGGAAGTCGGCGGAATCAAATTCACTCCTTCAACAGGCCCGTGGACGAGGGGCACACAGCTCGATCGGCGGGGATGAATACCCTCCACAAACTACTTGCCACAGGTTGCCACAGATATATATATATATATATATATATATATATATATATATATATATATATATATATATATCAAATATTCAATTAGCAACTTCATTTTAACGAATTATACAATATTCACCTACAAATATTCAATATTTATGTAATCCATTTCTGTATGCAAATGAAATATTAAGCGCGACAATTACCTTCACTAGAGTTGTCTTCATCTTCTAACGACTGTAATGCGCAGAATTTTGAGTATAGAGAATGCAAATAACCCTTGGCCAATACTTCCTGCTGAGAGTCAAGCAATAAACGATACCGTGGATCGACATAAACACCCATTAGAAAGGCTCCATTCTGAAAGAGTTTATCTTCCCGATCAATCATGACCTCTTTCAATGCACGAGAAACTGCAGTTTTGTCGGAAATCTCTATTTTCAAACGTTTCCACAGTCCCAAAAAATCACCTGGAGTTAAATTTTCTTCTTGTAAAGCTCTTGTTGCTTCTCTGGATGGCTGTAGACATTTAACAGTCATTTCAATAGAGTTCCATTCCTGCGCAGTTAGACGTAGCGACGGTTGTGCTGCTCCCCATTCTACAACTTTCTCTTTCGTAAAGAGCAGCCTTTCCAGCATATCATACGTAGACCTCATCTAGTTGTATTGTCTAATATCGGTTTCTTTCCAGTGGAATGCTTAACGATGTTTATCATAGATGGTGTGCGCAACTTTTTCATAACACGTCGCGCAGCATCTATTTTATAGGAAAAAACTACATAATTGTACGATTTATACCGCTCGAACAATTCATTTGAATTTTGAATATTATGTGTATTATTGGGTTTTCTTAGCTGACAAAAATGGTCTGGTGTTAGCCATGTTAAAATAATGAAGTGTCAATGCCGATTAAAGGGTTAAAGGAATGCCTATATGTTTCCTTTGTTAGAAATGAAAGGAACCAGTTTTCGCTTGTAATTTTATACTAATATATTTCAACATATTACTATGAACGCAAACGTAGGCGTATGATTATAAGAAGTCCGAAACGTGCAATGATTATACCCTGGTGTATATACCGTAGGCCTACCTGAGAAATGAGAATATTCATTGAAACAATAGGTAATTCATAACATATAAACATTTTAATTTAAAATACCGGTACTAACCAACAGACTTCTCAACTGTGGTTAAAGCTTGACGCACAGCAAGTTCCAAAGTGTGTGAGATGCATCTGTTATTGAATGTCCCAAAGTCCACCGCTTCAATCAAAGACACAATATTTTCTCCATCACCAAGCTCTAACTCAGCAAATGGATTCTCCATTTCATTTTCACTCCTATTTTCGTCGGTTTCAAAATCTAAACAAAAAAAATATATTTTACCTTTTTTTATCTTTTTTCTATTACAAAAGGGAATATTTCTCAAATAATATATTTTATATTACATATTTTATGTATTCCTGCAAGTGTGTTGATCATTTAATACTTACCGTCCGTAAGACTTTTTGCACTATTATCTTCCATGAGTTCTTCATCTAAAAGACGACAGCACTTGATCATATCGGACCCGTTGTCTGTTGCAATGGATACAACTCGTGCAGATCCCAAGTCGTACTCGGTTAACACAGACTGAATGGTTTGTTTCAAAACATCTCCTATGAAATTAATTATTTATTACTGATTTAGATTTAAAGTAACATTCTTTTACATATACTGTAATATTGTACGATATATATATATATATATACATATATATATATATTTGTGTGAAATGTAAAATAATTTTTTGTGAAATGTAAATAATTTTTACCTGTATGCGAGCAGTGAAGTTCCTTGACAGCCAATGTTTTCACTTCAATTTTGTTTTCAAAGTCATATTGGGCTTGAATACCTAAAAATCCTCTATCTAAGCGGCTGCGACAATCTACTTTTAAATGAAACATTTTTTTTTAAGAAGTATTTTTAACTTATTTTTTTCAACTATTGCTCTATTGAGAGTCAAAGTAGCAAGATTTTTTCTGTTCATGTTTATATTCATTGCAGATAGAAATGGTTTAACCAAAATTTTAAATCCAATATCTTCTACAATGCTAAAAGGCCGCCCGTCTATTGTCACCCACGAAATAAGGCCATTTTCTAAAGTTTTCTTATCAAGTTGCGGGTGAACTCCAACTTTAATTTGTTTAAAAAGTTTTTAACGCTAGTTTGGCCTACATCCATTCCCTTGGTTTGTATTTGAGTTTTCGAAGTACTGCTAGCGCTAGGTAGGCTTTTATCATGATCCTCAACGTCACATGATTCCCACTATACACTTTTCCACACTTTTCAATTTAGCATGTAGATGTTTTATCAATATTATTATATTTAAAATATTCATTTGTAAGGCTAGTTTTTTGCTACCACTCCCCACTGGAGACCAACCAATGTATGCAGTACACAACTCACAAACAAACAATAAAATATATTAGGATTAGGCTATTCTTCCGTCACCGTTAACTCTCCACTTCCAGTGAGTCATTTGGAGGGTGGAGTGATAATTCAATACATTGTTGCCAAATCTAAAGGCGCACACATAAATTTTGTAAACTAAAAACCCGGCTGTGCGGGTCCTTCACTTTCGGGTCGGGTCTGGGTCTGGGTCAATTTTAAAATTCACTTTCAGGTCTGGGTCCGGGTCCGGGTCTTTTTTCTAATTCACTATCGGGTCCGGGTCCGGGTCTTATCTCACTTTCGGGTTAAACCCGGGTCTGGGTCCGGGTCCGGGTCCGATCTGTCAGCCCTGGTGTGTGTTATCCATATAGATAACACACGGTCATTCTGTGTGAGCAAGGCTTTGTGCCGAAACGTAACGGAATATAACTACATCTCTTATCTGTGTCTTTCTACCACCCTCAAACCGCTCATATATATATATATATATATATATATATATATATATATGGGGTAATTATATACAATATCCCCCTCACCTCAGTTTCTAATAAAAATTATTGCAATGCGTAGAAAATAATAAATAAAAACTTTCCTTTAAGTAAAAAAAATTTTGGTCGATCATATTTATGGAGATATTATTTAATTAACGATATCCATTTGACGTGACGTTTTTCTGAATGGGCTATTTTTTCGTTACTCTGCGACTTAATTAGTTGGTTGGTTTCTGTTCTGGCTATTTTTTTTCTAATTGGATTCAGTTTGGGTAATACCTCAGTTTGGTCGTGTTTGTGATAGAATTATGACGTGCTGTTCGTGTGGTTTCGACTTTGAGAACTTGATTCGTCATGTGCCCTAGATGAAGACTAAAAAAGTGCATAACTTAACATGTTATTACATTATCATTTGTATAATTTAGGTCTCGGGGGTACGGGGACGGAGCCCACGTAAAGATCACGCATCACAAATTGATCGGTATCGGGTCCACTTTGTGATGCGTGATCTTTACGGGGGCTCCGCCACCGTACCCCGAGACCTAAATTATACAAATGATAATGTAATAACATGTTAAGTTATGCACTTTTTTAGTAAAAAATACATTTTTCTAGTATACATTTTTATAGGTTAGGTTAGGTTAGGTTAGATTAGGTTAGGTTGGTTTCCGAAAATAAATAAAGTAATTACATGCTATAAATAAAGGTTTTACATCGATTGTGAAGTCAATTTCATAAAATTGAGGTGAGGGGGATGTTGTATACAATTACCATATATGGTATGTTTCTACCTCGTGGTGTACAGACATTCTGTTTTCGCTCTGTGTAATATCGAAATAACTAGTGTTTCTAAGTTCAGCGGTAAATGCTATCTTATACCAGTGTGTGTGTTAAACATCAGTGAATTCGCGGTAATAATTTATTAAGTGAAAGCGGTGGCATATAGCTTGTACAAAGAAAAACTACATCAATTGAAACATAATTTGAAAATAACGGAAAATCAGCCCCTGAGATTTTTAAATTAGCCTATACATGGAAAGAAGGTCAGAGAAAATTCGAAAGAGCCATAAAACGGGAAGGTCAAGTTTTCGAGACGAAATTTGAGAAGTGAGAAGAAAAGAGGCAAACTAAAGGAAAGAATAAGGGAATAAAGGAATAAAGAATAATAAAGAATAAAGAAAGCAGAAAGGAACGAATAAAGGAAAGAATGGCAAAAAATACGAAGAAATGTGTAAACTGCGGTAAATTCAGAAAGCTGAATAGAGCTGGATTATGTTTAATGGAATGCGCTGCGCATCAGCTTTGCGATTGCAAAAATGAAGTGGCCCAGGCCACGGGCTTAAAATGCATTCTGTGTAATACCTTTAAACACTACGAATGCATGAACTTAAATAGAAAAGACAAGAAAATGATAAATAAAATAACAAAACTATAGACATTTACGGCTTCCTGTGCATCACATGCATGAAAAAAAATAAGAATATGGTACAAAGAGCAATGAAAATGGGCAATACATGTTTACCGATAGATGACGAGGAAAACTAGGAAACGTTGACACAAATAAACACGAGAAGCAGGAAAACGCAATACAGGAAAGCGCGCTACAGCAGAAACACGAGGTGCAAGACAACACAATACAGGAAAGCAAGCTACATCACGCTACGCTACGGGGAGAGAATGAAATATCCCCTGCCAAAGGGAGAGATAACAGGAACATAAAAGAGAAAGAGAGGGATACCAGGAATACAAAGGAGAAAGAGGAAGATACCAAGAACACTAATGAAAACTCGTCGAAGACGGGACAGAAAAAAGCAATTGAATCACATAGGGCTCGTAAGGAGATTAAACGACGCGTCATATGTGAATACTACAAAACAGGGTCGTGCATATATGAATCATCAAACTGCAGGTACAGTCACCCAAAAAAATGCTTCGATATGAAGAATGGAAGATGCAGATACGGACAAAACTGCCACTTTTTCCACCTTCCTCTGTGCAGCTAGGATGGTGGATATTTAATTTCTTGACGCAAAGAACACAAAGAGTGGTGGTAAACGGAGTTAAATCGGAAGTCTCGGAAGTCGTGAGCTCTGTCCCACAAGGGACAGAGCTCTTTGCTGTTTATAATAATGATTGCAGATATCAATAACAGTATTGTATCATGCTTCGCAGATGACACAAAGATATGCAAGGAAATATTGAACGAAGATAACATAAGAAAATTACAAAACGACATTGAAACATTATTCCAGTGGGCAGAAGACAACAATATGAAGTTCAACGAAGAAAAATTCCAACTTCTAAAATATGGTAATAACAAGGAGCTATAGAGAAAAAGGATACAAAACTATGCAAGCCAAACAGAAAACACCAAATCCACAAGTCAGGGATCTTGGAGTAATAATGTCGTCGGATGCAGAATTCAGAGAGCACTATAACATCAAAATCACAACGGCTAGAAAAATAATGGGAATCATCTGGAGGAGCTTCCGCAGCAGAAAAGCAAACATCATGCTCAAATTATGGAAGATTCTAGTCCTACCAATAATTGAGTACTGCTCAGTACTCACAAGCCCATACAGAAAACGAAACATTGCGAACATTGAAGCTATACAAAGAAATTTTACGTCTAAGATAGAGGAAACGGAAGGTGAAGACTACTGGAACTCTACTCTACTCCCTGGAACTCTACTCTCTCGAAAGAAGGCGCGAGCGGTACACAATAATATACATATGGAAAATACTTGAGGGATCTGTCCCTAACCTCAGAAATGAAATAGAAACAAACTGGAATGAGAGAAGAGGCAGATTTTGTAGGGTCCCAGCTGCGGTGGGACAAGGAGCCATGAAAACGAGGATGGAAAATACCCTCAGAATACGAGGCCCAAAGCTTTTCAATGTCCTACCAAAAGAAGTGAGGAATCTCCAGCATACCGACCTGAATAACTTCAAGAACCAGCTGGACAGATTCCTGTGCAAAGTCCCTGACCAGCCATGTGTGGCTGTGTGGCTGGCTACGAGGGCAGGAGGAGATCAGACAGCAATTCCCTCCTTCACCAAGTCCCGCAAATGAGGCGGGATGCTGCAGAGGGGTCGACCGCAGGTCGATCTTGAACCGTCGTTCAAGCTCACCTAAAGTAACCTAAAGTAAGTAAGTATATATATTTGCAGCTACCGCTTACCCTATGGACACACCACCGTACGCCACTGATATATATATATATATATATATATATATATATTAATATATATATATATATATATATATATATATATATATTTTACTCCAACGTTTACTGTTAACAAGTGGAAATAATGTAGCGGATTTCTATAGAAATTTTTGGATTTTTAAATATTTATGAAATGGAACAGAAGAATAAAATTATGATCACTGTTTTATATTTATTGAAGCACAGCAAAATAATGAATTCACTCGCTTTTCACAGCTTTAATAAATATTATTACAATTATTAATTTCTGTTATGTATATATGTATAGTATAGTGGCGCTCACCAGTATTCATTCAGAGAAATATTTCAGTTATATTCGTCCTTATCTTTTGTATCATGAATACGATAGACGATAGTTATGAAAAATTTGTTATTCGTTTAGAAAAATTTAACAAATATAAAAATTAATTTAACTCCAACATATGATGTAAAATTTAAAAGAATTTAAGGAAAATAAAAAAGATTTTAAAGTGTAAAAGTTTTCTTACATTTATTTATAAAATTATTTAATACTTTGTGTGTCCATTTTAGGCTTCGAGAATTTAATTTTTTTTATTACCAGTTGGCTCTTTATTGATTTGAGACTGTTGGCAATTCTGAATTCTAGAATTTTCTCTGTGAATCTTCACGGAAGACGGATGACTGTACGAGCCATTAGTAAGCAATGGGTTGTCGTAGTAAAGAGCTGTTTACAGATCTTAATAGAGCTGTTATTGCTGCACACGAGTCTGGAAAGAGTTATAGAAAGATAAGAGAAGAACTTCGAATTGAATTTACGCTGGTTGCGGGAGTTGCAAAGAAATGGAAAGGCATTGGAACAATCAAAACTCTACCAACTCTAGAAGGATTGAAAGACTGTCTGCTGCGAATCCATGAGTGACTGCGGGTGATATTTGCCAAACATTAATACTGTGTAAGTTCACGTTCATCCTTCTACCGTATGTCGTACATTGAGAAAGAATGGTCTGCATGGAAGAGTTTTACGAAGAAAACCTCTCCTACGAAAAGCGCACAAAGAAGCTCGTTTAAGGCACGCCAAGGATCATCAAAATGATAGATTTGTATTCGGGAAAAAAGTTCTCTGGACAGACGAGACCAAAATTGAATTACTCGGGAACAAGAAGCCACAGTATGTATAGCAAAAATCAAATACTGCAATACATTTGTGCTTCTTGTCAAGGAAAGCTTCTTGTCATTACTGGAATCTCGAATTCGAAGAAATATTAGGAAATTTTAGAAGAAAATTATTGCCTTCATTTCGGGAGTTGCGAATGGGTCGCATTTGGGATAGGTACTGCAACAAGATAATGATCCAAAACATAAAAGTAAGAACAGCACGAAATAGCTTCAACAAAAGAATTTCAAGCTGCTCGAGTGGCCCAGTCAAAGCCCAAATCTCAGTTTAATCGAGAATTTATGGTTGGATTTGAAAAATGCTGTCTGCAAGAGAAACGCTTCGAATCTGAATGAATTGCAACAATTTCCTCTAGAAGAATAAGCTAAAATTTCGACTGAGATATCGAAACCTTGTAGAAAAATGCTCAAAACGAATCATTGAAGTCATTCAAGCAGAAGGTGGACACGCAAAGTATTAAATAATTTTGTAAAGAAATGTACGAAAACTTTTGCATTTTAACTTTTTTATTTTCCTCAAATTCTTTGATGTTTTACACTATATATTGGGGTTAAACTCATTTTTCTATTTGTTAAAATTTTCCAAACGATCCGTAAAATTTTCATAGTTATCCTATGTATGGTATAAAAGATAAGGGCGAATATAACTGAAATATTTCTATGTACGAATACTTATGAGCACCAATATATATACAGTATATATATGAATAGAAACGACATAAGTGTTAAGGAGCGTTTCTGCACACGAGGAGGAGAGATAACGAATAATGAAAAATGAGGCGAACCGCCTGGGAATCGAACCCAGGGCCTTCCAATTGCCGGTTGGACGCTCTACCATTATGCTACGGACCTCACTCAATCACAAATCGAAATTCTCCCACATAGGGCAGAAACCAATGCCCTGAGAGGGCACCCTCGCAAATCGTGAATATGCGCATATAACTGCAATGACCGCGCAGTATATAAATGAATAGAAACGACATAAGTGTTAAGGAACGTTTCTGCACACGAGGAGGAGAGATAACGAATAATGATATACTGCGCGGTCATTGCAGTTATATGCGCATATTCACGATTTGCGAGGGTGCCCTCTCAGGGCATTGGTTTCTGCCCTATGTGGGAGAATTTCGATTTGTGATTGAGTGAGGTCCGTAGCATAATGGTAGAGCGTCCAACCGGCAATTGGAAGGCCCTGGGTTCGATTCCCGGGCGGTTCGCCTCATTTTTCATTATTCGTTATCTCTCCTCCTCGTGTGCAGAAACGTTCCTTAACACTTATGTCGTTTCTATTCATTTATATACTGCGCGGTCATTGCAGTTATATGCATATATATATATATATATATATATATATATATATGTATATATATATATATATATATGCATATATATATATATATATATATATATATATGTATATATATATATATATATATATATATCCATGCGAAACCGTCATGGGTTCGAATGGCGTCTTCGCCAGGTTGGTTCTGAACCCCTCATATATATATATATATACACACACACAGGGTGTTTCAGGTAGACCCTAGAAATACCAAGATTAGCGGAATTTGTAGTTTGTATTTGGTATATGGTATTTGATATTTTGATATTTTTGGTATTTCTAGGGTCGACCTGAAATACCCTGTGTGTGTATATATATATATATATATATATGTGTGTGTGTGTGTGTGTGTGTGTGTGTGTAAAAATGAACAATGAATAATTCTTATATTCATATATTCTTATATTCATTTTTGCATATAGAGTCCAAACTCGCGTAATGGTGTCTGTATATGAAACGCAAGTTCAGATAAAAAATTTATTTTTTTTTCTATTTTATTTTTGCTGAATAATTAATTAACTATTTCTTTTTAAATTACTTTATCATTTTTTTCGATTTAGCTTAATAATGTAATCGTGTTAAATTCTGCAATGTTCATTTTCTTCATACATTCTCTCTTCGTTGTAAAAGATGAAGTCACGTCTTGCTTAACACTTAATTTTGAATTTTAACCATTTAATTTTGGCTCATATGCATGTTTAATTGTAATTCTTAATAAAATGCATAATTCAATTTCCATTTTTAGTTAACTCGGCAGATCATGATAACATCAGATCTGTCAATATGCGGTTTAAAATAAAAACATGACTTCATCTTCAAATATTTTGCTTATCTGTCTAGACTCTAGACATTGCTACAGCTAAACTATTTACTTTACCTTATTTTGAAAAGTAATTCAGTCTATTGAGAATAAAAAACAAAACAGGTCAGCATTAAATAATAATGATGTCAGCAAAATTTATGTATATAGACGTGTAGAATTTCTCCAGTGCTTATTCTGATTCTGATTCTGATTTGTCTGATCTGACTTAGAGGTTGAGCATTATCTGTAACACTTTAGCAGTAAACTACAGTAAGAGAATATCTTTGTCTTCCCCTTCGAGCCTTGCTTTCTTCAGAGAACTTCGTCTTAAAATAGAGAAAAATAATTTCCCGATCCGCTACAAGAAGAATCGGGGAACCCTTAGAGAATTTAGTAACCTTCACAGAATCCTCCGATCCCCTACAAGAAGAAATCGGAGAGTAGTATAAGAGAAACTACTGCGATTTCCTACACGGTACCAGCTACTCCAAGGTAACAATCCGTTGCTGCCACCTAACCAGAAACCCCCTCAACCCCAAACTGCCCAAGGACATAGACGGAGGGGTTAACATATATATATATATATATATATATATATATATATATATATATATATATTATATATATATATATATATATATATATAATTTAGGGTGATTAAAAAATATCGATTGTTAGATTTTTCTGGGGGCCACCCTCTAATTATGTTTAATTTGGTAAAAACGTAATGTATACAAAATTTTAGGTGATTCTAATGTAGTTTAGGGGTCGCTACCGTAATCTAAACTATTACTTTTCTGTTTACTTTCAGGAAATTGAGTTTTGAACTGTGACGTTTTTCTTATCATATCTGTTCCGTGTGATAAGTGCGTTAATGCACATAGAGCTAACAGTGCTGAGTAAACACAACACTCTTGTAACCATTTACACTCTGTTGTGACCGAATATTGAGGGCAACCGGCACTTGTACACTGTACTGTCTGTACAGCTATAATTCAGTAGTCGCCGGACTGTCGTGAGTGTAAGAGGTTCTGCTGTCGACTCTCGTCATGGAACCCCCGCCATCTTCTAGCAGGGGTACTGCTTTGCACACAAGAAAAGATACTAATGTTTGGCTTATTGGACAACCATCAGATACACTTAAAACAACAGTTCTTCCATCAAAGCGAGAAACTATGGCTTTGTTTATGGCTTACAGAAACAAAAAAACAAACAGTTCGAGAAGCCTGCTTCTCTACTGCAAATGATGTGTTGGCAGTATGGGGAGGAGCACGAATTCCAACTAGAAAGAAGTCACACGTTGTTGACAAAATTGATAAGCTGTTCAAAGAATGGCAAGGATTAAAGAAAAATAAAGAGAATAAGGCGAAACAATCAAAAAATCTATTAGATAAGCAAACCAAATGGAACCAAGAATTAGATAGCCTGTTTGATATAGCACATGCAGATGCTATGAAGCTAATTGGTATTGAAGAAGATAAGCTATTTCTAAAACTCCAGCGAGAACAGGGGCGAAAAGGAAAAATGGATGGGATTGATAAAGAGTTTGCAAAGAAAGAAAAGTATGCTAAGAAAAAGGAAGAACAATTAAACATAAGAAAAGCAAGAGAAATGTCGAGATTTGAAGAAACTGTAGTTCTCAGCGACTCAACTAGCAGTTCTGGTGCTGAAAGACAAAATACAACATCTGATGAAGAGTTTACGGTTGATCCTAGTGAACCATCCACCTCAAAAAAGACTGTACGAAAGAAACAAAATTGCTTGATGATACATTGCTTGCAGCCTTGATGTAACAAAATGAGCAATAGAAGTGCATCATTAGTGATGATACCAACGATTGAAGGTCTTGGAAAAAATGGAGAAGAATTCAATGTCAGTTATTCATCTATAAGAAGAGCAAGAGAAAAATTTCGGAAAAAATTTGGAGAAAATTTAAAGATAGAGTTTAAAGCTGATGTTCCTTTAACCATTCATTGGGACGGAAAACTAATAGAAGACATAACAGGACGAGAAGTTGTTGAACGACTCCCTATACTGATTTCAGGAGATGGCATTGATCAACTTCTTGGTGTTCCAAAAATCACTGCAAGCACGGGAGAATTAACTGCAAATTCCGTCCACCAAGCTTGTTTGGATTGGGATATCTCAGACAAAATAAAATGCATATGTTTTGACACCACAGCATTGAATACAGGTCGTAGAAATGGTGCCTGTGTTCTTCTAGAACAAAAAATGAACAAACGTATGCTGTGGCTGGCCTGCAGACATCACATACTAGAAATAGTGTTAGAAGCTGTTGTTTCGCATTCATTGCCTGCATCATCAGGACCTGATATTGCATTTTTCAAACGATTTAGAATGAAATGGTCAAAATTAGACACAAAAAACTACAGAACAGCATTAGATGATCCAAATACCATACCCAGTATTACTGATATAAAAGCAGAAGTGATTGAGTTTGCTACCACTCAACTTGAAGAACATCAACCTCGTGACGATTACAAAGAATTGCTGGAACTGACAATCATTTTCCTTGAGTACCAAAGAGAGGAGTTTCATTCAGAAGACCAGCTGGCGTTCACCGAGCAAGACGGATGGCAAAAGTCATTTATGCCATGAAAATTTGGTTGTTTAAAACACAATTTAAATTAACACCCAGAGAAGAAAAAGGCCTTAGAGATATCTGTCTCTTTGCTGTACACATATATGTTAAATCCTGGTTTACAGCGTCAGTTTCAGTTCTCGCTCCTCGTCTCGATTTAGAGATGTTGAAGAAACTGCAACTGTACAAACTAAAAGATGAACGCATTGCAACTGTTGCCCTGAAGAAAATGATGAATCATTTATGGTATCTTTCAGAGGAGTTAATAGCATTTGCTTTCTTTGATGATGGCGTGCTACACCAAACTAAAAACCGAATGAAGCAAGCATTGCAAAACGGCGACGAACCAAATCCAGAGAAAAAAGCGGTTATTGACCCTGAAGTTATTGAAAACAGACAACTGGAAGACTTTGTTAGTGCAAATACAAAAGAATTTTTTAAAAGAGTTGGTTTACCATCAACGTTTCTTAATAAGAACCCTGAAGAGTAGAATGAAGATGACTGCTACAACAACGTAAAACAAGTCAGAAGAAAAATTCAAGTTGTTAATGACAATGCAGAAAGAGGAGTTAGATTAGTCGATGAATACAACAAACTAATCACAAATGATGAAGAATAGAAACAGTATCTCCTCCAAGTGGTAAAGAAATATAGAGCTGCTCTTCCAAATAAAAACAAGAAGACAATATCATCATTAAGAAATTAACAGTGAAATATAATGAACAAAAGGTTATTATTATTATGGAAGTCTTATTATTATTACAGAAGAACTGTCAATTTGAAAATGTAGAGTGGTTATGATAGGCCTACCGGGGACCTTCCACTTAAAAAAAGGTAACGCGCCGTATGCTTTACCTCAAGGGTGGTGTGGAAACAGCATATATTTCTTATTTTGTGTCTGATTTTCAACTTATGGTAGCGACCCCTAAAAATTAATTTTTTAATTCAAAATTTGCATGCATTCATTACTTTTTTACCAAATTAAACATAATCAGAGGGTGGCCCGAAAAAAAAAAAAAAATGTTTTCAATCAATTTTTGAATCACCCTAATATATATATATATATATACACACACACACACACATATATATATATATATATATATATATATATATATATATATATATATACACACACACACACACACACACACACACACACACGAAGGTCGGTACGAAAGTAATGCCTCTCATTTTTCAGTTTATATTTACTTTATATTTACATATATGTATACAATTTCCTTGTAATTTTCACTGTAATTGGAATTATATTTAGTGAGAACTAAAATAAGAGGCATTACTTTTGTACAACTCCTCGTATATTAAAAAATACAATGACCGTGTAAAAAATTAAGTAAAACAATTAAAATCCCCAATGGTTAAAGTAATAAGACAGTAAAAACCGCGAAGCTTTTCGATAGAGCCTTCCCTCTTCATTCGGGCGGTGGGCAGAAACTAAAAGTGAGAGTCGAACTTGAAAGGATATTTAAAAAAAGTCATGTTTTGTAGAAGACCACAAGTGGACCATGGAATCCGTGAGACAAGATTAAGTTGGGGATAAACCAAGCCAAGGAGCCAACATCTTTATAATCATTTAAAATAGTCTGGTAGGCTGAATAGCACCATATAACGGTGTGTACAGGCTTTGAAAAAAACTGCATCTTTATCTTTAATAACTTTAAGCATAAACACAGTTTAACCACACCCTGTGGAGTAACTTGTAATACATGTTGATGAACTTTTTAACCTGAATTTTTCTAGAGACTCCATCTTTTGCGTGAGACGCTCTCAAGCAATTTTTTACCAACTATAAAGATTTGTAAAAGTCCTTCCTGATATATATATATATATATATATATATATATATATATATATATATTTTTTTTATTTATCTTTTAAAATGGTTCCTGCAAAAGTTCATGGCGTAGTGTTTCCCCTTTATTGTAATAATTTTTATTCGTGTTAACTTGATTTTTGTTCACTTATAATAATATTTGTAATATTGAACTTATACCTTACTGGAAACTTTACCGGCTGTCCTATCTATTTTGACTCGCGTATAACTACACTTTATACGAGGTACCGTGCGTCTGGTTAGGCCTAACGAAAATGGGACGTCGAAACAAACAAAAGGAAATAGATTTTATATAATTTGATTCAATTTAACTTTTGAAACACGGTGATTAAAGGTAGGGCGAATCAAGACGAATATGACATTGAAAGAGAGAGAGGTTAAGTAAGTCGGCCTAAGCCGACTCTAATTAATTGAATTTACATTAAACCAACACTAATGAAAAGGAACATATTTCATCAACACGAATCTCAGCGAAAACCCTATTTGAAAACGGAGCGCATGGTTACCAACTGCAAATTTTAAAACAAATTACTCTCTGGGCATACCAACTAGGATTTTAAAACTAATTTCTCTCTTTTTTGGCTGTTAATATAAAACAAATTTCGGTACTTTCCTGTTATCCCGCGGGTGCGGAAACGATCACGTGATGAAGCTTTATTTCGGCAGCGAGATTTATCGCGTGAACGTTTCCGCTCTTGCGCTCGGTCAGAAGAAGTCCTCGTTCTTGTAGGTAACCGACCGCTTCTTCCTCGGTTATCGGTAAGTTCAACAAGTTCATTTTCTCATTTAAGGAGAATATTCCTGAATATAGGTAAGATTACTTTAGGTTAGGTTTGGTTAGGGCTAGGGTTAGGGTTAGGAAGTAGCTGTTATGAATCCTACATCAAAAACTGCCTTAAAAGAAGCATTAAAGCATGGCAAAAAGTCTGGGGTCCGGGATAACAGGAAAGTACCCAAATTTCTAATTAATAATCACGTCATATTGCATTAATTAACAAATCACATTAATTCCATTTATTATAATAGTATGACGTCACACACACACACACACACACATATATATATATATATATATATATACACACTTTTTCCCATGTGGCTTCCCCATCCCGCAGCCTCTCTGCATAGATGCCCCCATACTACTATTGCAATTTATTTTTAAATAAATGAAGCAAAGAAGCTGCATTACGGACTTCAACATGCAAGCCTAGTTTTAAAAGACATAAAATAACGCATAACTTTTAAATAGAGGCCAATAACTTACACGTAAAAGTTAAATTGACTCTGACGAGACGTTTAAATGGAAAAAACACATTTTCATTCTTGTGAGCAAACTCCGAAGCAAGAAATTAATCACAAATGAAAGTAAAGCAAACTGGAACATCAGTCGTAAACTTTATGACTACCTTCGTTTTAATCAATTTCCTTCCCATATATATATATATATATAGAGAGAGAGAGAGAGAGAGAGATTTTTAAAATTGTTTGATAAAATTAAGAGAAACTTGTTGCTTTGAATAAATATGTTCTGCTATAACGTAATGAATTCCATATTGTGCTTGTTATTTTAATATACTAATTAAAAAACTAAAAAAAACTAAAAAATGATGTATTAAATTTAATGTAACATATAATATAATTCATGAAAATTATACCAAATCTTTGTGAGACAAGTGTGTGTGTGTGTGTGTGTGTGTGTGTGTGTGTGTGCAAGATGACCATAAATTATCTTTAAATATTCAATTCAATTTGTAAAAATAATTTATGGACACCCTGTATACATACTATACGTTATCGGTACAAATTTTCAAGCGTCAACTTTTCTGTAAGTTTAATGGTCAGTAAATGTTTCATTATTTTAAATAATAGCTGTGAAATGAGTCACACACACACATTGATGAAAGTCTGATTGAACGATGTACAGAGTGCCTCCCAAAAATAAAAAGGTTCAGTCGACAAAGTCGTTCACTGGGAGATATTTCTGAACTTGACTTTTGTTTGTATAATTTACGTACTGTATCATTTCTTTCATCCGCTGACCTTCTGTCTTTTATATATATATATATATATATATATATATATATATATATATATATATATATATATATATATATATCAGTGGCAACTCTAGCTCTTCAAGACTACTCGGGCTCTTTTTAAATTTTCAAATCTACATATGAGCCGACATTTAAATGCATGACAATAACTTAAGATTATCAATAAAATAAATAAATACATACCTCGGTAACAAAATTATTTGAATTTTATTTACTTGAACATAAAATCCAAGCGTCTTGGTTTTAAAGCAAATTCCTTTAATATTCGGTCATGTAATTCCTTTTTGCTTTCTAAATCAATAAGTATTTCTTTTTCAATTGAAATCCTAGCCAGGGACGAGAGCCGTTCTTGAGCCATTGTGTTTCTTAAATATGATCTAATTCGATCAAGAACAGAGAAACTTCTTTCATTTGAAACAGAAGTTACAGGTATGGTAAGAAGGAGCTGAATCAGCTTTGTGGGTTTCTTTTAATGATAACACTATGTCCTCCATGGGTGGGCTATACTTCTCAGAATACTTATAATATTAAAAATAAATCAGATTATTTAAGAAAAGCGAACAACCTCACACTACGGCAAAAATCAAACTACACCGCCGCCCAAGGCAGTTGAAGGCACTCTTATCGAAATGTAAAAAGTTACCATGTATCGCCAGAAATAAAAATTGTGCCTCTACAAGGCCGAAGGATATAAGCCCGAGTTGAAATGTTTTTTTCTTTATAAAAAAAATTAATAGGAGGAAAAACGTATTTTATTTAATGAGAATTAGAAGAAGGACTATTATGTAACCGTATGCAAGCAAATAATTATTCATTAAAAGAACTTTAAATACACGATATTACTTATACTTTCTCGGGCGTAATGTCTTGCGCCCGAGTATAGGATCTTGAAAGATTACACGAAAACTTAATGTGTCAATATAGTTTTTTTATAGGTAGTAAGGGTATCTAAATGCGCTCAAAATTTGCTTGCGTGACGAAGGCTAGACAGAAAAATAGTAACACACTACCAGCCAAAAACCATTTTTACAATTTGTATTTAAAACTTTTTTTTTAAAACTTAAATCTATAAATACACAATTTTATCTCTCATGCTTCTCTTTGCCCCTTGCCTCTCGGGCAAGACCATATAATTTACGAGTTACATATGTTACAAATGTTTGAAATGTCTTCCTCTAAGTTCTGCTTACTTATGAATACGTACGGAATAGTTTCTGACAATCGGCTGAAGTGTTTCACTTGAAACTGCAAATAACCCTCGTTACAGCATCTTTGAGATCAGGAATGGTCACTAGGTTCTCTTTGAAAACATTTTCATTAACAAAACCCCATAGAAAAAATCTGAAAGAAGGTGAGAGGTCAGAGCTTGGAGGCCAAGGAAATTCAGACCTGTGGGAAATTAATCTGCCAGGAAAGTGATTATTGAGACTGCATGGACGGGTTAGCTGATGTGCAGTTCGTCCGTCCTGTTAAAACCAAGCACCAGGAACGGTTTTCACACACCTCCAGAAAAGTGGAGGCGTGTGAGAAAGAGGCCTCTCACTCCAGAAGATTGAATATGGATGACTACTGAGACCACACCATACTGTTATATTTGGGGAGTGGAGTGGTAACTCAATAACTCAACAAAGTGAGCTGGTTTCTCCATGCCCCAAAACCGACAATTGTGTTTGTTTATCATACCATTCAGGTAAACATAACATTGATCGATAAAATTATGTTGCCTATGTTGATTTCTGCTTGATAACAACTCCTACTGAATCGCCCACAAACTTCATAACGTCGACGCTCATCATCTGAGGTTAACTGTTGCATCAACTGAACTTTGTAAGGAAAAGCCTTCAGATCAGATTTTGACACTCTAATTACTCGTACATTTGTTTGAAACACTCCAGCTTCATGTGAGATGCGCCTTGTTGAATTTTTAGGGCTACACGCAATCACTTCGCTAATTCTGTTTACGGTCCCTGGAGTTAGAATAGTCCTTGGATGTCCAGAGTGTCCTGCATTATACTGTTCATTACAGAGCCCGTCCCTTTCCACTTTGAAACTATAGGGCGGATAGTCTTCGAGGTTGGTGCATCACGTCCGGGGAGTTGTCTTCTGAACGCACACTACACCCCTATAACTGATTTCAACTATACATTCTTCTCGACAATGCACCATGGGTTACCTGCAAAGAAAGTATGTCAAAATATGTTATAAAAAATGTCAAAAAAATGTCAAAATATGTCACAAAAAATTTGTTTGATTACCCGACCTAATTCATGTTTATTTGACATTCCTACCATCCAAGATGATTTTTTCCTGAACTTTTAAAATCGGGTAAATATTTGTGACTCACCCTGTAGCTTTGCAGTTGCAGCTTTGTTAGTTTTTTCATAATAAATGTTTAAAATCGGGAAGATCACTTGTAATGACCCGGTACTATAGTAAATAGTTCCGGTTGCCCTTACCGAAAAATAATATATTATAAAAAAACATCTCCGATTACTTTGTTCTTTGCGCGGATTTTCCAGGGGAATTTTCCATGCGTTATGAGTTTGTGTAAAAGATTTCGACCGCAGTCCAGGATCTTCAGTCACAATGTCAGATTCCTTTCTCTCTCCTTCTTCCTCTCTTAGATCTGCACTTTATTCTCCTGGTGGCTCTTCTACTGTCTCTAACTCAATATCTTCATGTTGCTCTTGTTCTTGTTGTCCTTTTGCCTCTTTCTAAAGAAAAAAATTGGTAAATTCTCAGTACCTTTTTTATGCCTCCTTGTTGGAATTTTTCGTTTTCTAGTTCTATTCATGTAGCGCCTGTGGCTGGGCATGACCACTTTTGTCGCGTCACGTATTAGTGATAATAAACCTAATCTAATAATTAAAATTATGATTTAAATACCATAACTGGGGAAGTATTCTGCAATTTAAATTTGAATTTAATGTAATCAGTAACACTCCTTGTCGTCCAGCGTGGATCAATAGAACGAAAGAGAAAAAAAAGGCGTGTAAACCATTTGTTCTGAAACTTATCTTTTACGACATTTTTTTATTTCTCAATTAGGAGGCAGATGTACGATAACGTTTCATTACTCATGAGGTTCAGTTGCCCAATACATTTTTTTGAGGGGGCTTTCTATTGTATCGCTTTTGTTTCTGGTTCGCTCGCAAATAAATGAATAGGATATACAGGGAGGGAGCAAGTGACTCGCGTTTGTTCCCTGCAGATCCCCATATACAGTATACTATAGGAATGGAAGTTATAAAAGTAGTATGTTATAAAAAAATCATTTGCAGCAATATTTAGCATAATATTATCTAGAATAATATTTAGAAATAATATTCAGAAATAACATTTATCCACAATAAGACCTAGAAATAATATTTATCGAGAATAATATTTAGAAACGTTTAGAAATATTTTATATCTAGAATAATATTGAAAGTAATATTTATCTAAAATAAAATATAGAAATAATATTTATCTAAAATAATATTTATGGAAAATTATTATCTAGAGTAATATTCAGAAATATTTATCAAAAAATAATAGTGTAAATATTTTTGGATCTCCTCTTTTCTAGAGACCCTACGCCATGACGTACTTTGCTTAACCCTCTAACGCCGACTGGGTCGAATACGTACCGTTTCAAATACACGCATTTAGACTTAACCCTACAAAAATGTTCGGCGTTAAAGGGTTAATGATTAATCCGGCCATGTCCATTATTATCAAGGACCAATTTTGGCCTTGTATAACACTGTCGAAATGCTGTCGAAATAGTCTTGATCGAGCTTATTCCATGTTGTTGAAATGCTCTCACGCTGTTGATTGACATCTTGAATATTTTGGCTGTAATCTTTGTCAACTAAACGTTCGCATATGAAATAGTCAACTGGATTTAAATCCAGACTGTTTGGTGGCCTATCTTCTGAAGCGATGAAATCGGGATTGTTTATGCAAGTATACACCGTCACTTTCAATTTCAGGCAACATCTTTTTCAAGGTATCGTCACAGTAATGTTATAAATGTTTTCACACCTTTGTCGACGAAAACAATGGATGTTTCTCCTATTGAAAACCATTTCATCCTTAATAGTGGGCCGGCCAAAAATTGAAAAGTCCTCTAGAAAAAAACTTAACGGCGTTTTTTGTTAATAGCAGGCACCCACCTCAGATAAGTAGTATTGAGGATGCCAAACAAGATGTGGGTGGATGCCACTCTCAATTTTGGGTCTGAAGGTCCCATGCAAGGTTACAAAAGTCAAATTCTGAAAAATTCCAAATTTTTGCATTTCAGTGGTGGCTCTATGTAACAACGTGTTTAAAGGTGTATCAGTAGCACATAAAGCATATTTTTGTAATTTTATGGATAATAATTGAATGTAACTATGACTCTGGATGTCTTTATTTCCATTAAAACTACATTTAGCATGCTGGGTGAGATGCGCATGTGCCTACTACTACCATAGTAATAGCATACTTTCACATGTTGAATATTTTCAATGCACTGGCTGGTCAGACATTGGTTTGATATATGCAATTAAAAGAGTGCAGACAGTGCCAGCTGGTAAAATAATAATAATACTAATAATAATAATAATAATACTGCTAAAGGATAGGTATGTTTCGAATTGTTTCAATATATCTGTGGCTACTACATACTGCCATTTCCACTTGTCTTTGCAGATAGGGAGCTCATCAGCAATGGACCCTGTAGCTGTCATCAAGCGCAAGAGGGAACGTCAGGATGTCAGTGAGGATTGTTGCTTCTTCTGCCAAAGCAGCGCTGGTGACCTGCGCACAGCATCAGCAGAAGGAAAAGCAAGAACTATGACTGTGGGCGATGAGAGAAAGAACCTGGGAGATACCTACTATCTTGATGTTTTACAAAGACTGGAAAGTCATTCCAAGGATGATTTCAATGCATTGGAACTCAAGTAGCATAAATCATGCTACTCTTTATTCACCTCTGAAGGCAAACTCAAAAGGCTGAAAAGTCAGCAGCAGACCATGGGTGCATCGGCGACCACAAAAAGTGCAGGCTCTCAGGCTTTTCCCCCAAAGCGTAGACGTTCAACACCAATGACTGACTGGACCCTCTGCATGTTTTGCCAAAAGAAGACCACAAAGAAACTGCACAAGGTGGAGACAATGGAGAAGTCAGATGACTTGATCCAGCGTGCCAAACTCGACCCTGTCATGAGCATCGAAGGGTCGAAAACCTTCGCTGATGTCTACAAAGCTAAAGTTTCCACCAAGCAGAACATGCAGAAGACCATCAAAGCTGACAGAAAGCTACTACATTGGCTCCTGAATGCCGCGACCGCAGGTCGCATGGTGGAGATGGTCAACGTCTTGAAGCATGAACTGTCCCTAGTCCCATTTAATCTGGCGAAGGCAGAAGGAGAGATGAATTCGACATCGAAGTCTGAGCTGATGAACATCCTGATGGCTCAGCAGACCATAAGCTCAGAGGTTCCAACCTCTGATCTGAAGACCTGTGTGATGATAGATGGCCATGCACTCATCCAAGCTCTTGGCAAGCCTGGCGGCTGTCGGACATTCGGCGACTATGCTGAAGTGTTCTTCAAGGCCCTGATGAGTTATTTCAATGAACACACAACAAGAGTTGATGTCATCTTTGATCAGTACGCAGGGGAAGGATCGATCAAAGCAGTTACCAGGACAAAGCGTGCAAGCAAGAAGAAACCGATTCGGAAAGTCATTGATGACCCACAAGTTCCACTGCTTGAAGTGTGGAAAAACTTTATGGCCCTGGATACAAACAAGGCTAACCTAGCCTTGTTTCTGTCTAACGTCATCACTGAGAAGGGCAGAGATCTTCAAGAAAGATGTCAGCTGGTGACAGGGGGTAGCTTCTCTGAAGCCACTGAAGTACGGTCAACCAGACGACATGACGTTCCATTGCATAGCAACCATGAAGAGGCGGACACCAGGCTCATCCTTCACTCATGTGATGCAGCGTCCCAGGGCTATGAACGAATACTGCTAGTGTGCAGAGATACTGATGTAATGGTGCTGCTGATTCACTTCGTTTGCACCAAGGTCGCTGAAGTGTGGATGCTGTGCGGAACGGCCAAGAACCGAAAATGCTACCCCGTGCACGATGTATTCAAGAGTTTGTCGCCCCTAGTCAGGGACAACCTGGTCAGCTCCCACGCTTTGACCGGTTGTGACACAGTCTCGTCCTTCAGTGATCATGGAAAAAAGAAGTGTTGGAAGGTGTTCAGTGACCACCCACTCCTGCTGCACGCCATTGGTCGAGATGGGGATATCGCAGATGTTGAGAAGTTTGTGTGTCATTTGTATGGCACCCCGGAACAACACACAGTTGATGACGCCAGAGTTCACCTTTTTGGGGAGGCCAAGAAGACTCTGGAAATGCTCCCACCGACAAAGGATGCCATGGAGCTCCACGCCAAGCGGGCAAACTATCAGGCCAAAATATGGCTCCAGGCTGACAAAGAGCACGTAGATGTTGAAGATCCGGTGGACACTTCAGCCTGGAAGTTGGAAGATGGGGGCCTCCTAACAGTGTGGACAAGACTTCCTCCAATCCCTGAAGCCTGCCTGGAGCTTGTTGCTTGTGGTTGCAAGAAAAAGTGCAAGACAGCTAGATGCAACTGCTTCAGGAAAAGGATGAAGTGTACGACAGCTTGTGATTGTGACGACAGCGGTTGCTGTAACCCAGCTGGACAGTAGATCTATGTCTCTCTTCCGGGCTGAAATCGAGAGAAGCTGGAATGTGCTGTAAGGAACTAATAACTCTGTTCTTAAGTGATTGCAATCTACACAATTGTGACTGTCAGTGCAGCATTTCGGTGCTGTTCATCAAGAAACGTGAACTTGTAGATGTTACTAGTGTGTAAACTGTATAGTTATGGGGCTATATTTACTGCTTTGTGATTTAGTTGTGATAATTCTGTTACTGTGAGTACTTAATTCATGCCATCAAACTTATTAGGCAATAATCATGTTAAAATAATTTGTTTTGACAAACAGACTTGTTCAATGTTTTTTTCGCTAAATAAAAAATCAAATTTTTAGCACAATTTCGGTCGTGATTAACTTGAATTTGACCTTGAGTTGGTAATTCGGATGGAATAAGCGTGTCATCACACTTCTTTATCACTAAGTGTGGCAAAATGAAACATTTGGTCAAACCAATTGGCTCAGAATATTTTTTTTAAAATTAAAATTAGGAAATATCATTTTTTGCACAGTTTGACCTCGAAAATGACGTTCAAAGCCAAAAGCCAGAGTGGCATCCACCTGCATTTTATTCCTCACCCACAGGTACATTGATTTAGGATGGGTGCCAGCTATTAACAAAATACGCCGTTCAAAGTCGATTTTTGAATTTTGGCCGGTCCACTATAAACCAAATGATAGACACGTTGTTGTTTAATCTAAAACGACGAAACAATCGCTGGCAACATTGTACACGTTTTATTTTGGACTGTTCAGATTTGGGATGCACTTGGAATTGTTTAAATGTTTATAGACCAACGTCTTTCTTTGCAGTTCGATGTATTGAACTTTTTTTAATACCAGTGCGATTAGCGTACTTCCTACAATCAAAATTAAACAGGATTGTCTTCTTGGATGCGAATAAGTTCACTTACAGATTTAGTTTTGCTGGGGTCCTTGCTGTGCGCTGTTGTCCACTTCCCGGCTTTCGTGCATAAGTTCCCGTTTCACGAATATTTTCCAACAAACTTGACACATTACGTACAGATCACTGTGGATTAGGATAATGTTTTATTATTCCTTTTGCAGTGAAACCTTTCACCTTTTACCTTCTCAGTTATAGTCCATGGCAGTGGCGGCTCGTCGGTAGGCACTGCGGAACTGCAGCACCCCTAAATTTTTTATTTACAATTGAAATAATCAAGAACAATATAAGGATGAGCTCACTGAATAACTTTTACAATAACTGTTGAAACTTTTATTTATTGCTCAATGCTCATCCTTTTATTTCAGTAATTATTTCAATAATGAATGATTAAAAACATGAAATAATTTTCAACCTCTCATTGGAACTGCGCGCTAACAGCACCACATTTCAGCATTAATTGCTCGCGATGCCCGAAAGGAACTCCAATGCTTTGTTGCCATAGACGCATAGAGAGAGAGAGGGAGTCTGCCTCTCTCTCTATGCAGAGTCGCAGTCGAAAGTGAGTCGAAGCACTGCAGACAGCGCAGTTCCTATCTGTTCGTTGAACGCGGTGAATGTGTTGACGTTTCGCTTTGCTTATACTACAATTAATTATTTAATTCCATTTCTAATGGTGATTAGTAACAATAGTAATATTTAACATTTTATTTGATAGATTTTTATTGTCTTAGTGATTTAATTATGTATTTGGTGATTATTTCTTGATTTTTTCCGTAATTTCCGTTTCTTTTTTGAAATTTGATTCGCCCATGGCTGCCATGCCCATAGAAGTAAGTCAAGTGAGTGTGACTAAAATACAATGATACAAAAAATGTTCAAAGCAGCTCATTCCCATTCTTAGAGACAGCACCCCTAGAATTTTTAGTCACGAGCCGCCAATGGTCTGTGGGCCAGAAGGTTGATCGGTACCACTCGGGGGAACCAAACGTCCCTCGTACCAATGGTGAAGGAAGCTGAGTAGATGATAAAAATGCTTGCCGGACATTTCAAAAGAGTAGCGTTATTGTTTTATTAGCATTTTAAGTTTGCGCCCAATATTGAAATGTTGGGTGCCTATGTTTGATGAAGATTTACAGTACACTAAAACGCTACCAGATACAGATGTCCAGCAAGCATATTTGGAAACTACAAATTATAAGCTTTCCAAAAAGCATCGTTTCATCTAGTTCGCCTTATTAGTGGTACCGACTGGCCAAAATTTGGGGTCTGGCTCACGGACTATTAAACTGATACCGTAACAATTCGCTTAAAATAATATAATTAACAAACTTCCTTTGCTCACTGCCAAATCAAAACAGGTTGCCTTGACGGCAGTACCGTACCTACTTTTTTTAGGGGGGATGCACTATAGTATGTATATATATATATATATATGCGCCTCGGTGGTGTAGTGATTAGCGTCGCTGACTACGAATCCATCGGCCCCGGGTTCGAGACCCGACGGCAGCCGGCGCGCAGCAAAACCCAGCTGTTCATCCTTCCACACAATAAAGAAAGTGGTTGGTAGATAAGATAAATGGGTACCCTAGGTGGCCTAGTGGTTAAGACGCTGGGCTGCTGATGGGGCGTGGTTCGGATTCCACGTTAAACTGTAGGTCTAAGGTGGAGTGAAAAGCTTGACCTTCGTCAGAATGAACAATTCGGGCGGAAGCTAACCAATGGTTATATATGCTGCAAACCCACAAGGAAAAAGAAAAACGATTCCAAGGCCTTTCGTGTATTCGGAGCTACACCTCGACAGGGAATCCGTCATTCTTTTTCCTTGTGGGTTTGCAACATTCATTCATTTCACGTGTTTAATTGTGAAATTCATCCCATATATATATATATATATATATACATATATACACCTCATTTTTTCATTTGTTCGTTCTCCCTCCTCATCTTGCGCGGAATGTTCTTCTAACAAGCATCGTTCTTTACGTTAATTATACTGCGTGTTCTTTGCAGTTGAAAATGTATATATATATATATATGCATATAACTGCAATGACCACGCAGTATATAAATGAATAGAAACGACATAAGTGTTAAGGAACGTTTCTGCACACGAGGAGGAGAGATAACGAATAATGAAAAATGAGGCGAACCGCCTTCCCGGGCGGTTCGCCTCATTTTTCATTATTCGTTATCTCTCCTCCTCGTGTGCAGAAACGTTCCTTAACACTTATGTCGTTTCTATTCATATATATATATATATATATATATATATATATATATATATATATATATATATTATATATATTAAAAATTGTCAGCAGTTGTACTCAGCGTTGAGTTCATTTCCACTGAAATTATACAAAAATGTAATGCATAGGAGCTTTACTGATTTAATAACCAACATATAAACGACAACTAAACGT
This sequence comes from Bathynomus jamesi, assembly GCA_023014485.1. Lineage (NCBI taxonomy): Eukaryota > Metazoa > Arthropoda > Malacostraca > Isopoda > Cirolanidae > Bathynomus > Bathynomus jamesi. The sequence goes on along the minus strand of JAJOZX010002534.1, from coordinate 412,949 downwards.
GATTTTGTTTGGAATTAAGGATAATTTTCAGTTGTTTTATTAAACTATCTTTTCTATGCTATGTCTTCAGTTTCTGCCTATTTTTTCAGACCACGTTAGGTGATGAGTCTCATTTTTAGGTTGTTGGTGTGCGTTCAGCTTATGCAAATGAAATGAGGCCTGCAAGAAGAAGATAGCACTTCATCAGTTGTGAACTACAAATCGCCCACAGAAGGTTATGGCGTACTCTTTTTTTTTTTCATAATATGGCCTTGAGGACTTACACTTTATGGAAAACATGATGAATTGTGTTAATTACATTTCACCACTGAAGGAAAAGTTGTTGTATTTTGCTTTTAACTGACTTGAAGACAAAAAATGGGTCTTCCAACAAATTTGGTCCTTGGCGCACATACAAAGCTGTAAGAAAGATTTTTAAGACAATGACACTGAACTGACAGATTGATCAGTAAATTTTCTTTCATCGAATCCACGCCTGGACGACGGACGTGTTTCACTTTTGAAAGAAAAAGAAGATCAGACAAAGTACTGAAACAAATTCTTTTTGTTTACTCCCGACATATTCCTACTCTTCAAGCACAAGCAAAACAGTTACCAACCCATTCTTTTTTTTGTCACTGCTGTACTCTGCAAATTATTTATGTCGGTGGTCGATGCGTTTAATGAAACAAAGACGTAAACTTATTTTCCGTCATTTAATGAATCGACCTAAATTTTTTTAAATGACCTACTTCCAGCAAGGATGGATGCCCGTAATTAATAAAGTACTATTTCGTGAATTTATTCATTGTAATTTAGAAGTTTCGTAAATTTCAGAGTACGCATCGAAATAAAAGGGAACAACGATACTTAAGTTGGTATTTCCTTGTTTTTTATTCCAAGCGGAGACGAACTGTGAAGATAATGATTTATCTCTTTTAAAATATAAAATAGAATTTGGCGACGTCTTTATATTTTTATCTTTTCGTTTTCTGAAAGCATGAAGTGGTTTCATTAAGAAGACATACCAAGTTAAAAGATGAAAATGTCTTTTTCCATTATTTGATCTTTTTCTATGCCTTTTCTCCTCTACAGTATTTTTTCTCTTATTAGCAGTGTCTCCATTTTTCTCTCTCCTTTTACGCTATATTTTGCTATATCATCTGCTTATCTACTTATCTCTCTGAAGTGGGTCCCGTTCTGGGTTCGCTACTTTTTATCATTAAATTTACGACATAGACGTTGGGCTCTTAAGTACAATTTCTAAATTTGCAGACGAGACCAAATTGGGAAATAGTGTAAGTAATGAGGAGGGAGTAAGAACGCTTGAAAATGATTTTGATAGGTTGGGTGAATGATCTGTTGTTGTTGACGTTATAAGAGGTGAAATTAGAGTAGTAGGAGTGATAACAGAAAGTGGGGAAATGGGAAATATAGATGAAGAGTTGATAGGTCCTCGGGCTCACCAAGGATGCGCAGGTTTTTTTTTTTTGCTACTTGGCAGATGCCATTGAAGACAAATGTAAGGTGATGCACACGGGTTACAAGACCCCGAAGACCGATTACTCTCTCTTGGGGAGAAACTTGACTGAGACTAATCTAGAGAAGGACTTAGGAGTTTATATCAGTAAGAGGGCCTTAAAAATACAAGGTTATATTAAAAGACAGTTCCAATTCAGAAATAAGGAGATTGTAATGTCTCTTTACAATTCACTAGTTAACCTCAACTCGAGCATTGTGTGCAGCTTTGGTCTCCATCCCTTAGGAAGGATATAGAAAGGTTGGAAAGGGTACAAGCAAGGGCCACAAAATTGATCCCTTCAATGAGACTTCAAAACTACCAACGTAGATTAACGCGCTTAAAACTCTTTACCAGAGAGACCAGGAGGTTGCGTGGGCAGCTTATTCAAGTTTTCAAGATACTCAATAGAATAGATAGAGTACTACAGGAAATGTTCTCATTTAATCCCAATCCGACAAGAAATAATGACTTTAAAATTTCGTACCTCCATCTGTGGTAATTTCTTCTCTTATAAAATAGTTAATATCTGGAACCAACTTCCCTCGGAGGTTGTATCAAGCCAAAGTGCATTAAGACTCTCCCCACATACAACATAATTTAAGAATCTATTAGATAAGTAATTTGAAAATAGTTATAACGTAACCCTGCGAGAGTTTGTTTAAACATTTACTCCTATACTTAGTTCTTCCCCAACTCTAGAGAGACGTCTCTGGTTGCATTGTGCCCCACATAGCATGGTCAAACATTGATTAACCCATTTTTTGATCACTTGCCTCATAATACTTCTAAGTGGGAGACTCTTGAATTTGCCATAACAACAACGGGTGATCACCCACGAAAAACTTTCATTTTCCATAGGGGACAAGTACACAGGGACAGATATACACGGACCTCCTATTGATATTCCTCGCCGGAGAGAGATTTTCTCTACTCTCGTTGTGGCAAAACACCGCGAAGTACAAACGACTCACTATATCACATGCCGCATCAATACCTTTCACGGTGGGAGACCCAAATTGAATCTCGGCGACATTAAAAGAGTTGACAGATACGCACACAAGACAGACATCCATTCACACATTGCCTGCCTTGTTAACATGTCTAAGAAAAGAGTAGAAAAGTATTTTGTAGAAATACAGAATTTCCTAATGAACAAAAACATAAAAAAATACATGACATGGATTAGGTGAGGTAGAGTTGCGTTTCTGATGTTACTATTTCTTTTTTAATCTTCTTTCTCTTGGATGACAGGGAACACGTGATGGGTGAGGGCATGGTGTGGAAAATCTGGTTTCCGTTTTCAATTCCTGTTTCAACCCCTTTCCTCAAGAAGCATTTCATCGTTTTGCCGGCAGTGGCACAGGCAAATGAGAGGGAAAGGAGTCTTACTTCTATTTCTGCGTGATGGCTTTGCGAGTACAAGGGTGTAGACATGGAGAGTTTGGCCTTTTCCTCTCTCTTAATCCTTTTGGGTCTAACCTGGAGTGATCTATGGGGGTCTTTGTTGGCCCGATACCTCGGTAAATAGAGCTGTAGATATTTTGTTTAAAATCCAAATACCATATGTGCGAGGTTTTTGTGACGATACCAAATAGTTGATCAGCACAAAATATATTATTATGTTAGTTTGTACAACGGTTCTATCTAGTGTAAGATTTTCGTGTGCGGAACGTAATTGTAAATCTAATTTATCTATCCTCCTCTTTCCTGTAAAATTTCTTTGGCTACTTTTCCAGGGTCAAGGTATGTTCTTCAACCTTTTTCCGTACCCGGATCTGACGGAGAGGGAGCGGAGGGTGGGAAGAAAGCCTTATGCTTTTCTATCCAATCTTCTACTACTGATAAAATAATTTTAAAAATGCACTAGTTTAACAATAGGAACTTTCCAGAGTGGCCCGGAAAGTCTTTGAGGTTTCCTCTTGTCCTCGTAACTCTCTCTCTCTCTCTCTCTCTCTCTCTCTCTCTCTCTCCCTCTCTCTCTCTCTCTTGTTTTAGGTTTTCATTCCTCGTTATCTTTAGTTCTTGATGCCTCATTATTCGTATGTATCAATCTTGATTGCGTCTTTTAATATCTCCCTACTATTTCATGTATTTATCTCTCTTTAGTTCTCTTCTTTCTCCGTATCTGGTTTCTGCTCGTTTCCTGTATTAATTTACATCTTTATTTTCTTTCCTTCCATTCCATTTTTCTCCCAATTATTGTCAGACCTTCTCTCATTTCTGGAATGTCTTTTCCTTTTATTATTTTCAATTTGTGAGAGAAACGAATGGTAATTTGATATTTATATAAAATATTTCTGCTTGGATGGTGTATATTCTGTTGTTCCGGAGTTCGCTGCAGGCCATTTGTTCGAACTTTTTCTTGTATCATTTTACAACATTCAGTAACAATACTGCAAATAGACAAACTAAAACAAAACTCTTTTCTCTTTTTATGAGAATTAAAGATATAAGTAAGAATGAAGGTTGGCCACAATAACTTTATCGAAATTACACACGTAAATGTGTGAAATAATAAGTAATAACCAGTTTATTCTTAAGCTTAGCTGGGTTATTAGGTCTTTCAACATACGTGGAAGAGTTGTGTTATTTTCGAGTTACTGAAGCACTTACTGCAAGCCGATCTCATCCGAGAGTGGGCTTTGGGTTTACAGGATGTTAACCACGGCCCTGTTTCGGCTTTAGGCCAACCTTTTCTGACAAGAATCGATCTGATTTATATTACTAAGATAACCAGAATTTACCACACACACTGGGAACGATACAAATACACTTTGGGTTAGTTCTCTGGACAGCATCGCTAGTCCCAACACATTCGTTTGTTTGGAAAATATTACTACTCTGAATCCATTAATTGTTACTCGATAACGAAGCCTGTACGTGTTCATTAATAAAATATCATTCCTCCACTTGTGGGCTTTACTAGAACCACATATAAGTGACAATCGGGTATGGAACACATTGTTAGAAAAATAGTATTGTACACTTAAGTAACAGGTATTAAACGGTAAAGAATATATATAATATATATATATATATATATATATATATATATACACACAATATATATCGGGTGGCCCCCCAAAAAAGCCTTGAGATTTGAACATCAATAACTTCAAAAATATGCAGTTCATACTTCCAAAATTTGCAAAACTTTTACCTCAGTCTATTGACAAGCTATCATAAAAATTTCAGACCTCTACATAAAATACTTTTTCCACAGCTGAGGGAACAATGAGGTATTGTGAAAAAAAACGAATATCATAAACTGAAAAAATGTTATTATTCACATCTTATCAACAAATATGATCAATATGTCCGCCGTCCAGCTTACAAACTAATCTTAATCTTTTCTTCCACGACATGATACATTTTCTGATTTCTGCTAATGTTATTTTGTCCTAATATTCGAGTATTTTTTTCTTTAATTGCATTTCTGTAAACTTTGCAATAGGGTGATTGCGGGGGCCAGTCGTTTTTTCCATTGAAGTTGACTACATTCTATTGTAGATAATCCTGTGTGAACTTAACTTGCTAGTATGAGCTGTTGCACCATCTTGTTGGAGTATAAAATCGTTTCCACAACACAGACGTCGACAATCAGGCAAAAGATTCTCCTCTAAGAGATTTACATAGGTTTCTGAATTAATTTTTTTTTCCGAAATGAAATTAATTTTCGCCTTTCCATTCCACGATACACCTGCTAATACCATGATTTTTTTGGAAAACCGACTTGTCTGGTGGTAAAGTCTCGATGGAGGAATGTCTTACGCCAACCATAAACAACATCGTTCCGGGAGTTTCGAGCAATCTTGATGGTGAAATCGTTTTCATCTGTAAAAACTATTTTTTTTTAACATCATTGGACGAAAATCTATCAAGCAATTTTCTACAATGAATTTTTCTTTTAGCTCTTACATTGCTGTCACGTCTTGAAACACGGATCCTTTGAAATGCTTTAAGTCCTACCGTTCTCTGCATTCTTTGTATGGAACTTCGACTGATACCTAAATTTCTTGCAATTTTCCTCTGAGAGCAGTGTGACCCAGGTCGATCCTCTTGAGATAGGCTCATCATTTCGATCATTGCTATATTGTCTTGAGTGTAAACTGTTTTAGGCCGACCACTTCCACGCTTCCGTGCCGTCGAGCCGGTTGCTTTAAGTTTTTTAATTATTCTTTTCATACTTGGCTGTTACCGATTATTATCTTCCGATCTTCTTGTGCGCTCTCTTTCTCTCTCCCAACCTCGAGAATTCGGGTTTTCATCTCCCATTGGGAAAAAGTGTTCTTTTGTCTTTTTTTCCGTTTGATCCTGGAACTTATGAACAATTTTATATAAATTATATTACGATTTTTCCAAATTCGTAACTGTGTTATATTATTTAATTAACTTGCGTTGCGTATATGGCAATATTAAATGATTTTAATATATGAATTTCAAGCTCTATTTGAACATTAAGACTGTTTACAAACACATGATTTCATGAAATAGATGTGTGGCATCACGTGACGTATTTTTTCATACCCTATTAGGTGAACAAAACAACGTCACATGTTCCAGTCAGATTATGTTGAGATCCGTTCTGATGTTTACGTGAAAATAGTCACGTATCCTTTTTTGTGACGTACCTGAAACCTATTTAGAATTGATACCATACCTTACTTATGTTTCTCATTTATGTCCAAATTCTACTATATTTTATATTGTTAATAAATTTCTCATTTTGGCAAACCCAACACTAATCACTTGGCTTAACCTTTTCTAAAGGTTTCTAGAAACTTTATACAGATTTACACACACACACACACACACACACACACACGTTTGGCTCCCTCACGAAACCGCGACATTTTTTCATTTTCAAATAACCTAATCGGATCACCTGAAGATCAGGGGCCCCAGCCTTCTTTAGTTAGCCTTATAAGGCTCACTAATGAAAATATCACGACTTAACCTAACCAATCGTCAAGGGCGTACAGTTGACCTAACAATTCGTTAGGTTAAGTCGTGATATTTTCGTTAGTTAGCCTTATAATGCTAACTAAAGAAAGCTTCAGGTGATCAATCTAATCTAAATAATCTATTTAACAAACTAATTTATCCAAACTTAACCTAACCTAACCTTCAAAATATCGCTTCTTTTCTTAATATTTTATGGTTTTCAATAAAAAAAATAGTTTGAAACTATGTCGACACTGATGTTGTCGCCGTTTCATAAGGTAGCAACGAACACACACACACACACACACACACACACATACACACATGTCGTAATGGAAATGCAAAATATTTTTTCTTTTCAAGAAGTACAGGGTGTCTCAATATACATGCAACCCATGTCACTGCTAATAATTCTGCCAATATTAATGTTCTCGTTCTATTTTCTCAGATTTGAAGAGAGGAGACGATAACAACTAATAATATCAATCAAAATGCCTTGGACAAAGGAGGAAAAATTTTTTTGCGTCACTACTTATTTGGAGACGAAAATCATTGAAAACTGTGCAAGCGAAATTTCGCAGGAAGTTCAACTTCAACAATTATCCCCAGAAAAGCCAAATTATCGTTGGGCACACAATTTCAAGCCACAGGATCAGTAAACAATCTCAACAAGAAAGCAGAAACACCCAGATCTGGCAGGAAGGTGACTGCAAGATCTCCTGACAATGTGAATGCGGTGAGAGATTCTGTCGGAAGGAGTCCGAAAAAGTCAATCCGAAGACGTTGCCAAGATCTGGGTCTTTCACGTGCGTCAGTGCAAAGAATCTTGATCAAGGATCTTCAGCTGTACCCATACAGGATCCAGATCAAGCATAAACTCACACCAGCTGACATGGCAAAACGTGTTGTGATGTGCCGGTGGTTCGAGAACAAGATCGAAGAGGATCCTGACTTTCTTGATGATGTTTGGTTCAGCGACGAAGCACACTTCTTGCTCAGTGGGTATGTCAATAGCAAGAAACAATGTGTTCTGGGGCACACAAGCCCAGACGAGGTGCTTCAGAGGCCCTTGCACTCTGTGCAGGGTGTCAGGGTGATTGACAACTTCGCTCGTCGGCTTCAAGTGTGTCTGCAGCGCAACGGCGGTCATTTGGAACATGTGCTCTAATAAATTTATCCTTTGATCTAGAGACCTCAAATCTTCAGTTTTTAATTGTTATCATATCAGCTTCCAGGAAATGTAATCTTTTTTGGAGTTTATTTTCTGAGTAATAAATTATTATCATGTCAATGGGTTCCATCTATTTTGAGACACCCGGTAATACAAAGATTTACAAAGATGTTATATAAATTATGAATTAAGTGTCGCAAAGAAGCAACGGTGCTACTGTAGTATGCGGTCTACCGTTAAGTTTCTACTGTAGTATGCGGTCTACCGTTAAGTTTCTACTGTAGTATGCGGTCTACCGTTAAGTTCTACTGTAGTATGCGGTCTACCGTTAAGTTTCTACTGTAGTATGCGGTCTACCGTTAAGTTTCTACTGTAGTATGCGGTCTACCGTTAAGTTTCTACTGTAGTATGCGGTCTACCGTTAAGTTTACTGTAGTATGCGGTCTACCGTTCAAAATATTTAAAAGGAATTGAAAATGAATTGAAAGGAATTATAATTTAATTTACACAATTAAGGAATTAGTAAGAAGTTAAACATACTACTACCGCATACTTAACGGTAGGAGTAGACCGCATACTACAGTACGCCCTTGATGATTGGTTAGGTTAAGTCGTGATATTTTCGTTAGTTTTAACGAAAATACACGACTTAACCTAACCAATCGTCAAGGGCGTACAATTAACCTAATAATAAAATAATAAGAAGATAAGAAACTATAATTAAAGGGTAGACCGCCGAATCGTAGGTAGACCGCCGAATCGTAGGTAGACCGCATACTACAGTAGCACCTTAGATCCTGTATTTTATTCATACTCGATTAATGGAAGTGTTTCTCGCAAAAGGAATTGGAATCTAAACGATTGGAGCCCTTCACGATGCGTTTGCAGTTACGTCAGAATTTAACCTAATCTAAACTTAAAATTTAAACTAAGAAAAACAGGATACTATACATCAGTGGTTCTCAAACTTGTTCTTCTTCTGTACCCCTTGAATTCTTTCACGGGATTTTCTGGATTTTCGAGAGAGATAGACGATTTTTACTTTCTTTACGACCTGTGACTTGTGGTCATTTGTTAATCGTATATAACATTAAAAGGGTTTGAGAACCACTGCAGTAGATGTATATCACAGCCGCAGTGTGTGTGCGTGTGTGTGTGTGCGTGATGAATATCATTCGGTCTTTACATATTTTCGCTTATAAGTGCTAAATATTGCTTGAATGTGAAGAAGTTGTCATTACATTAAGCAATATTGCGAGCATATTCCATCGTGCGCTTCATCGATCGATTCTGAGGAAGGCTGAATGCGTCTTCTTATTTATGAGTCCGAACAGTAACAATAACAGGACTTCGTTTCACTGACTGTAAATCAACAAAGCATAATTCGAAGGAAATTGAAAATCCAAGATTATAAATAGCAATCAGTATATTGAATATACGACTTAACCTAACCAATCGTCAAGGGCGTACAGTTGACCTAACGATTGGTTAGGTAAGTCGTGATATTTTCGTTAGTTAGCCTTATAAGGCTAAACTAACGAAGGCTGGGGGCCGTGTCTTCAGGTGATCCTCCTAGTGTAGTTTACGTCCCCCAACTCTTGACCTAGTGTAGTTGGTGCTACTGTAGTATGCGGTCTACCTACGATTCGGCGATCTACCTTTTAATTATAGCTTCTTATCTTCTTATTATTTATTATTAGGTTAATTGTATGCCCTTGACGATTGGTTAGGTTAAGTCGTGATATTTCGTTAAAACTAACGAAAATATCACGACTTAACCTAACAATCATGAAGGGCGTACTGTAGTATGCGGACTACCGTTAAGTATGCGGTAGTAGTATGTTTAACTTCTTTAATAATTCCTTAATTGTGTAAATTAAATTATAATTCCTTTCAATTCATTTTCAATTCATTTTAAATATTTGAACGGTAGACCGCATACTACAGTAGAAACTTAACGGTAGACCGCATACTACAGTAGAAACTTAACGGTAGACCGCATACTACAGTAGAAACTTAACGGTAGACCGCATACTACAGTAGCACCGTGTAGTTTTGTCCCCTTTTGCCTCAGGAGGACGTAAATTACACTTGCTCCCAATTTGGGTTTATAAAATTCTAAAATACTTAAAATAAAGTCAACATAATAAGATGGTTTAATATAAATTATAAAGTACAACTTAAGGATCACCTGAAGATCAGGGCCACCAGCCTCAATTACCAAATGATATCTTCGTTAAAACTAACGAAAAAATCACGACATAACCTAAACAATCGTCAAGGGCGTACAGTTGACCTAACCGGGTATTCAATTTAATTTATTATTATATTTGGTACTGTAAAGCAAAAAACAAGAATATATGGGGCCCTGATTAGGGTGGCCAGACGTCCGGCTTTAGGCGAACAGTCCGCCTTTTGAGCACTCTGTCCTTAGGGTGGCCATTTCCAAAAGGAGGACACTGCATATGTGGCCGTATAACATATATATAATATAATATATATATATGTTAACGTACGGCCACATACGCAGTGTCTTCCTTTTTAAATGGCCACCCTAGCCCTGATCCTCAGGTGATCCCAACTTAATATAGAATATTATTAATATAGAGTAGGAGATTACAATATTTATAATATTAGAGATTGGCTAGTTAGAGAAAATGTAAATTTATGGGCAACTTAACTTATTAAGCTTTGCCTTTCTCGTGAATATAAGCTAATTTTATATAATTACACCTTGAAATTAATATTAATTATCATAAATAGTGTTTTTTTGTCTGTTAAATTTCGGATCACCTGAAGCTCAGGGCCCCCCCAGCCTTCTTTAGTTAGCTTTATATGGCTCGCTAACGGAAATATCACGACCAACCTAACCGATCGTCAAGGGGCGTACAGTTGACCTAACGACTGGTTAGGTTAGGTCGTGATATTCGTTAGTTAGCTAACTAGAGAAGGCTGGGGGCCGTGATCTTCAGGTGATCCAAATTTTCTGTAATATAGATTTTGTTTTTTAATGAAAATTTAAAATTCAAAGAATCGGTGAGAGAATCTGCTAAATTTAGCCGATGCTGATGCCTCCAAAATGGTCGATTCTCCTGGTGCCGATGCCGATTAATCGGTACACCAATAATATGGATTAAGGGTTAAAGAATATAAAACTTTCACTTCCAGAGTTTGTCTCTCTAACCTCCCTCCTTAAAAATTATTAAACTGTTCAAAGTGAAAGGAAAAGTGACCGTGAGTAGATCCCCAACTAGGTGGACTTATCCTAACCCCGCAATGAGATTTCTGTCATGGAATCGAACCTGAAATCATGTTCTGTCGGTAAGAGTTTCTTCGTTTCAACAGCAAGTAGTTTACCAGTACATGACTGCGTGTGTTGCTCCTGATTTTGAACACACAATGTACGAGGTGTGTCAAAAAGTTTCCGAACTGGTTATACTGCGCGCGCATCACATGATGCGCGTGTGATGCATGTTGTAGTGTGATTCAGTCTGTGTCCAAAGACAATTACCGCTTGTTGATATCGTATTTTGTTTGCTCGGTTTTACTGTTTTGCGAAGTAATTTTGTGTGTTTTGTCGCATTTCGTGCATTTGAATAATGGCTACTGTTGACGAACAACGTGTGTACATAGAATTTTGCGTTAAGCTGGGCAAGACTGCTTCTGAAACCCATGTCATGCTGAATACAGCATTTGGTAATGATGCCTTAAGTCGGACAACCACTTTTGAGTAGCACAAGCGCTTTAAGAAAGGTCGAACGTCGATGGAGGACGGTGGGACGACTTTCCACTTCAACTAATGACACTGTTGCTTGTGTTCGTGAAATGATTCGAGGGAACCGTAGACTGACAGTCAGGGAAGTCGCAAACGAAATGGACATTTCGATAGGAACATACCACACGATACTCAGAGAAAATTTGGGGATGCGTCGTATGTCAGCCAAATTTGTGTCACAACTCTTGACTGCCAAGCAGAATGAGCAACGTGTTGTTGTGTATCAAGACCTTCTTTAATGTACCAATCTTGATGAAAATTTTCTCAGAAACATCGTAACGAGTGACGAGACGGGGGTGTACGGGTATGACGTTGAAACAAAACAGCAGTCATCGCAATGGAAGTGCGCGACAGTAGCCATTATTCAAATGCACAAAATGCGACAAAACACACAAAATGACTTCACAAAACAATAAATATCGAGAGAACAAAATACGATATCAACACGTAACCGTCGTTGAACACAGATTGAGTCACACTACAACATGCATCACACGACGCGCATGCGCGTCATGTGATGCACTCGCAGCATAACCAGTTCGGGAACTTTCTGAACACCTCGTATCTATACTAGGGATGTACCGAATATTCGGTAAAAAATGAGGATATTCGGTATTAGGTCTAATAGTTTTTATAATAATGTTATAATGTTTCAGACCAACAAAGACCCTAGGAACGAGTTTTTTGTGCGATACGGTGTCAAACGGTTTTTGAAAATCTAAATACACTACATCTACCGCCCGATGACTATCGTAAACTTCAACCACGCTTTGGAAAAATTCTAAAAGATTAGTTAAGCAACACTTGTTTCGCCTAAAACCGTGCTGAGTATTTCTAATCAAGTTATGCAATTCTAAGTGATCGACTTACGATCCCTAATTATCGATTCCAGTAGTTTACCTACAACAGACGTTAAACTGATTGGCTTATAATTTCCCACCGCACCCTTATTGCCTTTTTTAAAAATAGGCGTTACATTTGCTAACTTGAAATTATCTGGTACGCACCCCTCAGAAATAGACGCATTAAAAAGCTTTGTTAACGGCGCAACAATGCCTTCCTTTAATTCTCTTAGTTGTATGGGATATATGTTTTTGTTTTTTTATGTTTTAACCGAATACCGGATATTTCATAATTAAGTTAAAAATGTGATTTAGGAAATAGAACTTAAAATGTTTTTTTTTTTATTTCAAAGAATAATTACAAACAATTCCACATTGGTAATGTGATACTAATATGTAATAAACTTACAAAAATTGAACACGCAGTAATAATAATTACTACAAAAATAAAACCTAATTGAAATTTAAGGCAAGTAGATTATCGTTCAAAAAATTAGGCATTCAGCAGCATCAGGAGCTAAACGATAAACGATTACGTGCAGCGGTAATTACATTTTTCGCAGAACTGAACAGCTGTTTACTTCGTACGCTTGTGGGTGGCGTTGTGATGGAGATATTTGTGAGCAAGTGTTGGGATCATAAAATCGGGATTTACGAATGAATATAAAATAACAATTTATAATGTACAAATGTAAGTTAGGTAGATTGTGGTTTTAGCTGACTATGTTTAAGTGGTGACACACCAAAATTTTTATAGTAACACCAGAGTGAAAATACCATGGCCAATACCAGGGAAAGAAAGGGGGTCAACCGCTATATCCAGGGGGGAAAGAGTAGCTATTGTAACATTCTAATGTCGATAAGGGGGGAAAGAGATCAATCTCCGGACATGATCTTGCATGCAACATGCAACATTTGCAATCCCACATTTCCCAGTCATACTACTAAAAAAGATAAAAGAACATAACTGAGGCAAAAGAAAAACACCGCGTTTTTTTAGCTGACAACAGACTAAGAGGTATGATTTTATCTTTGAAATTTATTAATGCCCCAGAATCTCTTTAAGTTAGTCTTTGGAATTCAGTGTAGCTCTACCATAGGACGAATTGCTTGAAGTTGAAACAATAGGCTTATAGCTTAATAAATATTAACGCAATAAGACTTTGAGGTAAAATCCTATTTTAATATGGTAAATTAAAGATGGTTGGAAGATCACGTGCACGTTCAACAATTGTCGATCCACATCGAATATTACTACACTATGTTAGGTTAATTGAATGCCTGGTTAGGTTAATTGAATGCCTGGTTAAGTCAACTGTACACCCTTGATGATTGGTTAGGTTAAGTCGTGATATTTTCGTCAGTTTAAACGAAAATATCACGACTTAACCTAACCGATCGTCAAGGGCGTACAGTTGACCTAACCGGGCAGTCAACAAATTAAATCCGAAACCTAGATTAATACGATAAATTCAAAACTGATTCCAACGTTTATTTTCATTAATTAAACCAGATATGTAGGGTGTCCATAAATGATTACCCTGATTAAAACATGCTATAACTTTTAAATAAACACTCGTATTTAAACACAGTTTTAATCATAAGTAGATAAACATACAAGGTTTTGATACATAGTTAATGAACTTAATAAGCTTCCACATGTGCACCCCTAGTGGCACGTAAAATGTCTAAACGGTATTCACACTCACGCCACACATTTTCCAACATTTGTGGGTTAACTGTTGCAATTGCATCCGTAATGCGTTCTCGCAATGTCCTGATATCTGGAACAACTGTTGCATAAACCAAATCTTTAACATGACCCCAGAGAAAGAAATCCAGCGGGGTAATGTCTGGTGATCTTGGGGGCCATGGGATTGGCCCGTCCCTGCCAATCCATCGATTTGGAAATGTTTGCGGCGAGAGTTTCACGAACAACATGCGCCCAATGAGGGGGTGCCCCATCTTGTTGGAAGATGACAGTTGGCTGCCTGTCCTGCAGCTGGGGGATGGCGTAATTGGTGAGCATATCCAGGTACACAGTTGCGGAAACAGTGTTCTCAGCGAAGAAGAAAGGACCAATTATCTGGTCATGCATTAGTCCACACCAGACATTGATCTTCGGACTGCCCCGAATATGCTCCCTTACGGCACGTGGGTTTTCCGATCCCAAATACGCACATTGTGTCTGTTGACTCCACCACTGAACAGCTACTACAGCGCTCCTAGCGGCGAATGCGGTAGACGAAACACACCAGCAGAGAAACTCTATGCGTGTACGAGATCACCGTAAAAGAAAACGGATGTAAGATTCGTCATTTAAAACATGAGAGCATACTGTTTCCGGGTAAACATTTATGGACACCTGTACTATTTTGATAGTATACATAATATTATTAAACAACATCGTTTTTGGAATTTAATTTACCATATTAAAATAGGATTTTTATCGACTTTGATTCGTAAGTGATTATATGACTTGTATAATAGTTTAGAATTTTATTTTGTATTTGTATTTATGAACTTCAGAAATATAATTTGTAGATTAGTTCGAGTAGGATGTGTAGGCCGGTTGGCCACCTATAGGCCTGTGCAGTAATTATGGTTTCGATGTACTGAACGTCTCCCCTAAATACTTATTTATACTAAATAAACCGATAATTAAATGGTTAATGTTATTTCCAATTCAAATACTTTACTGTTCAAAAGATGAGTACAGAGAATAGATCATAAGTTCACTTAATGCAGTAAGGACGTACAGCTTTAAGTACAGCACAGTATATCTAAAGACCCGCAACGTTTGAGGTAATAAGAACAACGTTTCATAGTACAAATTATGTTCATTCTACTCGATTTAACTGCACAGGTTAATAACATTTATACAGAGAAACTGAGAATCGTTTTCAAATAAATAATTCAATAGTTTACACTGATTATAACTCTTTTGAACTTAGATGAAATAAATAAATAATTGCTGCGCAACCAAAAGAATTTGGGATCACTTTAACATATTGCTTCCCAGGAACCTCTCTTGAACATATTGCTTCCCAGGAACCTCTCTTGAACATATTGCTTGCCGGGAACCTCTCTTGAACATATTGCTTCCCAGTGTTAATCACTTTAACATATTGCTTCCCAATATTTAAGAGAAGGAGTACGATAAAAAATGTTCGCTTTAATAAAGTAAATCATAGCATGTTAAAATATTAGATTGAAAGTAAATTTACTAGAATTGTTGCGCTATATGGTCACACAAAGTAAAAAATGGATTTCGGAAGAATCGGTCACGCCACATCATTTTCCACAAGTACGGGTTGAGTAGCTCCTTTTTGCATCCTTTCATTTTCTTTATATATTTAATGTACGTTAACTGAATGCCCGGTTAGGTCAACTGTACGCCCTTGACGATTGGTTAGGTTAAGTTGTGATATTTTCGCTAAAACTAACGAAAATATCACGACTTAACCTAACCAATCATCAAGGGCGTACAGTTGACCTAACCGGGCATTCAGTTAACCTACATTAAATATTTTTTTTTTTTAATTGGGGTTTAACCTCCTTCGCAACATCTAAGGTCATATGACGGAGGGGACCTACAGCTTTACGTGGGATCCGAACCACGGGTCGCTACATAATCTGGGCGCAGAGGACGGTCTCCCATCCAACTACTACCAGACCCAATGTCGTTAACTTCGCTGATCTCCGAGAAGCGGTGTTACGACATCGGCCACTACGTAGCCCTCATTAAATATATAAAGAATGCCCGGTTAGGGCATTTATAGCTTTGTTTACGGTCGGTAGGTTATCTCCTAGATTACCAACCTCCTTTCTAACCAACCAACCTTTCTCTTTTTAACATATTGCTTCCCAGTGTTAATCACTTTAACATATTGCTTCCCAGGAGGGATCACTTTAACATATTGCTTCCCAGTGTTAATCACTTTAACATATTGCTTCCCAGGAGGGATCACTTTAACATATTGCTTCCCGAATGCTTTGGGAAGCAATATGTTAAAGTGATCCAGAATTTGTTCTGAAGATGTTTTGGGTTAAAAATATCAACATTTTTTACATCAGAACTTATTTTACTTAGTTTTTATAAGAAATGATAGTAACAGAGGATGAAGAGAAAGGTGAGGGAAAAAACTAGCTAGTAACTATCCAAAATTCCAATAATTTTTAAGAAACGTCAGCTTTTAAATTTGCTTCTGGATTATTTCAAACATCCCCTCCTTTTTTCTAAAGCTTCGTCCAACGTTGAATAAACGTACGTAACTCCCTCAAATTGTAGCTGATGTTAACTTTTTATTTATATAAAATGTATGAATAATTCCTTGTTTTTTTACTTTGATATATATATATATATATATATATATATATATATATATATATATATGCATACAGAAATTAATATGTATTGGGTGTTTTTTTAAACATCTGACACTTTAAAAGGTTTGTGTTTTTAATTAACTGAAATAAAAGCATGAAATTTTTATTGTACCTTCTCAACACATGGTAAATTAGTCCTCTAGTGCAAAACATGCTCTATGCGATGTCCTCTCAGCTCAGTGACTCTTTGCAAACGAACAACAAAATTATGTAGTACTCTGGGCAGAGTATCTGTTGAAATCTGAGAAGTTTCTTGTTCAATTGATACTTTCAATTTTTCTATTGTGTGTGGATTCAATTGAAACACTATCTTTTAAATAACCCCACAGATAAAAGCCATATGGGTTTAGATGTGATGTTAGTGGCCATGATATTCCTTTATCGTAAACCGCAGGAAATCTACTGGACAGGACTGATGGACGATTCAAATATCCTTTCTGCTAATTACAGACATTTTCCGTTTTATCGAACTATCTAAAAACGATAAATGCTATCTTTAGAAGGTGCGTCACGAACATGAAAATATGCATAAAAATTTCTTTGCACAGAGACGCAGGAATTTCCACTAGAATAGAACGTTTAGTAATAAATATTTTCTGTTCGAGATTATAAGACACCACTCTGAATAAAAATGGCCTAGGCTATGCAACATGCTAAGATGGCTTAGGCTATGTAACCCCAAATGCAAAACGATTGCAATATCATACAAACAGTTAAAAATATATGAGAATAAAAACCCACTCTAATAGACAGAGTTTATTTCCACGACAGTTTCGACGCCCACTGGCATCCTCCTCGGGTGGAAACTGTCGTGGAAATAAACTCTGTCTATTAGAGTGGGTTTTTATTCTCATATTTTGACCTTCACGTAAAAAAAGTGAAGTTTTTTGCATTTAGTTAAAAATATATTTCATGTTTTTATTTCACTTAATAAAAATATACAAACCTTTTAACAAACCTTTTAAAGTGTCACATGTTTCAGATATCACCCAATATGTTAAGAGAGAAATTATTATGAGAAATTAAGAACCACTTTATTTTCAATAATTATTTAACTGAATAAGTGATTGACAACTCAATAAATGATCTGTCATTGGCAGAAATGTCATATTTTTAAAGCTCCGCCCAACGCTAAATAAACCCGACGTTGCTCGCGCATGCGCTGATGATAACGTTAAAGTTTTCATAATACAAAATGTATGAATAATTTCTTAGTTTTAATATTGATATACTGTATATGCATATCTAAATTAATATTGCATTTGTTAAAAGTCAGATTATTATGGGAACCATTGTATTTTCAATAATTATTCAACTAAATCACTGATTAGCAACTCTCAGTAAATGACCAACCAGAAAGCCTTACGATTTTTATGTAACAACAATGTACAGTAAGCGGAAGAGGCCTTTGTACGCAATATGGTCCTTATGCTACTAGATACTAGGGGTAAATATTGAAAACAAATACAACTTGTACCCACTCGTAATCCAAACTAAATTTTAAATTTGAGAAAATTGACTTTGGCCAAGGCTGCACGAGCGACTTTGTCGCTGCGATGGAGTTGTAACGACAAATCGCAAAAAAATAGGTACGGTTGTTTACTATGGGGCAAGTTACACAGCAGACAATTATTCTCTGTTGCATCCGGCTGCGTTGTATTGTTCCAAGTGCAGTACGCTACACAAACGACTTTGTCACAGCATCACTGCCACGTGGCACTAAAAACGAAGAAATCGCAGCGACTTGTCGCAGCCAATGTAGTTTACAGCAGCCACTGCGATTGTGTCGCTTCGACACCTTGCAACTCTGACGCAGCGATAAAGTCGCTCGTGTGGCCTTGGCCTAACGTGGATATTATAGGAACGTTGAAGGTTCCCCTTTATCTCCTTGATGCCTTAGATTTCTTGACATGAAAACGGATGAAAAACTCGGTTGTTTAATATTTACCACAATTAACGTAAGAATTAACGTAGCACCTGATATACAGTACGAGTATTATATTTATTCATGCAGTTTTGGTGTTCAATGCATTATACATAATGTAATGACTTGTATTTCCCTAAACTGCTTAGTTACACAGATATTAAAAATTCAACATAAATTCAACAGAATATACTTTGCAATATGTAAGGAAATTTCGACATTTTATACAAAATGTGTTTTCTGTGTCCTGAGCTTTTGGCCTAAAATTGCACTTAAAACTCTCATCTCTGATACCTTATTAATTATTGTATTATACTCCGCGTGTGATTGATGGAAAATCTGTCATTTTCATTTAATATAATGCATTATTTTATATTATTCAAATAGAACTTGAACCTATCTAATGGAATTCCTCTTATTTCATAACTGACCAATTTTGGGATCAGGATTAAGACTTCCATTGAGCCAAAAGTTTTAGATATGGTCAGAAAAAGTGAAAATAAGGTTTTTATTTTTCAAAATTTTAAAGAGCTCTTTAGTTAACCCTTAAACTGCTATGATCGCTAATTGATGATACACGATTTACTGCTTTAACGTCTACACTGATATGGTCATCGTTTGCCGCTATCTGCAAATATCGTCAATTGACGAATTTGGTTTTCGATATTTTGATATACCTCTTTTTTGAGCACACGGTGAGCCCTTAAAACAATGCGCAGTTTAAGGGTTAATGTAATAACATCTTCCTTAAAATTTATCAGTTTGAAGCAGACGTAACATGAGAGTATAGCTTCCTTTGCGAGAAAAGTTACACGCATGAATTTAAAAAAAAAAATTACTCCATTGGTCGCAAGACAGATATTAGACGATGTCTGAGGGGCTTTCCAATTGCCACTGTTAAATATAAAGAATATCGGGACAACTTCCGGCTTCAGTAGAATATTTATTCACAGTGGCAAAAAGCCCAGGAATAATGATAATGTTTGTGTAATAGGATGTATAATTTATTCCGCAAGTTAAAATGTACTTTTCAATTTTCTTTAAATAGGTACAGTCTCTCTCTCTCTCTCTCTCTCTCTCTCTCTCTCTCTCTGATCATTTGAAATAAGGGCGGTGCAGGACTAACACACACTACCTTCAGGACTCGCCGTGGCACAAAGCGGGGTGAGCTTCTCTTTTCTCATATTTAAAGTTATGATATTTGAGACTCCAAAATTGAAGCGAATCAAGATTCTCTCTATATGGAGTTCATGTCACATCTTTTACTTTGCTTTACTAGTCGAAAGTAGGTCATTCAAACATTTAAAGTTTTTAAATATTTTAAAAAACTTATGGCACCTTAACCATACTGTATAATATATGTAGTGATGCGACGTGTTTTATGGTGATTCGTTATTTTTGTAAAAAAAAAAATATATCGCCCCCTCAAAAAAACGGGTTTTATTTATTTTATTTATTTTTTTTATATTTTGTTCAAAAAATATTTGAGATACCAACTTCAAAGTGCAAGAACCTTCTTTTGGCATATCTTAAGATCATATTAACTAACCTAATCTAACCTAACCTTAATTGAAAATTAAGAGTAATTCATTATTTAATATATATAGAGCTTGGTCACACTATTAGAATCACCAGTCAAAAGTTACTTTTTAATTTTAGGGTAAGTCATTCTTTAAGAAAATAAACAGTAAATATGAAACAAGTTGTCTTTTAAGAATTTTTATTTAATAATCATACTCCATTTTCAGTACTTTGTTGTTTGACCTTTGGCTTTAATTAGGCATACGTTTGATACTCTTGAGACACTGATATAAAAACTTCTCATTGTGATGAAAATCTTGAGTTAGGCTCGAAATCAGCTTCATTTTACTTGTTTTTACTTCCACATTTATTTTCCTTTTCATTATTTCCCATAAATTTTTCATGGGGTGTATGTCAAGATAGTTATTGAGTTACCTTCATTGAAGCGACAGGATCTGATTCTCAGCAAAATGTATCAAACCTTGAGGTATTAAAACTGGAGTAACATTATTAAATAATATTCTTTATTAGATAAAGGTTCTCTAAAGATAAATTCCTTTTTTCACTGATTTGTTTCTTAATAATGAATTAATTGCCGTAAAGTTTACAAAAATGTAACTATTGACTGGTGATTCTAATAATTTGGCTACGTTCTGTATATTTATCACTGATCGACAAACTCGAACCTTTTTCTCTCATCAAAGATGTATACACACCTTTCTAGACCAGATTTGTACACTGATTCCAAATCTGTTTTCGGTTTTCCTCTAGTATATCTAGTTATCGAAATATGACTGGTGTTATTTTCAGCACAATTTATCGTAAAAGTACAACTTTATTCATAAAAAGAAATGTACCCCAACGTAAAACGTTGCGAGTACGATTTTCCTTTGCAAACCTTGTCCGGATCGTCGCGGTACAACATCCAGCAGTAGTCTGCCAGCATACTTTCGTTCCAGAAACCTTGGTAGCGATTTTCCATTGACTGGATGTCTTGATGGAAGCGTTCCTCCTGTTCGTCACTCACCGCGCCAAGGTTTTCGGGAAAGAAATCTAGATGCGAATGTAAAAAATGTATTTTCAAGGATATGCGACAGCCCATTTCTTGATATGCATCGAGCAGTTTCTGAACTCCATCTTTGTATGCGGGAGACTCGTAGTTACCCAAGAAGTTTCCACAAATCCATTTGAAAGCCTGCCATGCTTTTAGTTCTAAGGCATTGAGGCTTTCTTCAAAGCCTTCATCCTGCAGAACCTCCCTGATTTGGGGCCCCACAAAGATTCCCTCCTTCAATTTCGCGGCACTGATGTTTGCAAATTTCTCAACAAGGTATCGAAACCCTCTCGAATTCCCCTTACCCATCGCTTTCACAAAATTTTTCATTAAGCCGAGCTTAATGTGGAGAGGTGGCAGGAAAATCTTTGGATCAACTAAAGGAACACATTGGACACTGCCCGTTCCTGGCTTGTATGTGCTTCTTTGATGCCAGTCACGTCTGGTGTAATGATCTGCGGTAGCACGGCTGTCCCATAGGCATAGGAAACAACAGTTTTTCGTGAACCTTCCTTGCATGGCCATTAACATACCAATGACTTTGAAATCACCACAGATATTCCATTGATGAGTGCTGTATTGGATTGCTTCGAGTAGTATATTCATGTTATCGTACGTCTCCTTTAGATGAACGGAGTGGGCGATCGGGATGGACGGCTTTAAGTTCCCGTTATGCAGGAGAACCGCTTTCAAGCTTCGCTGTGAGGAATCAATGAAGCGGCGCCACTCAGATGGTGTGTGTACCTTTGACAAGTTCTCGAAAAGTGCACTGATATCATGGCAATAGCAGAGCGGACCGTCTACTGTAAAGAATGTCGCCAAATCATGGTTTCGTTTTCGATAGTGACACACTCGGACGTTCTTCTCAAGTAAGTGTTTCTGCTTGAATCTCGAGGAGAGAAGTTCTGATTTCTCTTTGGAGAGGGCTAGGTCTCTAATGAGGTCATTCAACTCGTTTTGAGTAAGCCTCTCCGGCTCCGATTGCTCTTCGTTCGTCAGATATGTAGTCAAGATCGGCTGAAGGTCCCGCATCTCAGCCAGTCGCATCTTCGTCGGATTCCCTTTCGTCTTCTAAAGAATAGAGTCCATATTGTGGAGGTACCGGAATCGGCATCGTTTCATCGTGAGGGATCGGTCTGATCGCGGAGTCTACGTTCGGATAAACGATGTTATACTTGTTATTCACGGAGAATCCAGTTATGTTAACATTGCAAAAGTAACAATAGCCATGATGGTCTCTCGGCTGCCCCATATCATATAGCGAACGGCATCGATTTTTCCTTTGGTTCAGCCAGTCACGTAATCCATTCGAACAAGCGGTACAGATAACATGTGGCGCCCACGCCTTATCTTGGTCGTCTAGTGGACAGCCGAAGTATAACCGGTAAGTTTTCCGAAGATCTATCGTGATTGTACGCCGTTGTGATTTAGTTGCGAACGAGCCGCACACGTAACAGAAATTGTCGGGGTGATTTTTACACTTTCGAGGCATGATGATCGATGAGTGGGTTGATGTAAATCACCTAAAAAAATAAAATATGTAAGTGGGCGACACAAAACAAAACACAACACACGACTAGACTTGTGACTGTTACGCCAAAGAATAAAAGTGTGTACATGTGCAACGTTTGCAAATTTGTGGCAAGCAACTGCTCTCACCTAAAATACCACAAGACAACCCTCATGCCATACATGAGGGTACAGAAACGGTAAAGCAAAAACCGACACCTAAGCTGCAACGACGAAATACTCCGCTACATGTATAAAGGACGCACATTATATATTGTATATATAGTATTATATTGGGTGGCCCAAAAAAACGCCTTGAATTTGAACATCAATAACTTTAAAAATATGCAGTTCACACTTCCAAAATGTACAAAACTTTTACCTCAATCTAATGATAAACTATCATAAAAATTTCAGACCTCTACATAAAATACTTTTTCCACAGCTGAGGGAACAATGAGGTATGGTGAAAAAAAACGAATATCATAAACTGAAATTTTTTTTATTATTCACAGCTTATCAATAAATATGATCAATATGTCCGCCGTCCTGCTTACAAACTAATCTTAATCTTTTCTTCCACGACATGATACATTTTCTGATTTCTGCTAATGTTATTTTGTCCCAACATTCGAGTATTTTTTTCTTTAATTGCATTTCTGTAAACTTTTATGTTTGGCCTTCATAAATCTTCTCTGCTAGTGTGTTCCATATGCAATAATCCATGGGATTGCAATCAGGTGATTGCGGGGCCAGTCGTTTTTTTCCAATGAAATTTACTACATTCTGTTGTAGATAATCCTGTGTGAACTTGCTAGTAATGAGCTGTAGCACCATCTTGTTGGAGTATGAAATCGTTTCCATAATACAGACGCCGACAATCAGGCAAAAGATTATCCTCCAAGAGATTTACATAGGTTTCTGAATTAATTTTTTTTATTTTCTGAAATGAAATGAAATTTCGTCTTTCCATTCCACGATACACCTGCTAATACCATGATTTTTTTGGAAAACCGACTTGTCTGGTGGTAAAGTCTCGATGGAGGAATGTCTTTCTTCCGCCGACCATCCGGGAGTTTCGAGCAATCTCGATGGTGAAATCTTTTTCATCTGTAAAAACTATTTTTTTTAACATCATTGGACGAAAATCTATCAAGCAATTTTCTACAACGAATTTTTCTTTTAGCTCTGACATTGCTGTCACGTCTTGAAACACGGATCCTTTTAAATGCTTTAAGTCCTACCGTTCTCTGCATTCTTTGTATGGAACTTCGACTGATACCTAAATTTCTTGCAATTTTCCTCTGAGAGCAGTGCGACCCAGGTCGATCCTCTTGAGATAGACTCATCATTTCGATCATTGCTACATTGTCTTGAGTGTAAACTGTTTTAGGCCAACCACTTCCACGCTTCCGTGCCGAACGGGTTGCTTTAAGTTTTTTAATTATCCTATTCACAGACGTAACATTACAAGTTATTCCTGGAAATTCCCTCCAAATTCTTGCCCCAGTCCATCTTTTTTCCAAGAAACACTTTTCAATCACCGCTTTTTCACCGTTAGTTAGAACCATAATTTGAAGGGTAAGTTTAAAAAACAGTATTTAAGATGGGCGTAGCCTATATCATCTGATGTTTTTCAGGGACTAACAGATTATCCATAGGTTAAGGAAAATACATAATTCTTAGAATTGTTGCCAGGTACAGATATACACATTTAGGATTTAGGATATTCATTTTTTTTACCATACCTCATTGTTCCCTCAGCTGTGGAAAAAGTATTTTATGTAGAATTGAAATTTTTATGATGGCTTATCAATAGGTTGAAGTAAAAGTTATGCAAATTTTGGAAGGGTGAACTGCATATTTTTTAAGTTATTGATGTTCAAATCTCAGGCCGTTTTTTTGGGCCACCCAATATATTATATTATATATAGTTATATGCATATTATATATATATTATTATATTATATAAACGACGCATATTATATGGTGTGTATATATAGTATTATATATTATATATAGTTAGATGTATATTAGAATTTCAATATTATGTATAATAATTTCAATTTATTCACGATGTTTAATTGTTAAATATTATTGTAATAAAAATTTTCTAATTTTGTTTGTTGTAACCGTTAAAGAAATCTAGTTTCAATTTGAAAAAAAATTTGGTCTTAAAAAACCCTCAGAAATTTTTTTGTCCCGCATGGGCATTTAAAAAATCTGGCAACCTTATCATTTATTCGTGATTTCTCTTCCTCGTGTGCAGAAACGTCCCTTAATACTTATGTCGTTTCTATTCATTTATATACTGCGTGGTCATTGCAGTTAAATGCACATATTCACGATTTGCGAGGGTGCCCTCTCGGGGCATTGGTTTCTGCCCTATGTAGGAGAATTTCGATTTGTGAATGATCGAGGTCCGTAGTGTAATGGTAGCGCATCCAACCGGCAATTGGAAGGCCCTGGGTTCGTTTCCCTGGCGGTTCGCCTCATTTTTCATTTATTCGTGATTTCTCTTCCTCGTGTGCAGAAACGTTCCTTAATACTTATGTCGTTTCTATTCATTTATATACTGCGTGGTCATTGCAGTTAAATGCATATATATATATATATATATATATATATTATATTATATTTATTATATATATTATGAGGGGTCTCATCTCGAAAACTAGACGTGCTGGTGGAAAACCGAAAACAGATTTGGAATCAGCGTCCCATAATTAGATCTGATGAAAAATACTTGTTGGCCAATGAATTATGAAGCCCTCTAAAATTATATTAAAATACGATATGATTTAAATAACTAATACTTCTTTCATGAATGTCAAGGTGCTGAGAGACTGACTTTTAAAAAATTAATTATTTATATTGTCACCTTTCGCACTGGAATTATTTAGGTGAGGGAGCATTGATCCAGAGGCACCTCCAGCGGGTTAGCGCGCCTTAATTTATGAATTCCCCAGAAAGTGTACAGCTTTGATGTGATTTCCCATACTGGTTTTTTTCTTACCCTTTATTTTAAATTTATGCCACCAAAATAATTGTCTAACCTGTTCTTAAACATATTTTGTCGAACTGCTTGCCACCACTCCCGCAGAAAGGTGGAAAAAGCCCCCTCGTAACCTTCGTCTCAAACTTCTTACCCCCTTATTTTAAAGCCGTTGTTTGTTTCTCGTACTGTTCCTATCGTCTATGCCAAAAAACATTTAAAAGGACTTTAGTATTTACGAAATATTGTTCATGGATGTGAATTTAAAAAATTCTTAAGCTCAAGCATTTACGTATTACATTTACGACGCATAATAAAGGATAAGAACATATTTTACAAAATTCCTCAACCCCAAATTTTTTAGTTCCTTTAACAGGCTCCGGGCTCAAAGCAACCACTTCCGAATTCCAGAGGAGATCCGGCTCAGGGATTCATCTACAGAAGTTCCAAATATCCTAACTCGGTCGTAATTTGTAAATTCTTGCCCCGGGCTTCTTCACTTCAAGGGCCCCGCTCCGAGCTCCGGAGCAGCGCCCCAGAGCATATATATTGCCAACCTGAGTTGAAGTATATTGAAAAAGTTTAAAACGAGTGATAAATGACAAAATTTTATTGATTTTGACAATTTTTTAAAAGAGTGAATTTTTAAATGTTAAATTTTTTGTTCATTTTCGAAATTCCCAAAAAATTGGGTATTAACATTTTATATTTTTTAATTCTCAAAATTTTATTGGAGTTACGAACTGATTCGCATTATTAAATTTTGTTGAAATAAAAAAAATTATTATATTATCAATGTAAAATTTAAAAAATTCAAGCACAATATATATATATATATATGATGAATAAAACCACGAAGGAAAGGAAACACAAAATAGTGCTCAAGCGCTTGAGCACTATTTTGTGTTTCCTTTCCTTCGTGGTTTTATTCATCATAAATATTTTTCACGTGTTACTTTCGTGAAATAATTTTCACATATATATATATATATATATATGGAATATCACGCAAGAAGAAGCTTGCATGATTTTGTATAATGTAAAAAATACCCCCGAGATTCGAACTCAGCATCTCTTGAGTAGAAGGCGAGGTATAATGGTACGAAAAGGTAAAGGTTAGTACAACCTGGCACATATTTCAACACCCAAAGAAACAAATAACGCTTTCGCGTCCATATGTATTTTCCGTACTAACCCCCCTGCACTCGAGGTAATTAATGACCTTCATTCAAATCTCTAGTGTAAATCCTGTGGACGCGTAGATAAAATATCATGCATGATCGCACGACTCTGCATAATCAAAATTACTTCCCCCAAGACCCGAACACAGTATCTCTTGAGTAGAAGGCTAGGTAGAACTCTACCACCACGTGACGACAAGGTAAAAGTTAGTACAACCTGGTGTAATCGAAAATGTGAAACGTAGGAAATAAATATAATAAATATAATATAGTAAAAATACAGCCATTTACTTGTATTTATAATTTAATTAATGTGGAAAAGTTGTTTCTCCGATTGAAATTATTTGGTTTATTTACAAGTAGAGCCTTCGGCTCCCTGCCCTACGGGCGGTGCTTGTGCTTCGCAAACTCACCTACGGCGAGGGCACGTTAGGTTACCCGGGCAAGGGTTGCCAGATGTAGGAGAATTCTCCAAAAATAGGAAAATGGAATGGGCTGCGGAGAAAAAAATTCTCCTAAAATTAAGTAGGAGAATTTTTTGGAGAATGAAAAATAATTTTAGGAGAAAGTAGGAGAATGGTGGAATTCAAAAAAGTCATAATGTTTTGCCTATAAATTTTTTTATTTTGACTATTTAAAGTTATCAAATGGCAATACCGCACATTTTGGGTAAAAAATGCTGGTTAGTGAATAACAGCACTGCCGCGCTTTGTCTTCATATTGCTAATTATATGGGTCAACGTACTTGGGCCTACTTTTTGTCATAGATAAGTTTTGATTTCTGAGATGGCAAAAAATCAAAATTATCGTAAATTTTGGGAAAACTTGCTATATATTATATATATATATATATATATATATATATATATTATATATATATATATATATACATACATACATACATACATACATACATACATACATATATATACATACATATATATACATACATATATATATATATACATATACATACATATATATATACATATATATATATATACATATATATATATATATATATATATACATATATACATATATACATACATATATACATATATACATACATATATATATATATATATATATATATATATAATTATGCGGGTTGCTTCTACAGAGCTTCAATTTAATATTTAAGAGAAATCCAATGACAAGGAGAAATGTAAATGCCATGAAAAGTCTTCTTTATTGCGCAACGTTTCGAGCAATACGCTCATCTTCAGGCTGTTTAATAACAATGTGAAATTAGAATCAATATTGAATGAAAAACAAACAGAAAATTTCTATAACCTATTCGTAAAGACAAATTTTAAAAGACTGAGAAAAGAGGGTTAAATTCTAAGTTATACAGATTTACATATAAAAATTAAGAAGTTATTTTTAAATACAAGTAGTAAATGTGAAATTAATACACTGGAAAAATTACCAATAGTACACTGGAACAATGGAGCTATCTACCTTACACAGCAGTATCCGAGGCCGACTAATTTGAGCAGAGGAAACGGGAACGAAGGATGGCGAGGGAGATAGGGGAAGGAGGGATTATAAGGAGTTGGGGAAGGAGGAGGGATCATAGCAAATTGAGAGGGACGGACGATGAGTCAACATTCAGACTAGGGGACAATGCTTTAATGAAAAGGGATTCTAAAATTCTTAGTGAGTTGGGACAAGTATTACAACCAAGAATTTTAAAATTGTCTAAAGTGACATCAATTTTGCATTTAATGCTATGTTCACGAATGCTCGAGGCTTCCTTAGTTTTTAAAATTTTACCTGTTCGGCCTTATTCCCATATGCGAATAAAATCTAGCCCTGAGAGAGCGAACAGTGCTGCCGATGTAATTCCCAAGGAGACACCTGGGGCAGGTAAATAAATATACAACACCGCTACGCAACGAGTCAGGGGTTCGATCCTTCGCTGAGAAAAAGCTACCTAAAGACGTTTTATTAATAAATATGATGCGGAAATCAGTATGATAAAAAAATTTCCTTAACAATTTTGTAAATTTAAGCTTAAATTCCTTATTCAAGGGACCCATTTCAGGTACCAAGAAATATTTTATATCCTTCGGCACTGTAATACATGGAAGTTGAGGGCTATAAACATTATTTAAGAAGGATCTAATTAGTTTGTCTACATATTGAACAGGAAAACTATTATTAGTAAAGTATGATCTTAGATTATTAAATTCATCATTAAGTAAGGTAAAATTAGAGGTCAAATTATATCCTCTGAACAGGAGAGTTTAATACAAGACATCTTATAGTTGAAATCAGTAAAACTAATAAAATTCATGCCCAAACCAGTGAAAGTGGGTTTCCTATAAACTGATGTAGTAATAGAATCACCGTTTTTTCGAAATTAAAAGATCTAAGAAGGGGAGGGAGCCATTTTGCTCAGTTTCCATTGTATACGTTATATTGGGGTGCAAAGAATTTAGGAAGTTAAAGAATTGTTGCGCTTGTACCGCATTATCAAAGACTGCTATCGAATCATCAACGAAGCGTCGATAGAAAATTGGCTTGAGATGAGTGGGAGATTGTCTAAAATTACACTTTCTAAATGAGTCATAAAAAAGTCAGCTGCTAACGGTCCGACTGGTGATCCCATCCCTACCCCATCAATTTGTTGGTAAACCTTATTGTTGAAAGTGAAATAGCATTGTTTGAAGACCAATTCTAAAAGTTCCTTCAAATGAGACAATGAAAACCATGAAAATTATCAACTGAGCTAAAAACCCTATCTAAAATAATGGCAATAGTTTTCCGATACAGGTACATTTGTGAAAAGTGACTTTACATCAAAACTGCCAAAAAACTTTTTTGAATCGAAGTTTTTACCCAGGAGTTCTTTTTGGAATTCAAACGAGTTATTCAGGGCTAGATTTTATTCGCATATGGGAATAAGTGGCCGAACAGGTAAAATTTTAAAAACTAAGGAAGCCTCGAGCATTCGTGAACATAGCATTAAATGCAAAATTGATGTCACTTTAGACAATTTTAAAATTCTTGGTTGTAATACTTGTCCCAACTCACTAAGAATTTTAGAATCCCTTTTCATTAAAGCATTGTCCCCTAGTCTGAATGTTGACTCATCGTCCGTCCCTCTCAATTTGCTATGATCCCTCCTCCTTCCCCAACTCCTTATAATCCCTCCTTCCCTATCTCCCTCGCCATCCTTCGTTCCCGTTTCCTCTGCTCAAATTAGTCGGCCTCGGATACTGCTGTGTAAGGTAGATAGCTCCATTGTTCCAGTGTACTATTGGTAATTTTTCCAGTGTATTAATTTCACATTTACTACTTGTATTTAAAAATAACTTCTTAATTTTTATATGTAAATCTGTATAACTTAGAATTTAACCCTCTTTTCTCAGTCTTTTAAAATTTGTCTTTACGAATAGGTTATAGAAATTTTCTGTTTGTTTTTCATTCAATATTGATTCTAATTTCACATTGTTATTAAACAGCCTGAAGATGAGCGTATTGCTCGAAACGTTGCGCAATAAAGAAGACTTTTCATGGCATTTACATTTCTCCTTGTCATTGGATTTCTCTTAAATATTATATATATATATATATATATATATATATATATATATATATATAAATAAATAATTTAGGGGAATTTTGAAAGCAATTTAGGAGACAGTATTCATGAAAATCTGGCAACCAACCCTGGACTTACTCCTTTTGGGGAGGTCATTCTCACTCCCCCCTCACCCCCTTTATGCAACTTAGGGGCTAACCCCCACCCTTCTCCCCCATTAACCTCCACCCTCCCCCATTAACCCCCCTCTCCCCCATTAAACCCCCTCTCCCCCATTACCCCTCCCCCTCCCCTATTACCCACACCCCAAGGGGGAAAGGGGCTGGCACCTTGCAACAATTGATCAACATTGCAATTGCATATGCACTCGTTAGAAATAGTTGGAAGATTGTGTAACACTGTTTTCATATTTTTTATATTTTAAGAAAATGGAAGAAAATATAGGTTTTTTTTAATAGTTAAGGATTTTGAATTTTATTACAAAATTTTTCCTTGTCCCACACCAACTGCTAAATATTCTCTCTCTCTCTCTCTCTCTCTCTCTCTCTCTCTTACACACAATACTCACAATGCTTAAAGTACAATAATAATCGCATTTTTCTAAGACGCGTAAATAAAATAAAAAGAGGGTAGGTCGAGTGAAAAAAAAAAAATGGTGAAAAACGTACATAAATATTGTTGCACGAACTGCATTCTAGATGAGAAATAAAAAATAAACAAGAAATTTCGTTTCCATTCTCCCTCCGTTGTTGAAGGTGTCGAGAGAAACATTTTTAAAGTTGACGTAAAAATCAATTTCCACTGAATTCTCATTTACCTTTAAAGATGGTCGCAACGCGCCGCGTTCAAGGCAAAAGGGACAGGGAAAGATTTCATACCTTGAATTGCCTACACGCGAGATTTATGCGGGAATATATTTGTTTATTACGGTAACTAATAGCTCACAATCAACGGAAGAATAGGGTTGGACGTTTTATTTATCGAAAGGGTTCTTAAAAACTCTGTCTTAATTCAACTTAAAACAATACAACCAAAAACAGTTATTCAGGAAAAGAATAAATGACAGAGTTTTGTGATATTTTTCAATATTCTTTGTTGTACAATTTAGATATTTAATATGGCATTAATATATTCACAGTATTCTAATTGGAATATGCCGTTGAAAGCATGGAAGCATTTTATGTAAAATTAATAGGATTCAGTTTATTTATTACATGAGGAAAGTGAAAATAAAATAATAAAATACCGATTTTAATATGATTATTTTTAATAGGATTTGTTAATTAAATGGAATTTGATAGGATTATTTTTAATAGGATTTGTTGTTTAATTTAATTGTTGAGTGAAAGATTGTGGAATTGATCATTGCCTATAAAATGACTTATTTTGAAACAAAGACGAGAGAGAGAGAGAGAGTTTTAGGCGTTTTAAAAGGTAACCAATCATGTAAAAGCTTACAGTACGGCATTTTCTTTTAACCAATAAGAGGATGCATAACATTTTGAGTTGAGTGCCTTTCTCGCCACCATTTTTATACCAAAAAATAGATTCCTTCCTTATGTTATAGATGAAATCTGTATTAAATTCGTGTTAAATGATACAAATTAAAAGCCAGATAATGTAATACCGATCATGTAAGTACATTTTTTACTCTCTCTCTCTCTCTTAAGTTAAATTAACAGTAAATTAAAAGTCCCACCCGCATATTAAAGTGTCAGAATAATAAACCTTTTGAGGAAAAACATGGTGTCTTTATTCTTTCCTCGGCCACGCTGCGTTTGAGTAGAAATGGCGTTGTTTATAATTGAAAATACCCAAAAATACTCGTGGGTACAGTAAAAGTAATTAGCATGTAAAAACGAAGCATTACATAATAATAATAATATAATAATAAAAATAATAATGTAAAAATTTACAAAAGTAGTGTTTGATTATTTTACACAACTTTAAATAAAATGATCAATTGTACAGGGTGTTTCAGGTCGACCCTAGAAATATGGAAAATGGCGGAATTTGTAGTTTGTATTTGGTATTTGAAGTTTGTCATAGTAATTCCATATTTCCATATTTCTAGGGTCGACCTGAAACACCCTGTATATTTAGTATAAGAAAATAAATGAGGTTTAAGGAAATTTGTTTAGGATGAATTATGAAATTAAAAGTAATTTAATTTCTATGGTAATAATGGGAGTAGTGAACTTATACATTAATAGGAGCAAATGAAGTACTTCTTTAGTAATTTTCGAAATACATTTAGTGATGAAGCCCATCTAATATTTATGAAAATTGCATTCCATATATCTGCTCCTTTGAAAGAGAGTGCATTTACTGAAATTTCCATTGTATAGTTCGGTTTGCGTATAAAATCTCAGGGAAGTCCAGTGTTATAAAGATTGTTGTTGTTGTTTAGCCGATCAGCCCACCCTGATCGAGCAAGCCGTTGGCACGCAGAAAACCGATCGCCCTCTCCGGAGTGGACCAGAGGTTCAGTGCACTAGTGATGTTGTGTTGTGTTTGTTGTTGTTGTGCAAGAGCGGTACAGTCTGTCATAATGTGTTCAATTGTTTGTGGTGTGTCCTGGCACAGGTGGCAGGTGTCGTCTGTGGAGTTGTCTAGTCTGTGTTTATATGTCTGTAAGTTGGGGTGATGTCCACATCGGAATCGTGCTCAGTTAACTCGATTCGATCTACTCAGGCTGATCTCTGACCTATTAATGGGTGGCGGCTTCGCACCTAGGATCACATTCGGACCGAGTCATGTCAGTGCTTTGTGGGTTAGGTGTGTGTGTATGTGTTTTCTGTACTGTGTGATATCTGTGGCGCGTGGTATGGAATGGAGTATTTGGTTATAATGTCTCTCTGGTGTTACCTTAATGGTGCGAGGTGTCGGTGCATGATTGTACATGTAGTGGCAAGGTGTTGTGGGTTAGTTGTCGCTGCTGCTATGAATTGTGTTCCCCTCATGTCTAAATGTTCCCTAACTTTCAGTTTTTTTTGTTTCTGTGTGCAGGTGTTCTATTGGTGTTGTTTGAGTGCATCCTCTAATGATACGAAGTGCGTTGTTTTGTATTGTCTGTACTCTGTAAGGTGTTTATGTGTGTGTTTCAGATAATGGGTGCCCAGCATGGGCTAGCATAGTCCATAACTGAGCGAATATATTGTTTGTATACAAGTGATGTTGTTTCCTGCTGGTGTCCAAAGTTTGTGCCTGTTAGTACCCTAAGCGTGTTAAGTCTTGACGTACATTTGTTTTTAATGTCCTGAATGTGGTTTGCAGAAGATAATGATGTGTTGTATGTGACCCCAAGTATTTTGGTCCTGTG
This sequence comes from Bathynomus jamesi, assembly GCA_023014485.1. NCBI lineage: Eukaryota > Metazoa > Arthropoda > Malacostraca > Isopoda > Cirolanidae > Bathynomus > Bathynomus jamesi. The sequence continues at coordinate 379,268 of JAJOZX010002534.1, read as the reverse complement.
AGTGTGTGGAATGTTGGTGTGGTTTAGTGTAAGCTGTGGAGTTACCTGGTGTCCTTTTGTGTTGCTTGTAAGCAAGGTGATGGTTGATTTTGTGGGCGCTACTTTGAGTCTGTTGTGTGTGAGCCAGTCTTGTATACTGTTTATGTATGTTTGTAGGTTATTTGTAGCGGTGTCGATGTTGTTGTGGGTGGATGTTAGAATGATGTCATCTGCATATGATGATAAGGTAAGCTTGTTATCTATGGGTGTTGGAATGTCATGCATGTATAAGTTGAACAGTGGTAGTGAGAGAACAGAGCCTTGAGGGACCCCATTCGGAAAAAGTTTGTTTTTGGATGACTTGCCATTAAATGTGACATGTGAGTATCTTCTTGAAAGATAGTTGCTCAGCCATCTTTTGGTGTTATCGTGCATATTTGTGTTGAGTATTTTGTGTATGAGAAGGAAGCGTGGGATAGCATCAAATGCTTTACTAATGTCTATTGGTGCTAATAGTGTACGTTGAGCTGGTCGTCTGGAGTTGATGCCATCCATGATGTGCTGCGTGAGGTTAGTGAGTAATGTCGTGGTTGAGTGGTGAGGTCTGAATCCATGTTGAGTAGGCGATAGTGGTATGTGTGGGTTGGTGATTTGTAAGATTAGTCTTTCTGTTACTTTGGAAGGTGTGCATAGTAAAGTAATGGGTCTATAGAAGCTGGTTCTGTTGGATTTTTGTTTGGTTTGAGTAGCGTAATAATTTTACCTTGTTTCCATATGTTAGGAATAATACAGTGTTGGTATGAATATGTGCTGATATTTGTGAGAGCTAGTATTTCCTGTGGGCCCCAAGTGTTTAAGGTGTATGTTAGATATGTTGGCTGGTCCAGTAGCCTTCGAATTCGTAATGTTTTTTTTATCTTGGTGGTTTGGTCTGTATTGAAGGGTGTAATGGTCGTTTCGAGTCTGTAGGTTTTCTTGTGTCTGGCTGTTTGTCTGGCTGCGTGTTTCTGGTTGTTGTCTCTGTTTAAGTGACTTATCTTTGCGTAGTGATTAACTAGAATGTTAGCTTGTTGTGTATATGTTGGGATATTATTTTGGCTAAGACAGATAGCCGCGTGTGAGGTGTGAATGCCGCTGTTAGAATAGGTAATGCTGTTTATAGTCTTGTATAGCCTGGATGTATCTGTGGAGTTGTTTAGTGTTGTTATGAGATCCCCAAATGTTTCTGTTTGTTTTTCTTTGAGTTTGTTGTTATTTTTGTGTTGAGCTGTTGTATCTGCTGTTTTATGGCTTCTATGTGTGGTATTTGCGTGTTATGTTTGAGGTTGTTACGTTATAAGGATGATGAATTTGATGGCAGGTGATTCCTCTTTGAATGGGTGGGGTGATATATGTTGATTTTTACTGATAACTCTAAACATATTAATAGCAACACTAAATTTGTATAAATTATTTAGTTTTAAAATGTTTAGCGCTTTAAACAATGGGGAAGTGTGACTTTATCATTATTTGAAACGATCTTTAATTTTAGCTGAGAAACAAGGAAATTCAATCCCTAGCTTTATCTCACTTTATTTAAGTGTATTTTTCACAAATTTACTTCAGAAAAAAAGAATTTGTCGTCAATCTGAAAATAAATAGAAGAGTAAGCAGCTAAATGCTTGGTTTCAACCAATTAAACGCTACTGGCCAAATTCATTTCAGTAGAAAATAATAAAATAATAATAATAATAATAATAATAATAATAATAATAAAACATCTAAAACAAAGTTGGAAATATAGCTGAAGGTTTAAGCTAGCTATTCAAATTCACAGTCGTGAATGATATGGCGAGAGGGAGGTTTAGCTCCAACGATGTATGACCAGAAAACTATTGGCGTATGATACGATATATTAAATTTATTTCGTGTTTTAATGTAAACTCATTGTATAAATGTGATATTTTTAATGTTAGACTTAAAAATGATTTAACTACAAGATTCGTTAATACTTTCATTAGAACCAATTTTGTTATTCAAATTTTCGTTATTTTAGTTGCAAGGTTTATCTAAAGTTATTGCTAGGAAAATCAACTGAAACAATACTGGAATAATAAAATGTTAATAATAGATATAGTGTTAATGGGATGATAAATGTGAGTGCACACCTGTAGTAATGAAAGCTCTGAGTGCCCTCGAAGGAGGAGTTACTTTGTACTTCGGAAAGGGAACGACGCACTCCAGGACACAACCAGATAATTTTTATATGAATGGAACGAACTTAAATGGGTTTAATTTCCAGCGAAATGAAGACTTTGAGGTCGGAGGTTCGAATTCCGATGATACTGGTAATGATAATTATACAGGAATTAAAGCAATGGTCCACATTAGTTAGCTTGAGCGCTGTAGCTGATTTTGGTCCTATTGGCTGAGTATTATTAATAGTCATAAGTGCAGAAATGAACCTAAGAAAGGAAGAAAATAAAAACCCACTCTAATAGACAGAGTTTATTTCCACAACAGTTTCGACGCCCACTGGCATCCACCCGAGGAGGATGCCAGTGGGCGTCGAAACTGTCGTGGAAATAAACTCTGTCTATTAGAGTGGGTTTTTATTTTCATATTTGACCTTCACGTAGAAAAAAGTGGTTTTTTGCATTTAAGAAAGAAAGTTTGTGTGTAAAGGATTAAAATGGAAGAATGATCACAGCGGATGTAGATCTACGGAATAGTTGGAAGAAATACTTTGAGCGCTTGAGGAGTAGAAGAGATGAGGGGAGTGCAAATATAAATATAATAATGGTATTTGGTGGTGTGAAGAGGATATGTGCCAGAATGCCGGCGAAAAAAGCTGTGGGTGAAATGAAAGCAGCGGTTCACACGCTGAAAAATGAAAAAGCGGCAGGTGTGGACGGAATAAATGGTGAAATAATTAAGTATGAGGGTTTGAAAGGGTTAGAGTGGTTTTGGTATATACAGGGTGTCCCATAAGTCCGGCATCATAGGAGAAATTCATATTTTTCTATTTTTACAAACCATAATTCATATTTTTCTCTTTCTACAGGCCATAATGTCTGTGAGCAAGGAAGAACGAATCCAGATAATTCTGCTCATAGGAAATCGGAGTCAAAGAGAGGCCGCTGCTGAATTTAACAGACTGCATCCAGACCGCGAGCCAATAACACAGAGTTGTGTTAGCAGACTTGTTGCAAAGTTTAAGGAAACAGGATCCATAGGAAATAAACCACGCAGTGGACCTTCAAGGAGGTCCACTGACGATGATACAGCGACTGCTATCCTGGCTCATTTTAACAGAAGTCCCAATAAGTCTCTTTGGCGATTGTCCGCCGAGACAAGAGTGTCGAAAAGTAGCATCCATCGCATTCTTCAGGCTGACAAATGGCATCCATATAAACTTCAGATCCTACAGAAATTAAGCGATGATGATCCCGACCGGCGGATGGAATTTTGTGAATGGGCTACGGAACAATATGCTCGGGATGCCAATTTCCCGTCCACCATTCTGTTCAGTGACGAGGCTGTTTTTTATGGAAATGGTGAGGTAAATCGACAGAACACCCGCTACTGGTCTCAAAACAACCCTCACTGGTATACCTCTTTAAAGGAACAAGGTGCATCTCGGGTGATGGTATGGTGTGGCATTTGGAAGGATCGCATCATAGGCCCCCCTCTTTTTCGATGAACATGTCACTGGAGGCACCTACCTACGTATGCTCAAGGAAGAAGCATTTCCCAGTGTCTTGAACGAAGAATGAAATTTCCCAACATGGTTCCAGCAAGACGGCGCTCCTGCACATTACAACACCCAAGTAAGGGAATACCTGTACCAACAATTCCCTGGTCATTGGATAGGACGTCGAGGGCCTGTGGAATGGCCAGCTAGAAGCCAGGATCTCACGCCACTAGATTTTTATCTCTGGGGCCACTTGAAAGTGCTGGTATACGCAGAGAAAATTAGGAATGTTGAACATTCACCGTGTGCTTGCTGACTGGGTATCACGTCTGAATTTGTGTATTGAAAACAATGGTGGACATATTGAGCACGTTCTGTAAATAAAAGCTTTTGTTTTGCCTTTTTTTATTATTTTTCCTATGATGCCGGACTTATGGGACACCCTGTATATATGAGGTGCATGGACAATGGGAGTGTGCCTGAAGACTGGAAGAAAGCAATAATTGTTCACTGTACAAAATGAAAGGTGAGAGGATTGGATGTAAGAACTGCAGAGGTATAAGTCTGTTGAGTGTGGTGGAGACAGTGCGTGGTAGATTAATGATAGAACGAGTTTCTGATATTACAGAATGCCTGGTAAGCGATGAGCAAGGACGGTTCCAAGTTGGAAGAGGCTGTGTGGATCAAGTGTTTGCAATGAGAACAGCAATCAAGAAAGCATGCGAAAGGGATTGCAAGGTATACATGGCTTTTATGGATCTTGAGAAAGAGTATGATAAAGTAAATAGGGAAGTACTGTGGCAGGTCTTGAGTATAAATGGGGTTGGTGGTAGACTCATGAATACGGTGAAGAGTTTCTAGGATGGAAATAGTACATGTGTGAGAGTAAATAAAGTGCTGAGTGAATGGTTTGATATAAGTGTTGGTGTGCGTCAAGAAGGTGTTCTCCGTGGCCGTTCAATCTGTTTATAGATGGATTTATGAGAGAGGTGAAAGCGCAAGTGCCAGAGAGAGGAGTGAATCTGGTGTGTGATGGGAATAGGTGGGGCCTGTCGAATCTGTTGTATGTGGATAATGCGGTGTTATTTGTTCAGAGTGAGTGTGATATGCAACAGGATGTTCAGAGTTTTGTGGCAGTGTGCGAAAATAAGATTGTTGAAATTGAATGTGGGTAAAAGCAAGTTATTGATTGTGGAGAGAGAGAGAAATTCCAACTGTCATGTGATGGTGAATGATGAAAAACTAGTAGAAGTGGTAGAGCATTTTAAATATTTTGGATGTGTTTTGAATAAAGGAGGTCCGAGTACGGATAAAGTTTAATAGTAGAGTGAATCAAGGGAGAAAATTAGCTGGTGCTCTGAAAACAGTTGTAAGGAAACGGAGACTGGGTAGAGATGTTCCGAAATGTTTACATGAAGGTATGTTGGTATCGACACTTGTTTGGATGTGAAATATTGACATGGCATGAGAGGGAGAAGTCAAGCGTAGGAGCAGTTGAGAGGGATCACCTGAAAGGTATGTGTGCGTGTGTCGGATTGATAGACTGAGGAATCGTATAGTTTTGCACAGATGTGGTGTTCAAAAGTCATTGGAAGTGAAAATTGAGGAAAGTGTGTTAAGGTGGTTTAGGCATATTGAAACAATGGAAGATGACAGAGTTGTGAAAATAGTGTAAAGGAGTGTTTGCGAAGGTAGAAAGAGGAGAGGAAGGCCGAGAAGAAGATGGTTGAACATGGTGAATGATTGCTTGAGGAAGCGTAGACTTGACCTGAGTGATGCACCTGAAGTCGCTGCAAGTAGGTTGAAATAGAGGAGGTTTGTTATATAAATTCTGGACTCTCTCTTTTATTTTTGACAAAGCTTGGAAGCACTAGAACTGCCTCAGGTTCGGAATTTAGCCATATGGGCTGTGGGTGGAAGGTGTTGGTTCACCAGGATGCGTGTGAATGAATATATGTACATTAGTTTTTACATTTCCTCTTCTTCATTATCATCTATAGTCCGAGCACGTTTGCCTGCGCACCTCGACCCATTTGGGAAATGAGATTTTTGATAATGTACACTGTATATATGTATTATATTTTCATCATTGCTTTATTTGATTGTTAAGTAAACTTGGTTTGTTGTTTGAAATAACACATTTTTCTCTGTGTAACTACATCAACTGGCAATCGCGTACGACCCAAATCAAATTCTTGGTATAAAAACTTTTTAAACAGTGAGAATAATTTAGCCCCCAAAATTTCTCATCACTTTATAAATGCCAACCCATCATATGTCTAACGCCTCACAGCAAAATAAACAAATGAATGATTGATAGATCAGTTTACATTACATCAAGACCTCAAAAGAAAAAAAAAAAAGTTTGAAATGATACGGATCTCAAACAAATGAAATTTACAACTACCTTACTCTTCTTCTTTTGACAGCAACGGGCACACAGAATCTCCTCGCGTTGGGTGGAAGTGACGTGTTATGATGATACCCGTTTCCAATATACATATATATATATATATACTGCAGTTGGAGAGAAGAAATGTCGTCAGTGCAAAATATCGTATGAAACCGAAGCGTGTGAGTGAGAAAGCAAGACAGTAAGGGATAAAAGAAAGGATCGAACGAGGCTTCATTCTCTGACAATATAAAATATGGAGATCAAAGTGTAGAATGAGGAAAAAAACTAAGTCAAACACAATGTGTCAATGGGTATGTGTATGTGTACTGTATATATATATATATATACATCCTGAACCGTCGTTCAAACTCACATAAAGTAATATATATATATATGAATAGAAACGACATAAGTGTTAAGGAACGTTTCTGCACACGAGGAGGAGAGATAACGAATAATGAAAAATGAGGCGAACCGCCCAGGAATCGAACCCAGGGCCTTCCAATTGCCGGTCGGACGCTCTACCATTATGCTACGGACCTCACTCAATCACAAATCGAAATTCTCCCACATAGGGCAGAAACCAATGCCCTGAGAGGGCACCCTCGCAAATCGTGAATATGCGCATATAACTGCAATGACCGCGCAGTATATAAATGAATAGAAACGACATAAGTGTTAAGGAACGTTTCTGCACACGAGGAGGAGAGATAACGAATAATGAAAAATGAGGCGAACCGCCCAGGAATCGAACCCAGGGCCTTCCAATTGCCGGTCGGACGCTCTACCATTATGCTACGGACCTCACTCAATCACAAATCGAAATTCTCCCACATAGGGCAGAAACCAATGCCCTGAGAGGGCACCCTCGCAAATCGTGAATATGCGCATATAACTGCAATGACCGCGCAGTATATAAATGAATAGAAACGCGGTCATTGCAGTTATATGCGCATATTCACGATTTGCGAGGGTGCCCTCTCAGGGCATTGGTTTCTGCCCTATGTGGGAGAATTCGATTTGTGATTGAGTGAGGTCCGTAGCATAATGGTAGAGCGTCCGACCGGCAATTGGAAGGCCCTGGGTTCGATTCCTGGGCGGTTCGCCTCATTTTTCATTATTCGTTATCTCTCCTCCTCGTGTGCAGAAACGTTCCTTAACACTTATGTCGTTTCTATTCATTTATATACTGCGCGGTCATTGCAGTTATATGCGCATATTCACGATTTGCGAGGGTGCCCTCTCAGGGCATTGGTTTCTGCCCTATGTGGGAGAATTTCGATTTGTGATTGAGTGAGGTCCGTAGCATAATGGTAGAGCGTCCGACCGGCAATTGGAAGGCCCTGGGTTCGATTCCTGGGCGGTTCGCCTCATTTTTCATTATTCGTTATCTCTCCTCCTCGTGTGCAGAAACGTTCCTTAACACTTATGTCGTTTCTATTCATTATATACTGCGCGTCATTGCAGTTATATGCGCATATTCACGATTTGCGAGGGTGCCCTCTCAGGGCATTGGTTTCTGCCCTATGTGGGAGAATTTCGATTTGTGATTGAGTGAGGTCCGTAGCATAATGTAGAGCGTCCGACCGGCAATTGGAAGGCCCTGGGTTCGATTCCTGGGCGGTTCGCCTCATTTTCATTATTCGTTATCTCTCCTCCTCGTGTGCAGAAACGTTCCTTAACACTTATGTCGTTTCTATTCATTTATATACTGCGCGGTCATTGCAGTTATATGCGCATATTCACGATTTGCGAGGGTGCCCTCTCAGGGCATTGGTTTTCTGCCCTATGTGGGAGAATTTCGATTTGTGATTGAGTGAGGTCCGTACATAATGGTAGAGCGTCCGACCGCAATTGGAAGGCCCTGGGTTCGATTCCTGGGCGGTTCGCCTCATTTTTCATTATTCGTTATCTCTCCTCCTCGTGTGCAGAAACGTTCCTTAACACTTATGTCGTTTCTATTCATTTATATACTGCGCGGTCATTGCAGTTATATGCGCATATTCACGATTTGCGAGGGTGCCCTCTCAGGCATTGGTTTCTGCCCTATGTGGAGAATTTCGATTTGTGATTGAGTGAGGTCCGTAGCATAATGGTAGAGCGTCCGACCGGCAATTGGAAGGCCCTGGTTCGATTCCTGGGCGTTTCGCCTCATTTTTCATTATTCGTTATCTCTCCTCCTCGTGTGCAGAAACGTTCCTTAACACTTATGTCGTTTCTATTCATTTATATACTGCGCGGTCATTGCAGTTATATGCGCATATTCACGATTTGCGAGGGTGCCCTCTCAGGGCATTGGTTTCTGCCCTATGTGGGAGAATTTCGATTTGTGATTGTGAGGTCCGTAGCATAATGGTAGAGCGTCCGACCGGCAATTGGAAGGCCCTGGGTTCGATTCCTGGCGGTTCGCCTCATTTTTCATTATTCGTTTATCTCTCCTCCTCGTGTGCAGAAACGTTCCTTAACACTTATGTCGTTTCTATTCATTTATATACTGCGCGGTCATTGCAGTTATATGCATATATATATATATATATATTCATCATATATATATATATATTCATATATATATATATATTCATCATATATGAAATTATTATAAACGAATCAGGTAGGTTACCAAAGTTGATTTACAAACTACAATGCTTAATTTCCCAGTAGAAAACAAATGAATGAAGGGTCGTTCGCTCGGTCTTTCCTGCAACCATTGCAAGTCTCCTGCGATTCCTAATTTGACACTCGGAAAGAGAGAGAGAGTTACAGAGTTACAAAGTTACAAGTTAACAAAGACACCAAGATCCACTTTAGGCTAGACCCCCCCCAAAACAGAGAAATAAAGAAAATTAAAGAAAATAGAAAAAAAATGGAAATAAAACATACAAAAACTTGCACTAATGTTTACAGTTTACACTTACAGATGTGTAAAGTTTTTACTCAGGAATAGTATTAATAGCAAAATATAGAACAGAGAATGTTCACCCTCCTCCTACCACTGCTGACAGACAATTGTTGTGAAACAAGATTTATAGGAACGTAGAAAAAAGTATAATGAAAATAGTAGCTTCAGAGTTCATTCACATCATTCGTATACTTATCTCGTGTACCCAGTTACACATTATAGGACAGTAGGGTCATAAAAGATAGCATGAAACGCAAAACTACTTGTTTTTATTTACACCATGCCTTTTTTTTAAAGGATTATTTATTTATTTATTTATTATACACAAGAAGTCATCATTTCATCGTCGACTCATTTCTCCAATGAGTGCTAAACCACCGTGCTGAGAAACTTTGAAAATCAACCGTTTACATTACCATCTTTCGTTCTGAAATTACTTAGATAAGGGAGCACTGTTCCAGAGGCACCTCCCTCCAGCTGGTCAGCACACGCTAATTTAAGAATTTCGACGAAGTGTTATCACTATATGATTTTTTCCCCTACTTTAAGATAATTTATTATATCGTAATTTATACTGCGTCCTTCGCATAGGAATTACTAAGATAAAGAAGTACTAATCCAGAGGAACACCCAGCTGGCCAGCACCCCCTTAATTTAAGGATTGCCCAGGCAGTGTACAACTGTACATATGCATAATAATTATTATTATAATTATTTTTAATTTTTATATTTTTGCAAAAATTTTGATGCACATTATTTAAAACTAAAGTTCTAAGGTACTCTAACTAAGTAGCTTCCCTGAAAATAAGTATGATTATTCGGAGGTGTTGACTCCCGTGAGTTCTCATCAGACTTCCCATCATCTGAGACTGCTGACTGACTGCTCTGAAACCAGATCCGATCAGCATCTCCTACTACATTTATTGCAAAAGGGAACATAGCTACTTCTTTATAAAGCTATAAAACTTTCTATAGCTAGCTAAGTTAGATATACCGCGGGTACACTCATGCACACTAGAGTAGCGTCACTGAAATTGAAAACATCTATCCGGAGGTTTTGGCTCCCAAGAAATCCCATCTAGCTTCCATTCTCTACCAATGGAGTATCATCTGAGAACTCCCAATGTTCTGAATCCAGACCTGACCAGCACCTTCTGCTACACTTATTGGCAACCGGAACATTAATACTGCTACTCTACCCTAATATCCCTCCCTCAAGCAGTTTCGTTTAACCCTCATCAGGAACCATGGGGTCTATTTGACCCTAGTGCTTTTTAAGTAGTTGCTGCTAATTGACCAGGCAGTGTGGCGACCTCCACTTATAATCCTACATGACACTTTTTTCTGTGATATATCAAAATTTCATTACGGTATTCCTTCAAGAGGGGTTTGTTATTTTATCCATTTGTGGTCGAATTGACTCCATCGTTCCTCTCGTGTCATTTGATGTATATTTAATTTTTATGTAATTATTTTCACGAATTTTACTTTACTTCAAAGATTTATTTCATAAATTTTGATAAAAATGTAAAGAAAGACAATACTTGATGGTCCTGAAATTATGAAAATGCTAGAATTACGAGCACTACCAGAATCCCTACCAATAGGATGATTTTTTTCATCTTTGTATTTTGTATCAACAGTCAAAACATTGAAAGAGATGATATTATTGGTTCAAAGTCTTTAAATATCAAGTACAATGTTTCATTTATGTGATTGTTTCATTACAGACTTTATATAGCGCCATTTTGTAAGATTTTAGGTCTGGGGTCATATAAACCTTATGGTTCCAACAACGTAAGTAAACTGAAGTTCATGACGAGGGTTAATAATGAACAAAATTGGGAAGGAGCGAAAGAAAGAAAGAAGGGAAGAGGAACGGCTTCCCAAGGTACTTTAATAAAGATATTTGGAGATTTTGACTCCCTAGAGTTCCTATCTATTAAAAACGTGTAAATAAAAATAAAAAATGAAAAAGGGCTATCATTTGAGAACTAGTGCTCTGATACCAGATCCGACGAACGCCTCTTACTACATTTCAATCGAAAGGGAACATCATCATCATCCCCAACTCCACCCCAACCAACTCTACTTATAACCCCACTTTTGTGGGTTTATTCGGAGGTTTTGACTACGAGCATTCTCACATTGACAACACTCAATGCTCCGTAACCAGACCCAACCCGCACCTCTTTCTACATTTAAAACAAAAAGGACAATCGGACTATTTATATACTAGCTAAAATACCCATCCCCAGTTTACCCACCCTTCAATGCAAATTCATGTCATTGAAATACCTATTCGACCTGTTTTTAAACATATTAATTGAAGTGCATGCCACAATCTACGCGGGTAGATTATTCCACCTCTCGACTATCTCATAGGTGAAAGGGGCAACCCCGCGCAACATTTTCCTCGAATTCTTTTGTCCGTTATTTTAAAACCATTGTTTCTCGTAATGTTCCTATCGTCTAAGTCAAAAAGGATTCTCATAATGTACGTTGTGAAAACGATTTCAGAATATGAACACCTGAATTAATTCGCCTCTCAAACGCCGAATCTCAAGCTTATACAAATTCAGCTCTTTGAGTCTGTCTTCTTATGTTTTATTGCGTAACGCAGGTAAAAGATTCGTTGCACGGCGTTGAACCCTTTCTACCATTTCTATATCCTTATTTATATATGGAGACCAAAACTGTACAGCATATTCTAACTGTACTAACAAGCGACTTGTACGATGGCAAGCCAATATCTTTAGATTTATATTACAAATTCTGGGAAACAAAGCCCAATACTCTATTGACTTTACTACTCGCGAGTGAACTTTGTTTTGAGAACTTCAAATTTTCATTAACAACGTCACTTAAATCTTTTACCTCAAGGTTTCGTTTAACACATTATTTCCCATAGTGTAGTTAAATTTACTATTGTGATAATCTATATGCATGACTCCATTTATATTTCCATTTCATTTGCCACTTATTAGACCACTCTTTCAAATTGGTAAGATCTCGCTGTAAACCCTCTCTACGAGTATTTAGTAAACTAATTGCTTTATCTGCAATTTTGGTGTCGTCAGCAAATTTAGAAAGTTTGCTCACTGAACTGATATCAAGATTGTTAGTGTATATTATGAAAAATACTGGTCCCAAAACCGACCCTTGCGGAACACCACTACTTACATTAACTCACCTTGACTCTTCCCCTTTAATTACTACCCTCTATTTTTTACCAGTAAACCAATTATTTTTATCAGTCTTATGAAGAACTTGATCCCTTATTCCGTGACCTTTAAGTTTTTCCAACAATCGATTGTGCGGAATTTTATCAAACGCCTATTGAAAATCTAAATATATCATATCTACCGCTCTGTCACAATCATAAATACCAATGGCGTCATGAAAAAACTCCAACATATTTGTTAAACAAATTGAGGCAGTTACAAATAACTCAATGAAAAAACCATCTAACTGGCGCTGGATATTTCCTCAGAGTGGGTTCTCCACCATAGGAGATTGAATGTAATTGGCACCTGGGTAAACTAGCTTCATTATATCAGTTGACGGTGGTTGCCATCCGCTCGCAGTTGAGAAACCATCTGCTTGAATCTGACCAGTAAAGTTATATACCTTCTCTCGGATAGTTAAGTTAATTTGAGGTTACTGCAGCGGACGAGGGAGCAATCAGTGTCCTCTTGCTTGGGGGGTTTTGGGGACACTGTCCGACATGCGGGATAGGATAACACTCGTGTAGTAATGAACGAGCTGACAGAGTTGCAGAGGCTGGGGCAGCTTTAAAAACCTCAGCACTTGAACCGCTGATTCTTATCTCTTACTAAGCATGTCGGACAGGGGTGAGAGAATGGTTGGTTAAAGAACAAAATACAGAGTGGGCCAATTTAGGCAATTGCTGAATCAACAGGTGAATCAACAGGTTGTACTCTCAGTAGTACAAGTGATAACCAGCCACTGCAATCTTGCGATGCATTGATTTACTATAGGTAAAATGAATTCCCCGTGTTGTTCTACGTGTGGGAAACATAATGAGACACCTCTCCATTATATTGAAGTGTGTCCAGTTTATTTACTCAAACAGTTTAGAGCCTCTGATTCTTACAGGGTATCCGTAACCGATGTAATGAGAGAGTGCAAACTTCACCAACTTGTACACTTTATTAAACTAACTAGCAGACTTGCAGAATTTACACCAGAGGGGGAATGAATAAGTACCATATTATCTGAACCCTCATGGTATTTTAGTCCAGACGTTTGGGCAATGGGTCAATTAATGGCCTGAACTCTGGCCCTTTCAAGACCCATCTGGATGAATAATAAGTGACTTATACTAATACGTTGTGCTTGTATTACCTCATATTAATATACAGGGTGGTGACAAAAGTAAATAGACACCTTCAGTTTTTTCCATTAGTCGCGCGGAAAAATATAACGTTGTTTCTTACATTGCGTCGGGTCATACTGACCCCACGCGACTAAAGAAGGGTTAACATCAAGTTTAATGAAATGATGAGTTGTCTTAATACGTTTTAATAAGAATATTTTTTTATATTATATACAAAGCAAAGGTTTGATTTATTTGTTTTAGAAATATATGTATACTTTTGTAGAATGTTTTGCACCACCACATTTTATCATTATAAATTTAAACTTTTTATTTCACTTTTGATTTTATAAGTAAATATATTTTATAATCTTATTCAAATTTGGATTTTCGTCCCTTGAAAATGTTCAAAGTATGTGGACGAAACGTTGTGTTGCATATAACAATAGCTTCAGGTTTTAGTTTATTCCAGACTTGTCCTTCATAGATTTAACTTGATAAAAAAATGCTTACGACGTAATAAGTTTTACTAAAAACTACATTAGTATGAAATATTATTACCATATACAGGGTGCCCATAAACTATCTTTACAAATTCAATTTAAATTTGAATTTAATTTATTTAAGTTTTTAATTTATAATCTTTATTTATTTAATTTATAAATTTATACTTTCGTTAAAATTATAAATTATTATTACCATATACAGGATGCCCATAAATTATCTTTACAAACTCAATTAAATTTAAATTGAATTTGTAAAGATAATTTATGGGCACCCTGTATAATATCGGTTGAGTTGATATGTAAATGTGTTTTGGGGGTCGTTTAACGTATAGGGTGTTCGAAAAGTCCCGTCACCCCCTACAAAATGTACATATTGTAATACCAATTTTATTTTTGTGTGATTAGTGATTACCGTAATTGAATTTATATGAGATTCACTGGCATTTTTTCTTTTCCAGGTATTAGAGTTGTGTGAACAATGGCAGACCAGTCCACTTACACTCTGGAGGAAAGGATAGTGATGAGCACACGAGCTCATGAAAGGGCACATACTGGCAAAACGATGCATGATATCCAGAATGATTTCAACACAAGATTCAATAAGGTTGCCCAACAAACAAGACCGTATTACGCTGGGAGGAAACGCTGTTTGAAACTGGCTCCGTCAAGGACAGACCACGGTCGGGAAGACCAACAACGCGAGCAGAACAATGCGAAGGTGTGATTGCATCGATGGCTCGTTCACTGAAAAAATCACTTCGGAAACGATCATAAGAACTTGCAGTCCCCATTTTCCATAATGAGATATCACATGACAAAAGATCTCGGCATGAAACCATATCGCCCGTCATTTGTGGCCGCCCCGAAGTCCAGATCTCTCTTCATGTAACAATGCGTTCTGGGGTTTCGTCAAGCAGAACGTATCCCGAGTGCGTTACGCACAACAGAGGAACTGAAACACGCTGTTCGAGATGCATTTGGTGCAATCACTCCAGCAATGCTGCTTCAATTCTCACACCGCAGCATGTGAGAATCGAGGCATGGGCACGATTCGTAACATGAATGGTGCATGGGCATGATTTCGTAACACAATCCTTTGTTACGAAAATGATGGTGCACACACAGCTATTCTTGATTAGTAACTGTAATTAGTAACTGTACTTACTGTAATTAAAGTAATTGTTGCTAGTGACTTGTTTCTTAAATTACACCTTCCACATATAAATACAATTAATCATACAAAAATACAATTGGTATTACAATATGTACATTTTGTAGGGGGTGACAGGACTTTTCGAACACCCTGTACTTCGCAAAGTCTACAGTAAGGTCATATGACAGAGGGATCCTAAAGCTTTAAGTGGAATCCGAACCACGGGGAGGGGGGGGGGTCACTACCACATCTGGACACATGGGACGACCACCGCCAAATCAAACATCGCTTACTTTTGCTAATTTAGCGGGACGCAGTGTTAGGATGTGATCCCTATATATATATATATATATATATATATATATATATTAGACACCTCTTGGAATCTCATACACATGATCTACAATACGGGTACCCGAAAAATCGCTACCCACAGGTAATTGTATTACTTAATTAATTACACCAACGTACTTTGAACTTAATAAGAAACATTGTAATCATTAATTAATAATTAATAAGTGTAATAATTGTACGAGTATTTATCATCGAGTTACAAGTTTCAATGTGTCCTCATTTGAGGACCGAGTTTTCGTGCGTAACTCTTATTAACTAAAATTATTTATTAAACATTCATTCTATGAGCAAGGTTTGGGCATTAGATCTACCCGAGTTGACAACTAAAATGCTTTCATAAACCTTATTTATGATGGATAAATTTTTGGCCGAAAACGCCGTTAGAAACCCTTTTAAGTATTACGTCATATTTACATCAGAACAGTAATGTTTTATTATCGACTTTAAAGCGGACGATAAAAACTTTCTGGAATATTCTTTTACGAAGGAAATTACTTTTCTCTAAAAGCAAAAAGGAATGACGTAAACTCAATTTTATACGCAATTTATGACGTCATTAATGTTCTGTGAAAGTGAATAATTGGCCTTCGGGGCTTCGGGGGGGGGGGGGGGGGAATTCAGTTGAGATAATGTTGAACGGTAGAAGGGTAAGATACAACTTGCCATTTACTTTCACAATTTTAATGTCGTACACAGAGGGTTGACAAAAGTAAATATACACTTTATTATTATACAGGGTGATTCAAAAGTCAGGTTACATAGGGATTTTCTGTTTCTTTGCAGGTAAATGAGTTATGAGATGTTATCGAAGGAGGAGCGCATTGATGTGATATTCCTAGCTGGCTGCACGAGTGTATTGCCGTTAACGGTGGCCATATCGAACATGTGATGTGACATTCCCCTGTATCATTACATAATAAAGTATTTCCCTATGTAACCTGACTTTTGAATCACCCTGTACATTGATATGGTTTGATAATAAAGTCAGTAAATAGTAATAAATCTATTTAATCAATATATATTTATAATCGTGTTGGTTCTCCTTTGCATTGAGGCATAAAATTCGTGACACACTGATAGGAAAGTCAAAATTAATATGATTTACCTTTTTAAATATACAAAGCGCAGGAAAGGATTTCCCACCTCCTTCAGGACGCCATCATCGAAAATGAGTGAAGGGGATGGAAGAGGAACAAGGACTACTATTGAGAGGGTGACACTTCATGGTCTTTAACAACGTCACAGATATTACCGATTAGATGCAGTGGACACCCTTTTACATTAAACGTTTAAACAGTATTCATCATGTTACGGAAAATATATACACGTAATCACTGCAACTTCACGAACAGAGTGATACATAAATTTCAGGCAAAACGCTCAATAACCCTAACTTTCTAATCAAAAGAATCGCAGCCACAACAAATATCGTTCCACTCCTGCAATTCCATATTTACACACACACACCACACACACACACACCACACACACACACACATATATTATATATATCTATAATATATATATATATATATATATGTGTAATTAAGAATTAAAATTAATAATATTTTGTTCAAACTTTAAAGCTAAGGACAATACGTCAAAATTTATCCTAAACCAGACTAACTGAGATGGAAGCAGACTCTTTTTAAGGTCATTTTACGACAAGGCGAGCTTCAGGAAACCATACCATACCTTTCACAAGCAGCCAGAAAGTATTCTATTAAACTCGAATATCAAAGTCATAACAGCTGTAAACTGTAACTTTTACAGGCAGCCAGTTTATGCTTAGACCTTCCTCTTCCAAACCGCTCTCTATCACCCGTTGCGTCCATCAAAGGTACTAAATAAATCTTAGCAAATGGCCTTTAGTGTCGCAACTGAAAAAAAAAAAACCACACTTTATGAGGGAAAGCAACTTCCACAAACTTTATAGTTTTGCGTAGATTTACTAGGTGGATCTTGTATAGTTAGTTTGAGAGAAAAGAAAACTGCACGAAGCCGCTACAAACACCGAGAAGAATATAATTAATCTTATGACGATTGTGCATTCTCACTGAATTTACAGTCTTGTCATTTTTAGTGCGATCTTGTTTATGTTCGAAGTTCTTTCATTTAATAGAAGTTCTTCGAGTAAACTGTCTGAGTTACACAGCCACAAAGAAAAAATGAAAAGCAATTCCAATGCCTCGTCAACGAATATATACGTCCTCGGCTGGAGATGTCATCAGTGGGGGGGGGGGGGGGGGGTCACCTGATTATTATTATGTGCGTATCGTGGATTGGCCCTTGGATCCGAATGATGGTGCTTGGGTATCTGGTAGAGAACTAAGAGGAATGGTCGAGAAAAACATAAAGGCGCTGAAGGAGGGAAATAGAGTTTTAAACGATCTAACTTTGGAAGTAAAAAGTAGCAATATAGGCGCACTGCAGAGAAAACAAAAATAAATATATTTTGACAGTCTCACAACTAATCAAAGGAAGTCTTATCTTCATATAGGCGAACTTTTTACACTTCCAAGCAGGAATCGATGACATAAATTTTTATAACGTGATATCGGTTACGACAAGGAGTTTCAGGAAGATATTTAGACTAAAATCACCATGAATGTTTACGAATTTTAAGAGGATGTGAGTTTTGTTTGAATAATTGTGATTGTGCAATTTGGAGCATTGCATGATCTTCTTATGCAGGAAGGAGGGGCCAAGGACAAGTGCCCGTCAAAATGCTACCCCCTATATAAGAATGAGAGCCGATATCAAAGTCTTTGAGGCTCACGACGCCAGTTTTTTATTTTGAGAAGATTGTGTAATGTAAAATGCATGTATGTGCAATGAAGAACGGAAGAAGTTCCCCCCACGGGGGCGAGACGATGAAAGTGAAAGAGAAGAGAATAATGGCGAAGTTTTATTTTTTTTAAGAGTTATTGAGAGAACTTCTTGGAGACGTCAAATTTAAAACTTAGGAAAGAGTGCAGTTAGGTCGAAATTTCTGTTATATATATATATATATATATATATATATATACAGGGTGGGCCGTAAGTTTCCATACATAGGAAAAATTAAACGTTTGTTTTATGTTTCAGATACCCTAAGAATATGCGTTTGACGTAAGATCTTGTTTACTGATGAAGCAAATTTTTACGTCAATGGAGAGGTTAATCGGCAAAACATACGTTATTGGAGTAATGCTAACCCTAACTGGCTGAGTCCGACGAAGATGCAAGGTGCCGGTAAAGTGATGGTGTGGGCCGGGATATGGGGTGACAGAATTATTGGACCAATTTTTGTCAGTGGAAATCTTAATGCCGAAAGGTATCTTAACATGTTGCAAGAAGAGATTTTCCCATCCCTGCTAAACGAGGAAGGTAACTTCCCAGTTTACTTCCAGCAAGATGGAGCTCCACCTCATTATGGTCTTCACGTGCGTCGGTATTTGGATCAGCAGTTTCCGGATGCTTGGATTGGTCGGCGTGGTCCTGTGGAGTGGCCTCCCAGATCCCCAGATCTCACCCCCCTTGATTTCTATCTTTGGGGGCACTTGAAGGGCCATGGTGTGTATCAGGAAAAGATACGAGACATAAATCATCTAAAGGAACGTATCACCAACGCCATTACAAGCATAACGTCAACTGTGCTAATGCGTGTTCATCAACAGTGGGGAACAGTATTGAAATGGTTTCAAAACATGGCAACCATGTAGAGAGCATATTATATAAATAAAAATGGTTGTCCATAAAAAAATGTTTATTTTTCCTATGTATGGAAACTTACGGCCCACCCTGTATATATATATATATAATATATATATATATATATATATATATATATATATATATATATATATAATGATACACACATTCCTGCATGGAACAAGGAACTCTTCTGGGAAAATTAAATCCACTAAGTCCGAATAAGTAATGGTAAATGACAAACACTATATTGTTTTCTTTTTCATGATGTTAAAACCCGACACAGGTCACTCGCAAAGAGGCCCCAAAAATATAGCTTCCCATCACCAGCTATCTGCAAAGCGATAGGATCCAGCTTTGGGACAGGATCTAGGGTTTAAATGAGCCTAACCCCACTATATTTAGAACCTCAATATAAGCAAAAGATTCGTTGCATTCACGTCGGATTGAAGCATCAAAGAAAAAGGGGTAACTATTGTATTTTTAGCCAAAACCAAAACTTAAACCTCAACTGGCAAAATTGGCAGAATGGTCCCCTGACGTTTTTATCATAATAAAAAAACCTCAGGGGACCATTCTGAGTCCTATTCCATGTGTGTATATATATATATATAAAGGGTGAACCAAATGTAGGTGGACAGTAAATGATAACGTTATTTGAGAATACATATTTAATTTTTTGTATACTATAATACAAAAATAAAATTTAAATAAATTTAGTTATAATATTTAATATAATATAACACAAACACCATAGTTATAATGAACACCATAGTTATAATATAATATAACACAAACCGTATTCAACCTACTGTCCACCTACTTTTGGTTCACCGTGTATATATAATCTATATATATATATATATATATATAATATATTATAACAATCAATTAGTGCTCAAGATATTTGTAATTATAACTTAAGTGGGAGTGAGATGAAAAATTTAACATTTCACACAGAGCATCATTCCGCCAATACGTTCATTTGAGGATACAAGCAGCTCGCAGCAGCACTGCTAAGCAAACAGGAATTCAGTGTACGTTCATCTCCACTGGAAGCAATAATGCTCCATTTATTCCAGTTCGAAGAATATACAAATTTTTCGTGAGTTTGTATTGCAGAGACCTTATTATCAGTCCAGGTGCATGATCTTCAAGTGCAAGATGCACCATAAGTTTGTGTTTTACTCCTAACGCAGCACAAATCTACCGTATCACCCAGTTATATTCGTACTGCTCCAGGTTTGCTCTACAAAAACCGAATCCAAAAACCCACAAATATTTGCAATTGCCAACTTTCGTAGACAGGCCTGTATTTTTTAAATTATTCTGTTTTATTTAACTGATCGCTATCAGAGTTCACTTGTTTTTTTTTGTCATTAATCTTGCCACCCAAAGATCATAGTTTTATATTTTGTAATTTACGTCGTCCACGTATATATCTATTATAAAACGCCCCCTCCTTACCAGGCTTCGAGTGGAAAAAACGCACTATTCCATCATGTGCATGAAATATCATGCAAAAATCCATCCTATTTCTGCACACGACTAACCCACATTTTACTCACCCCACGGCTTAGGCCTACCTACTGTATATAAAGCAGATTATTACACCCACAGTCAGAAGTCTTGGAAACAGGAGTAGGTTGCTTCTCCTAAGCTTGGCTATCTATGAAGGCCAGAGACCGGAGCGGTGCCTGGTAGATCAAAATGAAGGAATCATGAAACGTTGGTAGCTTCGATTATATTATTTTAATCATCCCTCGAAGCATAGAGTGTATACAATCCTTACTGAGAAACTAACCGAAAATCAGGTGGCATCTTAATCGACAAGAGAACCTCCTCATTAGGCCAAAGGCAGAGCCTACGTGACCTACCCCTTACGCACCCTGGGCCGAATTCCCAGACTCCACTGAATCGGTGCACATCACCCTCATAGAATATATCGGTACCCCACCATTAAAATATAGTGGTGTCAGAAGTGGGATATTCGTAGCCATCGCACGATGTATGACGGGCGACACTCATACGGTTACAGGCGAGTTCTTTTGATATATAATCGAGTTAGTCCTTCACATTTCTGATTTCATCGTCCCATTTATGAGCATTTTTCGTCGTTGAAGGGTCCATTTATGTCATTCGACCAAGAGGTGGTCAATGAACATAGCTCCAGAAGTCACGGAGATGTTCTGGGGTTGTGTTTGTTGACTTCGACCAGGACGTTTGGAGGTCGGGGTTGCTGACATCAATCAGGAGGTGGTCTGTCAACATGACTCCAGAAATCATTACAACCAGCTACCGGTAGATATATTTGACAGAGCACTCTCTTTTCACAATGAGATTTCAGCTGCCAAGGGGTTATAGGTTCTAGGTTCGGAACTAGGAAAGGAACAGTTTCCTTCTCCCTAGCAAATTTTGAATGTTCAGTTAAGGGACCAGTACTGAGAACCAAATGTTTAATACCGGGAGTATTACTGGGGCTGAATCTTTATTACCACTATTATTATTGGGATCTGACTGTTCGTTATCGTGATTAGTATCGGGATCGTCAGAAATCGTGTTATCGTCTAGATTAGGTGGTTGTTGGTTTCCAGTCCATATAAGACTTTTCTGGCAAAAAATATCACTGGTTTGTAATTAGTGATATTATTAAAGATAGTACAGTTTTGTGGGGAACCGTGTTTTGATATCGTGTCACTGGGAAATGTTCTTCAGGGGCTTCCGCGCTCATAGCTACCGAAATGAATCATTCTCATTACAGTTTTAACTGCAGTTTGTCGGAAGTTTCCTCCTTTATCATATCAATCTAGTTTCTAAAAGTTTTGTTAATCAGACAGACTTCAGGACCAGAACCTCCTAAAATTAAGGGATCTCTGAGGCTAATCTGTCCCCTTACTATGGGTATAACTAAATGATTTGAGTTTGTTGGGTTCCTAAGCACCTCATTTACTAGAGTATTCATAATTTCAGCTTTTTCTAAATTCGAGTTGCTCTCTGTCACTATATTCCATTTTCTCAATAAGTTATAGATAATAATATAAAGAGAAATAATACAATGATACAAAATTTGGAAAGGGATGCCAGAAACTTGACTCACCCTATCAGTATATGGAAATCCATCTTCTCATTTTTATCGTCACTTTTATCTGTTTGTTCAAATTCACTATTACACCAATCTCTATCCTCACTTAACCCCAAATGTGCATTACACTGACGATTACTATCGTGCGTCTTTGCGGGCGGCAGTCGGTTGTTGTTGCCAGCTGAAGCGTTATCAGAAACATTCTTGGACACGTCATAGCCTGAGTTCGTTGCATTCAAGTCTACGTTCCCACTCCTGCTTTCATATCCTTCTGCTACAGAATTACTCATTTCATCTACAGTGGCGTTCGTAAGTATTTGTACGGAAAAATATTTCAGTTATATTCGTCATTATCGTTTGTACCATGCATAGGACAGTTATGAGAAGCTTACCGTTCGTTTGGAAAAATTTAACAAATAAAAAAATTACTTCAACTCCAACATGCTGTATATTGTGAAACGTTAAAGAATTTTAGGAAAATAAAATTAAAAATGCAAAAGTTTTTGTATATTTACTTACAAAATTATTTAATACTTTGTGTATATCCACCTCTTGCTTGGATGACTTCAGTGCTTCGTTTTGAGTATTTTTCTATAAGGTTTCGGTATCTCTCAGTAGAAATTGTTGCAATTCATTCAGATTAGAAGGGTTTCTCTTGCGGACAGCTCTTTTCAAATCAAACCATAAATTCTCGATTAAATTGAGATCTGGGTTTTGACTGGGCCACTCGAGTAGCTTGAAATTCTTTTCTTGAAGTCATTTCATGGTGCTCTTAATTTTTATGTTTTGGATCATTATCTTGTTGCAGTACTCATTTGCGACCCATTCGCAACTTCCGAACTGAAGGCAATATATTTTCTTCTAAAATTTCCTGATATTTCTTTGAATTCAAGATTTCATCGATAACAACAACCTTTCCTGGACTAGAAGCACTAAAGCATTCTCAAAGGAGCAAACTACCACCACCATGTTTAGCCGTAAGAAGGATGTTTTGTCATCGAACGCATTATTTAATTTTCGCCAAACATACAGTTGCTAGTTGTTTCTGAATAATTCAGTTTTGGTCTCGTCTGTCCAGAGAACTTTCTTTCAGAATAGAAATGCATCATTTTGATGAAACTTGGCATACTTTAAACGAGCTTCTTTATGAGCTTTTCGTAGGAGAAGTTTTCTTCGTACAACTCTTCCATGCAGACCATTTTTCTCAATTGTACGACGTACAGTAGAGGGATGAACATCGATCTTAAACAGTCTTAATGTTTGGCAAATATCACTTGCAGTCACTCGTGGATTCGCAGAAGCCATTCTTTCAATCCGTCTAGCTGTACGTTCTAAAATCTTGCAAGGTTGTCCACACCTTGGCAGAGTTTGGATTGTTCGAAATACTTTCCATTTCTTTATAACTGCAGGAATTGTTGTAAATGGAATTCGAAGTTCTTCTCCTATCTTCCTATAACTCTTTCCAGAGTCGTGTGCAGCAATAACAGATAACAATTAAGATCTGTAGACAGCTCTTTGCCACTACAACTCATTGCTTACTAATGGCTTGTACAGTCTCTCCAATGAAGATTGACGGAGAAAATTCTAGAATTCAGAATTGTCAAGTGTCTAATCAATAACCAGCTAACTAGTGATAAAAATTTTAAATTCTTGAAACCTAAGATGGACAAACAAAGTATCAAATAATTGTAAATAAATGTAAAAAAAAAAACTTTTGCATTTTAACTTCTTTATTTTTCCCAAATTCTTTGATGTTTTACATTATATGTTGGAGCTGAACTAATTTTTTTATTTGTTAAATCTTCCGAAACGAACGGTAAACGTTTCATAACAATTCAATGCATGGTACAAAAGATAAGGACGAATATATCTGTAATATTGCTCTGTACTTACGAGCGCCACTGTACACTATTTCCCCTTCATTCTCACTCGTTATATTTATTATAGTTTCACTCTTTTTCGTTTCATTTATAAATTCGCTTATACCTTTAGCTAAAACTACTATCCTCTTGAATTTCACATTCATTTTGCTCCGATTCACATTCATTTTATCAATCTTTGAGCTCTCACTCATGCATTCCTTCCGTATCTCTCGTGTGGCTTCATTACGTTTGCGGCCGATATCATTCATACATTCGTTCCCTATCTCTCCTGTGGCATTAACACTCTTATAGATGATGTGTACAGTGTACACACTCCTCCACCCTCGCTGCACTTTTAAATTTATCAGATATGTGCACGTCTTCTTCACTCGCAGATATACAACTTACCTACACGTTTTCTTCATTTATAGACGTAATTCTCTCCCCACCCCCCAATCTCTCAGTTATTAAGTTCTGCTTAGCTACAACATTCGATTCTGAGGTCTGTCTGTTTATGCATTTTTTGGATTAGCTTTTAAATTTCTTTCGTTTGGTTATCCTTGAAATAGAAGGTTACGTGTTTTTGTAGCCCGCTTTCTCGCACTTTCTGGGGGGGGGGGAGTAGTAATTCGTGTTCTTTTCAGACGAAGGATAAGGACTAGGAGTTCTATGTTGCCTTGTGGGTATTGTCTCTCGCGGAAGTTCCTATCTGATTGAGTGGCGATACTATTCCTCCTGTCTGTCGTAATTTGGCTCATACCTGTGTTGGCGATGCCGTTCTTCCGAGTATTCTAAGTTGGCTCGTACCTTGGCTCGAACTCCCTTCGGTGACCAGGGAAATAGGTACGGAACGGATAATAAGAATTTGTATCACGATATCTTCTCTTAGAATACCGATCGCGATTCCGCTCGTATTCACCGCTTGTATATTACCCTTGTGAATCATTAGACCGGTCAGGTCGTTCAAACCGCGGTTCATAGAGGTCGTCAATCCATTCCTACCGGTTGTAATGCGGATCATAGCGGTCACGTCGTACCCGCTTCTCCTATCCGGGAGGGAGATTGATAAGCGTAGCGGTCGTTTTCTGGTCTTCCTCTTTCACGACCTTCACAAGAATTGCTTCCCTCGTAGCGTCTCTCATGTCTCGCATATCTATCATCTAATTGTGTACATAGTTTCCTCCTGTCCTCTCTACTCGAGGAACTTAGTCGGATCTCCATTAATATGGGACACTCCTTGGCCATATGGCCCTGTTCTTGGCAGACAAAACATTCCGTTAGTTTGGGGTCCTTCAGTGTGAGAGAATTAACAGCGTTTACTAACCTATCACCACATTATCCATCTCGATCGGAGTCACCGGATCTACGATCCGTTTATCGGCACGCAGTCGTTTTATCTTTTTGAAGATGTCCTCATCGTAAATGTCGTACTCTGACCATTAATTTGGGTGTATAGCATTCAATAACACTTTGTGGGTGGTAAAATCAACACTAATATGTTGTAACATGTTCAGGGATCAGCCTTTAATTGTGTTAAATCACGCATGACTATTAGAAACAAATGTGGGAATGACTCACCGGGCTTTTCGTATCTTTCTCAATCTGTCCGATATGTCAGACCTGCTATTTCTACTATACATATCAACACAACGACTGGTATATTCACTCCAATTTTGAGTTTTTAAAAATAGATATCGTTTAACAACTGCCTAGCGGGTGGAACGGACACCTGATAAGAAGTTTTATTCTAGTGTATCACAATTCCGGGATGACGAAGGAACCAGCCGTCAATGTCGGCGGAAAAATATTGGGAGGGGATATAGGCTCCCTTAAATCCTCTACTGGTGGCTGTCCTCTAATCATTTAGATCTCCATTGAAGACAGCAGTCTTCGGACAGCGTTTTTAATCTTCTCACCACTGCATCTTCCGGATCTATTATTAAGGAATAACCGGCCGATGTAGAAACACCCAACTGAGGTAAATTAGTTTGAAATGAGGGTGTACAAGTAGGAATCTGTCTCTAAACGGTTTGCGGATTGGCACCAGGTACACGAGTAGTTGGATAATTATCTGTAACTAACGTGTCTATACTGCGATAATTATCAGTACCAACAGCATCTGAACCATGTTGATGGTGTTAACACTGGCACCGTTGTTTGAGTCTTTGCGTCTTCTCTAACGGCAAGGGGAGAGTTGGAGTACGGTAACACATGTAATTGACGAAAATTCAATAGGGTTTGTAAGAGTTATGAATAAGGAGGGATCGTTGAACTTGAGATCAGAAGCGGAAATTGACTGGTTAATGGGGATGCGCAACGGGGTGAACAGAATTGTGTTATTAAACAAGGTTCGAGGAAATTACAAACTGTGTTGAAATTATCTAATTGCTTGTTGATTTCAAGTGCCTCTGGGGACCAGAACAGCGAATATCGAGTTGGCCCAAAATCTCCTTCAGGGCCAAAAAGGTTCTGACACCATGATTCTATGAGGGTGATGTGCACTGATTCGTTGGAGTCTGGGAATTCGGCCTAATCTGGGAATTGCGCCCAGGGTGCTTAGTTGGTAGGCCACGTAAGTTCTTATGTTTTCTTTTGATAAGGGTGTATATCCCTTTTTAAATCATATATTTAAATAAAACAAATGCCAAAATGTGAGCGTCTTTCTCTATACTTAGATGTTTACATTCTATACTCTTTATTCTTGAATACTGTTTAAATTTTTGGTTTTGCGCTTTTCAGTCAAAACAGGTCACTAAGACGGGCAAGATTGTCAAAATTTCCAATAAAAAAACAAAAAACTGGATTCCATTTTTGAGACAAAGCTTTTTTAGACAGCGGGACAACCCTTTTATTCCACCACTGTGACCCAGCTTCAGATCCACATTTTTTTTTCTGTTTTTAATGTTCTTGGTCCCATTTTTGGTGAAATCTGTCAAGAAGATCTTTCCATGGTTACTTTTCTGTGGAGACTGATTTTCCCTTGGGGCTCTTTTTCATCTTGGTCTTCGTCTTTTCATCTTCGTAATATAATTAAATACCGTAAAGTTATTAACAGCGCTTAATCTATACTATAAAAAAAGGAAGTCATGTCCATCCGTCCCTCTGCATTCCGGATTGGTTGAAAGATAGTGACACCATAGTGGCACGTCATAAAATGGGCGGAGCTTTAGTGCGTGCTTTTCACTGCATTTACGAGTCAGTAACAAAATTATAATTATTTTTGATTAGACAAAAATTTGATTTTTAAAAAATTTATATATATGCTGTCTGTTTGTCTGTCTGTCTCTCTGTGTGTGTATCTGTCCCACCCTAAAACATTGAAACGGCTCCTCGAGAGAAAAAATTATTAGGTAAAAGTTACTTAAAATTAATCGAAACCTACGGGAAAAGATAGTGACATCATAGACACGTCATAAAATGGGCGGAGCTCTAGTCCGTGCTTTTCACTCTGCATTTACGATTCAGCAACAAAATTATTTTTAAAAATTAGACAAAAATCTAAATTTTTTTAAAATCTAAATATATATGCTGTCTATCTGTCTGTCTGTCTGTGTATCTGTTCCACCTAGGGTTGCCAAATTTTTCAAATGCCGATGCGGGACAAAATTTTTTCTGAGGTTTTTAAGACCAAATTTTTTTCAAATTAAACTAAATTTCTTCAATGGTTTACAACAAACAAAATTAGAAAAATGTTATTAAATAATGCCTAACAATTAAACATCGGAATAATATTGAAATTATTATACATAATATTGAAATATCGTAAATTATATTGAAATTATCATAGCATATTAAATATTGTAGTATACATCGCTTTACTAATTATACTATGACATATGTCAATATTTTTCTGAACTTTTAATCTTCTTCAAAATTTTAGCTCCACCTCAAGTATAACTGAAATTCCTTGCAAGTCATAATTGTAAATAATTAATTAAAAAAAATATTCTAAATCTTATAAATAAAATCAAGTGTGTGTTCCTCTTTCAAGCAAAAACTTTCATGCAAATGCAACAATTTACACCTAAACAATTTCTTATAAAAAGTAGACATACTTACAGATTTTATATGAATTACACAATTTCAAGTTGTATGGTCAAGCAATCGCAGGATTCACTAATTCAAAGCTTACATTATAACTACAGCCGAAAAACTACCAACTCGTAGCCAAACATAACATTTTTAAGCGTTATGTAATTTCTAGGATGTTCTACAACATTCACATTACTCTAGAGAATTCTTCAGGATCCTCCATAATTCGAGAAAATTCTAAATCAATTCATCCCGAAAAATTTGCTTAAAAATATTTTTTAAAAACATTTTGAATACAAAGGGATTTTTTAATCAAATGCGGGATGTCTGGCAACCCTAGTTCCACCCAAAACAGGGAAACGGTTCCTCGAGAGAAAAAATTATTAGGTCAAGTTGCTTAAAATTAATCGAACCTACAGGAAAATTATTGAATGCCTGGTTAGGTCAACTGTACGCCCTTGACGATTGGTTAGGTTAAGTCGTGATATTTTCGTTAAAGCTAACGAAATTAATCGAAACCTATGGGAAAATTATTGAATACCCGGTTAAGTCGTGATGTTTTCGTTAAAACTAACGAAAATATCACGACTTAACCTAACCAGCCGTCAAGGGCGTACAGTTGACCTAACCGACATTCATTTGACCTAACCGGCATTCAATTAACCTAACCGGACATTCAATTAACCTAACCAGGTGGTTAATTTTAATGTTAAAAAAAAAGGCCAAGGCCAACACAACGGAAGAGATGCTAATGACCTTAGAGGAGAAGACGCTGGAAATTGTGGAAAGACATGTCCCAAAAATGCAACAGAGAGGAAGAGAAGCAGGTTTGAGAGACAAAAAAAGGTCATTGTTCCGAAAGAGAAGGAGTGACTGCAAAATTAAGTAACTGCAAAGACAACAACATCAGAAAAATAGTAAATGATAAACTGCAGAGTATAGATTGTGTCATACAGGACCTAATTGACAAGCATACAGAAAAAGAAGAAGACGACACTAAAAAACTAATGAAGGTTAACTCAAAGAACTTCTATAATTTTGCAAAACGGAAGTCAAAAAAATCACACGACTATCGGACCTTTGAAAAATGAAGACAATGCTTTATCTGATGATCTAACAGAAGTATTTGAAATATTAAGAGCTCAGTACAAATCATCTTTCAGAATCCCAAAAACTGACAAACTGATATGCGATAGAAACGCGTTCTTTGAAAAAGAGCTACGAGGGGGAAGTATAACGGACTTCGACCTTACAACAGATGATATTACACAAGCTATTGGGAAACTAAAAGCACACTTGGAAGAATGCAACCGCTGAACCCCTATATTGGATATGGAGTCGATTACAAGACACGGGAGAAATACCGGGCATCCTAAAGAGAGCGGACATAGTTCCAATATATAAAGGAGGAGATCGATCAGAGACCAAAAACTATAGGCCAGCGTCGCTTACATCTCATCTCACTAAAATATTTGAAAGAATAGTTAGAGAAAAAATCTATGACGTTTTGGAAACTCAAAATAATTTAAATGATAACCAACATGGACTTCGGTCAGGCAGATCATGCCTATCATAACTAATGGAACACTACAATAACAGTACTGATGCACTTCAAAGTAATGAAAACATATTTTGCCAAGGCGTTCGACAATTGACAACTGGAATATATGGGAATAACAAGAAAAGTGGAAAAATGGATATGTAATTTCCTTAGTGACCTGCAGCAAGTCGTTACAGTTCAAGGAATATCTTTATCAGAATTAGAGGTCCTCAGCTCAGTACCACAAGGAACAGTACTGACTCCATTACTCTTCATAATCATACAACTGACATAGATGAGGACGCTACCAGGGACATCACAGTAACATCCTTTGCCGATGACACAAAGATTAGTAGAAAAATAAGAAACCCAGAGGATATAGGATCTCTACAAACCGACATGAACAGAATCTACAAGTGGGTGGAAGACAACAATATGAAATTTAACACTGAGAAATTTCAACTGTTAAGGTACGGAAAAGGGAGGATCAACTGGACAGGAAATTCAGAGAAATCTTAAAGCAAAAGATTTGGAAGATGTAATGACCGATGATGCGAAATTTGAAACACAAAATAAAATAGCAGTAAACAGAGCAAAGAGAATAACTGGAGATACTGAGAACCTTTAAACGAAGGGATAGGAATATTATGATTTCTTTATTGAAAACACTGATTATATCCTAGTTGGAATGCTGCTTGGTCCTAATATCCCCATATCAAAAAGAAGATATTAGTCAGCTAGAAGGGATTCAGAGAAGCTCCACAGCCAACACAAAATAAAATAGCAGTAAACAAAGCAAAGAGAATAACTGGGCAGATACTGAGAACCTTTAAACGAAGGGATAGGAATATTATGATTTCTTTATTGAAAACACTGATTATATCCTAGTTGGAATGCTGCTTGGTCCTAATATCCCCATATCAAAAAGAAGATATTAGTCAGCTAGAAGGGATTCAGAGAAGCTTCACAGCCAAGATCAATGGATGCAAAGAACTAAATTACTGGGAAAGGTTACGTGAATTAAACCTATATCGACCGGAAAGAAGAAGAAGAGAGTTAGTTATGTCGTGATATTTTCGTTAATAAAAAAAAGATAGGAAAAATATAATAATATATTAGTTTTGACTGTACACTAGCTATGTATTACCCGAAGGGTAATAACAATCTTCAGCAAGAACTACCAGAAATATTCCGCCCGTAGGCGGGGATAATTTTGCTACCCACACGAAGGGTGGGTTTTCTGCTGGTCAGTATAAATCTTGCGTCATCACAACAGGAGAGAATTAGTTAGTTAGACCTACGGAATGAATTCATCATAATTTCCATCTCTTTACTATAAGGTAAAAAGAGCATCTGACATCAGCTTAATCAAAACGTTTTATTTTCTTGTTTAGAAAAACCTAAATGAACCTTATTCTAAAAATTGAAACGAAA
This sequence comes from Bathynomus jamesi, assembly GCA_023014485.1. Taxonomy (NCBI): domain Eukaryota; kingdom Metazoa; phylum Arthropoda; class Malacostraca; order Isopoda; family Cirolanidae; genus Bathynomus; species Bathynomus jamesi. The sequence goes on along the minus strand of JAJOZX010002534.1, from coordinate 348,327 downwards.
ACTAAAACTAAAAACTAAAAAAAATGTTACAGGATGGATTTTTTTTTTTTTTTTGGTTCATAGCTGACGGAATTTCCTGAAGGTTATTTTAGGATTTCACTTAATCTCCGTTGTTGTCACTGAGTGTCTACAGTATTTCTAATGGATTCTCTTCTTATAAAGTACAACTAGGAAATGCAATATATGAATATATGACCAGATCCAATCCTTACACCATAGTGAGCGAAATTATTTTCAAATTTTATTACGCAATAATGGAGAAACCCACAAAACGGAAATTCTTTGTCTATTTAATTTTACAAATAATTTCACAACACGTTTCCTCGTATACCTATTTTTCAGTTGATTTTGTAATTTGAAAGTGTAGTGAGTATTATAAAATTTACTTTGTTTTCTATTAATGTAATTTCATGCAAAGTGTGAAAGTAAGGGAATTTTGGAAATTATATTGAGAATAAACACCAATTATGTAATTCTAAAGTTGATGACTATGAGTCTTTAAAAACAATTAACTGTTAATCGTTGATAAGGAATCAGAATAACTTAGCTATTAAATACTACATAATCCAAACGAGCTCTCCGGTGAGATTGAATTTTTATCAAGATAATAAAAATCCTTTCATCGATCAAGTGTCCTTCTTTGATGACAACACTTTCATCGAATTTTTTTCGATGCTTGATGAAATAATTTTCATCGAACCTATTCCTTGATAAAAATAACTTCTTCGAAATGGGTGGCGCTATCTATTGGAGAAAATATCAATTAAATTCCCTTTCAGTGTTTCTTTTTTTATGCAAGAAGAAGGGGCCAAGGGTGGGTGCCTGTAAAAATACCCCTGTATATGAGAAAGAGAGAGCCAAAATCAAGGTCTCCGAGGTTCACAATGTCATTTTTTTAAATTTTGAAAAGATTGTGTAGTGTGTAAAATACATCTATGTGTAGTGAAGAATAGAAGAAAAAGTGTGTTTGAGAGCACGCTGGACTGCTCAAAGGGTAGATGAGACACGGAAAATGATTAGCTAAAGAGGACAATGACAAGAAAACTGGGAGTTCCAGCACTTTCTGTCTCCTGCCTTACGTTCTCCGAGGAGTACTTCCCTGGTCGATTGGTATCTACAATCTCCTCTTCCAAACTATTGAGTTTATCTTCAATAACCAGATGTAATTATGTATCAGTTAATTTTTATATGTTCATTCAGAACAAAATACTAACAGAGTTTTAAGTTTAAAGATTAATACATTAGAAATGAATTTATCTTACCTGAAGCTTGAAGTTTCAAATATTGTGAGCCGCTACGTTACTCGTTCGGCCATGAGATATTAAGGTGTAATGGCAGAGTTTTGTATATATACTCTTTCGCATTATTTTCATACCTACAGTTGAATATATACAGGGTGTCCCATAAGTCCGGCATCATAGGAGAAATTCATATTTTTCCATTTCTACAAACCATAATTCATATTTTTCTCTTTCTACAGGCCATAATGTCTGTAAGCAAGGAAGAACGAATCCAGATAATTCTACTCATAGGAAATCGGAGTCAAAGAGAGGCCGCTGCTGAATTTAACAGACTGCATCCAGACCGCGAGCCAATAACACAGAGTTGTGTTAGCAGACTTGTTGCAAAGTTTAAGGAAACAGGATCCATAAAAGATAAACCACGCAGTGGACCTTCAAGGAGGTCCACTGACGATGATACAGCGACTGCTATCCTGGCTCATTTTAACAGAAGTCCCAATAAGTCTCTTCGGCGATTGTCCGCCGAGACAGGAGTGTCGAAAAGTAGCATCCATCGCATTCTTCAGGCTCACAAATGGCATCCATATAAACTTCAGATCCTACAAAAATTAAGCAAAGATGATTCCGACCGGCGGGTGGAATTTTGTGAATGGGCTACGGAACAATATGCTTGGGATGCCAATTTCCCGTCCACCATTCTCTTCAGTGACGAGGCGTTTTTTATGGAAATGGTGAGGTAAATCGACAGAGCACCCGCTACTGGTCTCAAAACAACCCTCACTGGTATACCTCTTCAAAGGAACAAGGTGCATCTCGGGTGATGGTATGGTGTGGCATTTGGAAGGGTCGCATCATAGGCCCCTCTTTTTCGATGAACATGTCACTGGAGGCACCTACCTACGTATGCTCAAAGAAGCATTTCCCAGTGTCTTGAACGAAGAAGGAAATTTCCCAACATGGTTCCAGCAAGACGGCGCTCCTGCACATTACAGCACCCAAGTAAGGGAATATCTGTACCAACAATTCCCTGGTCATTGGTATTAAAAAATATCTTAAAATATCAAACCACACCCAATCCAAACCTAATTTGGTTGGTATGTGAAATCTACATAAGTGGTTTCGTCACATAGTGGCCTGACGTCACTGTCTTTCGCACTTCAGGTCACCGCCTTCAGCGGCATCGCATTTGCTCATTGGATCGCAAAGCGTCCAGTTCAAATTTTCAACTATTTGCTTACAAGGGCGTCTAGCCACGTAAGGTGTCAAACTGTGTTCAACTGTACAGTATTCAAATTAGTTTTCATTTGTAGGCTTTATATAATTTGTATAAAGTTAGGTAGGTTAGTCTAATTTAAGATTTCTTTTCAGATTAATTTAAGGTAATTAGTATTGTAAGTATTATTTCATTTTCGAAGGTTCATTGGTGAGTAGGATTGTACTGTAATTTTGTTCGCCGTTGAACAGATTAAATTCTTTTCAACCTCTTCATCTTTTCATCTTGAAAAGAATTTAATCCGGTTCAGGTTCTTTCCATTAACTTGAAAAGAATTTGAACCTGATCACTTCATATATTTCATACCTAAAGTGGTATTTAGCCTAGTTTATTAGAATTTAGACCTGTTTACAGTTTTAGCCTACCCCTGTTTACAGTGTTAGCCTGTCCCTGTACAGTGTTGGCCTACCCCTAATCAGTGTTGGCCTACCCCTAATCAGTGTTGGCCTACTCCATTTACTGCAGCATAGCTTATAGTTAGGTATTTGTCTACAGTGTAGACTGTTAAGTGACTGGCTGGGTTTACCGTTTGGTTTGGGTTTAGGATTAAGTCGAAAACCAACTTTCGTTATTAAAACTAAGTTAATAGATCTGTTTGTATATTAACTTTATTAGTTTTTTCGAATTACTCTTAAAGTTTAACAGTAACGATGTCTGACATTGACTCTGATTTTGAAGATTCGGTTTTAGGTTACGCGCTTCACGCATCAAATGTAGACGAAGACGAACGTGAGTCTATAATAAAGAATTGCAAAGACGCCGTCCGCGATTTAGTGCGTAGGCGCGCGGTATGTAAACGAAAAATTACCATCACATTTAATAAATTGCAGGGCCTGTTAGCAAATGAGCAGCTCAATAGTGAAATCTTAACCGCTCAGACTAAGATCATAGAATCTAATTTGGATCAAGTTAGCACTTTAGATGATGAAATCTTAACTAAGTTTCAAATTCACAAGTTATTTAAAATAGATAAAGCTTTGTTCGAACGCGAGTTGGCAATGCAAACTGATTATCATTTCGAAATAACCAATTCAGTGGCCAATTTAAAACATCAGTTTCAAACTTCGAGTCAACCTGATTTGCAAATGCCTCGCCAAGCGGAGGCTGCTAATGCGTCATTTTTGTCGAGCGAAGGCCACACTAGCCTTGATCAACTTTTGTCGGGATTCAAAGCAGTCCTTAAAAAGGAAGCTCACCCTCCTACTCTAAAATGTTCCACATTTGATGGGGTTGCGGATAAAGATAACTTCCAGAATTTTTTGTCGCAGTTTGACAATTTAATAGGTTCGCGGGAAGACCTTTCGGATTGTGCCAAATTAGCCTACCTTAAAGGCTATCTAAAGAATTATGCATTTACAATTGTAAAACATTTAACCAACAATGATTCGAATTATCAAGTAGCCCTAAAACTTTTGAAAGAAGAATTTCTCGATGTACCATTCATCATCGACGAATACTTTAAAAAGTTAGCGACAGCCGAACCTTTAGCGGACTATGACTATACTAAATTAGCCTGCTGGCTAAATGAAGCCCGCTCTATTCTTTATGACCTTAAAGGTTACGGAGTAGACTTATTTCAAGCGAGATCTGCCGGAAACAAACTGATGGCTCATATTATCTTTAAAAATCTACCGTTGTCATTTAGGCGTGAGCTAACTCACACTTTAAACTCGAACTACCCCTCAGTCAATCAAATTTTAGATAATTACGTTTCAATAATTAGAACTTTAGAAAAAATTAAGCCTGTCCAATATAACAAGCCCACAAAGCCTTCTGAAATCAAAATTCAAACTAAGTCTAAAATAAGTTTAAAAATGAGTCTAAAGTTTCAAGTCCTGACCCTCCTACATTACAAAACTTCAAAACGGAAGCTAAAGCAAATCATTCTTAGAATTCTAAACGTTTAGCGAATATTAAAAATCCAACCGAGGACAAACCCTTCTATAAAAGCTCTTGCAAGCACTGTAAGGGTGAATGCTCAGATGTCCTCACTACCAAAGCGCTGAAAAGCGAAGAGCTCGTTCCCTAACGTTAAAATTATGTGAAAATTGTTCCAGTTCCAAACATTCTGATGAAAGGTGTCCGGCAAGTAAATACCAGTTATCGTATGAGTGTGCATTTTGCAATGCGCGAACTCATATTTCGGCCTTGTGCCCGAATGAAAAACAACCAAACTTGTGACTAAAGCATGACAGGCCATTGGTCATAAATTCCAGCGTGCTCTCGACCGACTTGTCCAATAGTACGTCAAAACCATCAGATCTCTTACTTCCCACTTTGACCTTAGATTTCGCGTATCGGGATAAAATTCGTAGTGTGCGATGTCTGTTGGATCTAGCATCCCAGAGATCGTATATTGCGACTTCAGCCGTCCTAGATTTAGGGTGTGATGTGGAGGAACTTCAACCCAATTCTTATAACATAAAAACATTCATAGGATCTCAGAACAGGCGCGTTAGGGAGAATGAATTTCAAATTAAGTTAAATTCAAACCAAGATCATCAGTCTTTCAACCTTATAGTGGACGATAACCTCTCCTTAGACTACCAAGTCTCTGGTTTGGGTCGAGCCATTAAAAAAATAAAAGCAGAGGGTTACGTTTTAGCCGACCATGGCTTCAGTAATCCCTCTGACGATGCTGTAACTGGGGTTGAGGCTCTCTTGGGAGTCGATGTCCTACAGCATATGGTCGATGTTAAGATGGTCCCGTGTCTTGGTGGAGCTGCATTGGAAACTTCCTTGGGAATAATCCCGTTTGGCAGCACCTCAGCTTTCACTGGCGGCCAAACCGCTACTAACACCGGGGGGCGGTCGGGATGTAAAAATCCTTTGCATCGCACCTCTTTTACATCTACTAACATCTTAGATAGGGTCAAAGGTGCGAGCCCAAGCCGGGGCATTCAATCTGACACAGACCACAAGAAAAAAAACAATAACGAAGCTGATGATCTTTTTCAAATTCAAAACCCCTCCAGGGATTTCAAAGGTTTTTCATTCTCTCCTAACAAACATTCGCAAACAAATAACATCGAATCCAATTTTCAAAGAAGTTCCGCCCATAATCCGCTCTGCTTTGGGGCTGCCCATTCGTTGGGGTCGAGGTGCGAGTGTGAAGCGAGAGAGATTGCAAGTTCAAAGGTCTTTAAACCTCATCAAAAGGACATTTCGGTTAGGGAGGGCGTGGAGTGCGTGGTTAATGCTGTCATGCAACCGTCACCCACATATTTCAACCCTTTAAAATTCACCAATGCGGACCCTGATTTAGACCTGGGATTAGAACACCTTTATAGTCTAGAATCAATTGGTATAAAAAGTGAGTTCTTTGGTAGTGTGGACGAGCTGAAAGTAAAAGAATTTTGTGACTCAATTGAGCTCAAAGATAATAAGTACCATGTCGAGTTACCTTGGCATGAAGAGCGAGTCGCGCTCGTCCCCTCTAATCACAAAATAGCTTTAGCAACTTTAGACAGAGTATGTAAACTTTTAGATAAAAAACAACTCACTAGTCAGTATAATGAAGTATTTAAAAACCAACTGCAAGAAGGCATAATTGAAAAGATCAATGTAAAACCATCTGATTTCGAAAATCATACATGGATCCCCCACAGACCAGTCGTAAAAGAAGCTGCTCAAATAACAACAAAAATACGCCCAGTATTTAACTGCAGCCTTAAGACCAGCGATGGGCTTTCTTTAAACGAAGCAGCTTTTCCGGGTATTGATTTAATGGGCTCTCTTTAAATTACTCTGCAAATTTCGTACTAATAAATACGTCATGCTAGCAGACGTCAAACAGGCATTTCTCCAAATTAAATTAAAATTAGACTCCGACAGAAATAGATTTTGCTTTTTCTGGAAGGAAAATGGCAACCTAGTTACCTACCGATACTCTACTATAGTTTTCGGACTTTGCAGCTCCCCTTTTATCCTGAATTACGTGATCAAACATCACATCAATAAATATCAAAACGACTTGTGTTCCTCAATGCTGAAAGACTCCTATGTCGACAATTTAATAATTTCAAACTCAAACCCTGAGGTTCTTTATGAGCTCTATTCAAAAACAGTCGAATGTCAGAAGGGGGTTTCGAATTGCGTTCGTGGAACACGAACAATTCAGATTTAAAAGAAAAAATGGTTCAGGACGGGAAAGCTGAAGAACATGGTAGTGGGTTGGAGCGAGTTTTGGGTTACCATTATGAAGTAGGTACCGATCAACTTAAGTTGATGGATTTCAACCTTGATGAGTTTGCCGACAGCAAACGCCAGGTACTCGTTCAAATTTCGAAAGTATTCGATCCCTTTACCTTTGATTGTGACTGGTAGGTAAAGGGATGAGTTTTTATGCAACAATTATGGTCTTTGGGTCTGACCTGGGATCAAAAGTTGGATGATAAAGAATTAAAGGAATGGGGAAAAATATATCAGGACCTTCTTAAACTTAAGTTGATTCAAATAAACAGATCTGCTTTCAATTCAGATGAGGGAGTTGCTTTGAAAGTGTTTTGCGACGCAAGCAAAACGTGTTATGGTTTTGCCGTCTACGCAGTAAGCGGAGCACAGTCGAGTTTAGTTTTTGCAAAAGCAAAAGTCGCCCCATTAAAGGGTAGAACCTTGCCATCTTTAGAATTACTCTCAGTATATCTAGCCTTGAAATGTTTGCCTCAGTTTCTTTCCGCGGTTCAGTGCCCCTTTGACTCTATTCAAATTTTTGTCGATGCGCAAATAATACTATCCTGGTTGCTCTCTAGTGACATAAATTGTAAAAACAAGTCAATATTTGTTAAGAACCGTATTCAGGACATAGCTTCCATGCGCGAAAACATCAAAAAAGAATTTAAAGTAGAAATCACTTACGAATACGTGGCATCTCATGATAACCCCGCAGACCTCATCACACGCGGAATAACATTCAAAGAATTCGAATCTCGCTTAAGTTCTTGGCTACAAGGACCTACTTGGCTGACTTTAGAAACAAAACATTGGCCTAAATACGAACTTAAATGTCTTTCCGATTCCAGTAAAAAACTAATTCAAACATCACTAGTTACTAATGCGGCCGTTGCAAACGAGAATGACGTAACCGAGCCCATTTTAGACATAACCAAATATTCAAATTTAAACAAATTGCTCAGAGTCACTGCCTATGTCCTTAAATTCGTGTTCAAACTAAGAAAGAAAAAGGCAGACGCAGACTTTGGCGCTAAACTTTACTGGTTGTATAGAATGCAGTTAGATTGCTTTGAAAAGGAAAACCACTTTTTAGAAAATAATAAAAGTAAAAAGGAATCAGAAATACCCGACCTCGTAAAGAACTTAGATTTGTTTCTTGACGATGTTAGGCTTATTAGAAGCAAAGGCAGAATTGCTAAGTCAAACTATTATGACTACAGTGTCATCAACCCAATTTTGCTTGGGAAAAATCACCATTTCACTCGTTTGTTAGTAATGGACTGCCACTTAAGATGTAAACATCTTGGCATTCAATCCACCTTAAACGTAATCAGAATGCAAGGTTACTGGATAACCAAACCTAGGCAGACGGTTAAAAGCATTCTTTCAGAGTGTATGGTGTGCAAAAAATACAATCAATTTGCATTCCAATACCCCAAATTTACCAACTTCACTAAGGCCCAAGTAAACTTTTTCCGCCCCTTTAAACATGTAGGAGTAGATTTCACTGGCCACCTTTACGTCAAAGACTCGGACAAAAGATCTGTCAAAATGTACATCCTAATATTCACATGCCTTAACATCCGAGCGGTGCACATGGAGTTAGTGCCGAGTATGTCGACTAAATCATTTCTCCTTGCATTTCAAAGATTCTCAAATCTCTACGGAGTTTGCGATTTTGTCTACAGTGACAATGCCAAAGGCTTCGTAGAGGGTGGAAAGGCTCTAGAGTCCTCTTTAGAGTCCGATGAGTTTCGCGAGCACATGCGAGTCAATAATATCAAACATCTTAAACTCCCCGTGTACTCGGCATGGATGGGTGATGCGTGGGAACGACTCATAAGAGTAGTGAAAAGTTGTCTGTACAAGTCCATCGGTAGATCTAAATTAGACTATAGGGTGTCCCGTAAGTCTGGACCCATAGGGCAAAATTAATAAAATTACAAAATAGTCCCAGTTTCGCTGGACATGCGTCGAAGTGACTTCTTGGGACTGACAGCGAAGCTAGCCAACACATTGGTACTGGTTTCGTCTTCCGTAACAGTCCTTGAAGGTCCTCTGCGAGGCTTGTCAGCTACGGATCCAGTTTCCTTAAATTTGGCTATCAATTTGCCAACACATCTGTGAGAGATTGGTGCGCGGTCTGGATGCATATTGTTGAATTCTTCGGCCACTTCCCGGTGACTGCGGGTCCCGACCAGCAAAATAACTTGAACTCTCTCCTCTCTAGTCAGTGACATGGTTTACCTGCAACATAATAAAAAAATATATTATAAATCCCTATGGGTCCAGACTTACGGGACACCCTGTATTATGATCTGGTCACCCTGCTATCTAGCATTCAAAATTCAATCAACTCGAGGCCTTTAACTTATATGCTTTCAGAAAAGATTTCAGCCCGTTAACTCTAATCATTCTTAAAATTCACAGTAATTCTAGCATAGCACTAAAATTAGGAACGACGATTCGGACGATCCCTTATGGACGCAAGATCCGCCTTCTCGTGAGGACTTGAACAAGTCGTTCAGTGTATTAAACGAGAAATTCGATCACTTTAGAACTTTGTGGTACGAGTCCTATTTACTAAGTTTACGAGAATATAGTCGCGATCTGTTTCAAAGCAATTGGGTCAATAGAGTCAAAGTAAACGACGTAGTGCTAATAAATCACCTTCAAAGATCAGGCCCTTCTGGCAAATGGGTAGGATATTAAAGCTTTTCTTCGGTGAAGATAATAAAGTCAGAAGCGTTCAACTTAAACGCTCTGACGGTCAAATTGTCAATTACCCAATTTGTCATTTATACCCTCTCGAGATCTCTCTCATACGGGTACTAGAAACGAAACCGACAGAGTCAAAATTCAGAAGTTGTTCTTGATCCTAGCGATAGGAGCAATCAAAATCATCAAGTCTCTCGGCCTAAGAGACAAGCTGCTTTAAGGTGTCTTCAACGCTTTAAAGATTTAAGAGAATGTAATTAAATTTATCAAATTTATTTTCTAAATTAAAATTGGTTTTAAAATTCGGATATTAGATCAAAATGCCTGCAATAATCCACTAATTAGGATTACTGCAGTTCATGCCGGGCAGGTTATTAAAAAATATCTTAAAATATCAAACCACACCCAATCCAAACCTAATTTGGTTGGTATGTGAAATCTACATAAGTGGTTTCGTCACATAGTGGCCTGACGTCACTGTCTTTCGCACTTCAGGTCACCGCCTTCAGCGGCATCGCATTTGCTCATTGGATCGCAAAGCGTCCAGTTCAAATTTTCAACTATTTGCTTACAAGGGCGTCTAGCCACGTAAGGTGTCAAACTGTGTTCAACTGTACAGTATTCAAATTAGTTTCATTTGTAGGCTTTATATAATTTGTATAAAGTTAGGTAGGTTAGTCTAATTTAAGATTTCTTTTCAGATTAATTTAAGGTAATTAGTATTGTAAGTATTATTTCATTTTCGAAGGTTCATTGGTGAGTAGGATTGTACTGTAATTTTGTTCGCCGTTGAACAGATTAAATTCTTTTCAACCTCTTCATCTTTTCATCTTGAAAAGAATTTAATCCGGTTCAGGTTCTTTCCATTAACTTGAAAAGAATTTGAACCTGATCACTTCATATATTTCATACCTAAAGTGGTATTTAGCCTAGTTTATTAGAATTTAGACCTGTTTACAGTTTTAGCCTACCCCTGTTTACAGTGTTAGCCTGTCCCTGTACAGTGTTGGCCTACCCCTATCAGTGTTGGCCTACTAATCAGTGTTGGCCTACTCCATTTACTGCAGCATAGCTTATAGTTAGGTATTTGTCTACAGTGTAGACTGTTAAGTGACTGGCTGGGTTTACCGTGTTTTTGTTTGGGTTTAGGATTAAGTCGAAAACCAACTTTGGTTATTAAAACTAAGTTAATAGATCTGTTTGTATATTAACTTTATTAGTTTTTTCGAATTACTCTTAAAGTTTAACAGTAACGATGTCTGACATTGACTCTGATTTTGAAGATTCGGTTTTAGGTTACGCGCTTCACGCATCAAATGTAGACGAAGACGAACGTGAGTCTATAATAAAGAATTGCAAAGACGCCGTCCGCGATTTAGTGCGTAGGCGCGCGGTATGTAAACGAAAAATTACCATCACATTTAATAAATTGCAGGGCCTGTTAGCAAATGAGCAGCTCAATAGTGAAATCTTAACCGCTCAGACTAAGATCATAGAATCTAATTTGGATCAAGTTAGCACTTTAGATGATGAAATCTTAACTAAGTTTCAAATTCACAAGTTATTTAAAATAGATAAAGCTTTGTTCGAACGCGAGTTGGCAATGCAAACTGATTATCATTTCGAAATAACCAATTCAGTGGCCAATTTAAAACATCAGTTTCAAACTTCGAGTCAACCTGATTTGCAAATGCCTCGCCAAGCGGAGGCTGCTAATGCGTCATTTTTGTCGAGCGAAGGCCACACTAGCCTTGATCAACTTTTGTCGGGATTCAAAGCAGTCCTTAAAAAGGAAGCTCACCCTCCTACTCTAAAATGTTCCACATTTGATGGGGTTGCGGATAAAGATAACTTCCAGAATTTTTTGTCGCAGTTTGACAATTTAATAGGTTCGCGGGAAGACCTTTCGGATTGTGCCAAATTAGCCTACCTTAAAGGCTATCTAAAGAATTATGCATTTACAATTGTAAAACATTTAACCAACAATGATTCGAATTATCAAGTAGCCCTAAAACTTTTGAAAGAAGAATTTCTCGATGTACCATTCATCATCGACGAATACTTTAAAAAGTTAGCGACAGCCGAACCTTTAGCGGACTATGACTATACTAAATTAGCCTGCTGGCTAAATGAAGCCCGCTCTATTCTTTATGACCTTAAAGGTTACGGAGTAGACTTATTTCAAGCGAGATCTGCCGGAAACAAACTGATGGCTCATATTATCTTTAAAAATCTACCGTTGTCATTTAGGCGTGAGCTAACTCACACTTTAAACTCGAACTACCCCTCAGTCAATCAAATTTTAGATAATTACGTTTCAATAATTAGAACTTTAGAAAAAATTAAGCCTGTCCAATATAACAAGCCCACAAAGCCTTCTGAAATCAAAATTCAAACTAAGTCTAAAAATAAGTTTAAAAATGAGTCTAAAGTTTCAAGTCCTGACCCTCCTACATTACAAAACTTCAAAACGGAAGCTAAAGCAAATCATCCTCAGAATTCTAAACCTTTAGCGAATATTAAAAATCCAACCGAGGACAAACCCTTCTATAAAAGCTCTTGCAAGCTCTGTAAGGGTGAACACTCAATGCTCAGATGTCCTCACTACCAAAGCGCTGAAAAGCGAAGAGCTCGTTGCCTAACGTTAAAATTATGTGCAAATTGTTCCAGTTCCAAACATTCTGATGAAAGGTGTCCGGCAAGTAAATACCAGTTATCGTATGAGTGTGCATTTTGCAATGCGCGAACTCATATTTCGGCCTTGTGCCCGAATGAAAAACAACCAAACTTGTGACTAAAGCATGACAGGCCATTGGTCATAAATTCCAGCGTGCTCTCGACCGACTTGTCCAATAGTACGTCAAAACCATCAGATCTCTTACTTCCCACTTTGACCTTAGATTTCGCGTATCGGGATAAAATTCGTAGTGTGCGATGTCTGTTGGATCTAGCATCCCAGAGATCGTATATTGCGACTTCAGCCGTCCTAGATTTAGGGTGTGATGTGGAGGAACTTCAACCCAATTCTTATAACATAAAAACATTCATAGGATCTCAGAACAGGCGCGTTAGGGAGAATGAATTTCAAATTAAGTTAAATTCAAACCAAGATCATCAGTCTTTCAACCTTATAGTGGACGATAACCTCTCCTTAGACTACCAAGTCTCTGGTTTGGGTCGAGCCATTAAAAAAATAAAAGCAGAGGGTTACGTTTTAGCCGACCATGGCTTCAGTAATCCCTCTGACGATGCTGTAACTGGGGTTGAGGCTCTCTTGGGAGTCGATGTCCTACAGCATATGGTCGATGTTAAGATGGTCCCGTGTCTTGGTGGAGCTGCATTGGAAACTTCCTTGGGAATAATCCCGTTTGGCAGCACCTCAGCTTTCACTGGCGGCCAAACCGCTACTAACACCGGGGGGCGGTCGGGATGTAAAAATCCTTTGCATCGCACCTCTTTTACATCTACTAACATCTTAGATAGGGTCAAAGGTGCGAGCCCAAGCCGGGGCATTCAATCTGACACAGACCACAAGAAAAAAAACAATAACGAAGCTGATGATCTTTTTCAAATTCAAAACCCCTCCAGGGATTTCAAAGGTTTTTCATTCTCTCCTAACAAACATTCGCAAACAAATAACATCGAATCCAATTTTCAAAGAAGTTCCGCCCATAATCCGCTCTGCTTTGTGGGGCTGCCCATTCGTTGGGGTCGAGGTGCGAGTGTGAAGCGAGAGAGATTGCAAGTTCAAAGGTCTTTAAACCTCATCAAAAGGACATTTCGGTTAGGGAGGGCGTGGAGTGCGTGGTTAATGCTGTCATGCAACCGTCACCCACATATTTCAACCCTTTAAAATTCACCAATGCGGACCCTGATTTAGACCTGGGATTAGAACACCTTTATAGTCTAGAATCAATTGGTATAAAAAGTGAGTTCTTTGGTAGTGTGGACGAGCTGAAAGTAAAAGAATTTTGTGACTCAATTGAGCTCAAAGATAATAAGTACCATGTCGAGTTACCTTGGCATGAAGAGCGAGTCGCGCTCGTCCCCTCTAATCACAAAATAGCTTTAGCAACTTTAGACAGAGTATGTAAACTTTTAGATAAAAAACAACTCACTAGTCAGTATAATGAAGTATTTAAAAACCAACTGCAAGAAGGCATAATTGAAAAGATCAATGTAAAACCATCTGATTTCGAAAATCATACATGGATCCCCCACAGACCAGTCGTAAAAGAAGCTGCTCAAATAACAACAAAAATACGCCCAGTATTTAACTGCAGCCTTAAGACCAGCGATGGGCTTTCTTTAAACGAAGCAGCTTTTCCGGGTATTGATTTAATGGGCTCTCTCTTTAAATTACTCTGCAAATTTCGTACTAATAAATACGTCATGCTAGCAGACGTCAAACAGGCATTTCTCCAAATTAAATTAAAATTAGACTCCGACAGAAATAGATTTTGCTTTTTCTGGAAGGAAAATGGCAACCTAGTTACCTACCGATACTCTACTATAGTTTTCGGACTTTGCAGCTCCCCTTTTATCCTGAATTACGTGATCAAACATCACATCAATAAATATCAAAACGACTTGTGTTCCTCAATGCTGAAAGACTCCTTCTATGTCGACAATTTAATAATTTCAAACTCAAACCCTGAGGTTCTTTATGAGCTCTATTCAAATTCAAACAGTCGAATGTCAGAAGGGGGTTTCGAATTGCGTTCGTGGAACACGAACAATTCAGATTTAAAAGAAAAAATGGTTCAGGACGGGAAAGCTGAAGAACATGGTAGTGGGTTGGAGCGAGTTTTGGGTTACCATTATGAAGTAGGTACCGATCAACTTAAGTTGATGGATTTCAACCTTGATGAGTTTGCCGACAGCAAACGCCAGGTACTCGTTCAAATTTCGAAAGTATTCGATCCCTTATCCCTTTACCTACCAGTATCAAAGGTAGAGTTTTTATGCAACAATTATGGTCTTTGGGTCTGACCTGGGATCAAAAGTTGGATGATAAAGAATTAAAGGAATGGGGAAAAATATATCAGGACCTTCTTAACTTAAGTTGATTCAAATAAACAGATCTGCTTTCAATTCAGATGAGGGAGTTGCTTTGAAAGTGTTTTGCGACGCAAGCAAAACGTGTTATGGTTTTGCCGTCTACGCAGTAAGCGGAGCACAGTCGAGTTTAGTTTTTGCAAAAGCAAAAGTCGCCCCATTAAAGGGTAGAACCTTGCCATCTTTAGAATTACTCTCAGTATATCTAGCCTTGAAATGTTTGCCTCAGTTTCTTTCCGCGGTTCAGTGCCCCTTTGACTCTATTCAAATTTTTGTCGATGCGCAAATAATACTATCCTGGTTGCTCTCTAGTGACATAAATTGTAAAAACAAGTCAATATTTGTTAAGAACCGTATTCAGGACATAGCTTCCATGCGCGAAAACATCAAAAAAGAATTTAAAGTAGAAATCACTTACGAATACGTGGCATCTCATGATAACCCCGCAGACCTCATCACACGCGGAATAACATTCAAAGAATTCGAATCTCGCTTAAGTTCTTGGCTACAAGGACCTACTTGGCTGACTTTAGAAACAAAACATTGGCCTAAATACGAACTTAAATGTCTTTCCGATTCCAGTAAAAAACTAATTCAAACATCACTAGTTACTAATGCGGCCGTTGCAAACGAGAATGACGTAACCGAGCCCATTTTAGACATAACCAAATATTCAAATTTAAACAAATTGCTCAGTCACTGCCTATGTCCTTAAATTCGTGTTCAAACTAAGAAAGAAAAAGGCAGACGCAGACTTTGGCGCTAAACTTTACTGGTTGTATAGAATGCAGTTAGATTGCTTTGAAAAGGAAAACCACTTTTTAGAAAATAATAAAAGTAAAAAGGAATCAGAAATACCCGACCTCGTAAAGAACTTAGATTTGTTTCTTGACGATGTTAGGCTTATTAGAAGCAAAGGCAGAATTGCTAAGTCAAACTATTATGACTACAGTGTCATCAACCCAATTTTGCTTGGGAAAAATCACCATTTCACTCGTTTGTTAGTAATGGACTGCCACTTAAGATGTAAACATCTTGGCATTCAATCCACCTTAAACGTAATCAGAATGCAAGGTTACTGGATAACCAAACCTAGGCAGACGGTTAAAAGCATTCTTTCAGAGTGTATGGTGTGCAAAAAATACAATCAATTTGCATTCCAATACCCCAAATTTACCAACTTCACTAAGGCCCAAGTAAACTTTTTCCGCCCCTTTAAACATGTAGGAGTAGATTTCACTGGCCACCTTTACGTCAAAGACTCGGACAAAAGATCTGTCAAAATGTACATCCTAATATTCACATGCCTTAACATCCGAGCGGTGCACATGGAGTTAGTGCCGAGTATGTCGACTAAATCATTTCTCCTTGCATTTCAAAGATTCTCAAATCTCTACGGAGTTTGCGATTTTGTCTACAGTGACAATGCCAAAGGCTTCGTAGAGGGTGGAAAGGCTCTAGAGTCCTCTTTAGAGTCCGATGAGTTTCGCGAGCACATGCGAGTCAATAATATCAAACATCTTAAACTCCCCGTGTACTCGGCATGGATGGGTGCTGCGTGGGAACGACTCATAAGAGTAGTGAAAAGTTGTCTGTACAAGTCCATCGGTAGATCTAAATTAGACTATTATGATCTGGTCACCCTGCTATCTAGCATTCAAAATTCAATCAACTCGAGGCCTTTAACTTATATGCTTTCAGAAAAAGATTTCAGCCCGTTAACTCCTAACTCATTTCTTAAAATTCACAGTAATTCTAGCATAGCACTAAAATTAGGAAACGACGATTCGGACGATCCCTTATGGACGCAAGATCCGCCTCTCGTGAGGACTTGAACAAGTCGTTCAGTGTATTAAACGAGAAATTCGATCACTTTAGAACTTTGTGGTACGAGTCCTATTTACTAAGTTTATGAGAATATAGTCGCGATCTGTTTCAAAGCAATTGGGTCAATAGAGTCAAAGTAAACGACGTAGTGCTAATAAAATCACCTTCAAAGATCAGGCCCTTCTGGCAAATGGGTAGGATATTAAAGCTTTTCTTCGGTGAAGATAATAAAGTCAGAAGCGTCCAACTTAAACGCTCTGACGGTCAAATTGTCAATTACCCAATTTGTCATTTATACCCTCTCGAGATCTCTCACTCATACGGGTACTAGAAACGAAACCGACAATGAGTCAAAATTCAGAAGTTGTTCTTGATCCTAGCGATAGGAGCAATCAAAATCCTCAAGTCTCTCGGCCTAAGAGACAAGCTGCTTTAAGGTGTCTTCAACGCCTTAAAGATTTAAGAGAATGTAATTAAATTTATCAAATTTATTTTCTAAATTAAAATTGGTTTTAAAATTCGGATATCATTAGATCAAAATGCCTGCAATAATCCACTAATTAGGATTACTGCAGTTCATGCCAGGCAGGTTATTAAAAAATATCTTAAAATATCAAACCACACCCAATCCAAACCTAATTTGGTTGGTATGTGAAATCTACATAAGTGGTTTCGTCACATAATGGCGTGACGTCACTGTCTTTCGCACTTCAGGTCACCGCCTTCAGCGGCAACGCACTTGCTCATTGGATCGCTAGAAGCCCGGATCTCACGCCACTAGATTTTTATCTCTGGGGCCACTTGAAAGCGCTGGTATACGCGGAGAAAATTAGGAGTGTTGATCATTTGCGGCAGCGCATTATTGGGGCATGTAACACCATTACTCCTGACATCATTCACCGTGTACTTGTTGACTGGGTATCATGTCTGAATTTGTGTATTGAAAACAATGGTGGACATATTGAGCACGTTCTGTAAATAAAAGCTTTTGTTTTGCCTTTTTTTATTATTTTTCCTATGATGCCGGACTTATGGGACACCCTGTAGATTGTTTCTATACACACACACACACACACACATACACACATATATATATATATATATATATATATATATATATATATATATATATATATAATCCTGGTGATTAAAAAAGAATCATCAGGCTTGCTCAATAACTGAAGGTTCGTAATCCTGATGACATTCTTGTCTCACTGTACACGGTAAAAAGAAATAAAGAAAAACTTTCCTAATATTTAGATGGCAATTCATCTGCCAACAAATTATGGTGTAATTATTTCTTTGATATAAGAGGAAAATATTATACTTTTAATGGAGTAAATAAAATTTCATTTTTGAGGAAAAAGGAAATTTACTCATCAGTCAGTTTCCTTTTACCTTAAAAATGAAAATTAATCCATTAAAAGTGTAATATTTTCGTTGAATGTCAAAGAAACGTCTACACCGTAATTTGCTGGTAGGAAATCCTCTAATTTTTACGGTGTATAGTACGTTATCTGTGAATAATATTGCTGATTTCTTTCGTTGGTGACGACGAAGGAAGTCTCAGCTTACTAATCTTTTATGTATTTAATTAACAGTGTTTCTTTAGAGTGCGCGTTTCCTGCATGCGTCGTCGTGTTTTCAGAGAATTTTTGTATTTTCTTCATTAGTTAATATATAATACACAGAGTATTTATGCGAAGTATTTATTAGAAATATATATGCAGAATAAAATACTACAAGGAAAGTCTGTTAATTACACATCGCAAAATAAGCTTATTATGAGCAGTATAAATAGAATATAAAATAAGCATTATTTTAAAACATTTGCAGTCATGCTCACGGTTGTCAATGCTTTACTCCAAACAAGAAGTCAAATATGATACCTTAGATTTTATTCAAACAAGAAGCCAAATATGATATCTTACATTTTATTTAAGATATGTATATAAAATCGGGATTTTATTATTTCAGTTTACTGAAGTTTAACCAATAAATCCATTTAAAATTTCGGTAGCGACAAATAACCAACATACGAGTATATCTATTCCATCTCTTTATTTGCTCTTTACCTGTTTAGAATTAGGAGTTAGAAGGCTCTTTACTGTGAACAGATGTAACATTTCATAAGTAGCAAAATATTTTATTGCACGTTCATAGAAAAATATTATCTAAGAAGCTTAAAATCACTTTCTATTTTATGGAGATTTTTCCATTTTTCTATTTTCAAAAAGATATTTTTTGATCTTGATGAAATTTTATTGAAAAGAATAAAATAAGAATAAGCAAAATAGAATAAGCAAAACCATCCAATTACCCTTCAGAAGGGAATTTATTTTTTCGGAGAGATGTCATTGCCGCCAGTTTCAATGCTCTCAGCTGGCGAAGGACGTTAAGCGAATGAACCAACCAACTAGTGTAGCCTCAAACTCATCAACGGCCAGGGAGTTCCAGTCGGAAGCTACTCCGAAAGGCTGCTCTCTCGAGTTAGGTGAAAGATTACTACTGTTACTACTCAACGAACAGCGGACCTATATACAACTGTTAAATAGTTACGACATACATGTCTTAGATAGGGGGCCCTCCTAGGAAGAAGTGGCTAAGCGACAAAAGTAAACCACGCCAGAAAACGCAGTTAAGTTGTACCAAATTTGAACGTAACATAACTTTGGAACTTTCTGAAGATATTTCGTCGAAGTAGTCTTTAAACAGTTTTTGATAAAGGATTATTTTTTTAGGTTGCTTGCATTAACTTTTTATTATTTAATAAAATTTTTGTTATATTTTAATTTATTTTCAAAACTAGCACACAAAGGCGTCTTTTTATCATAATGACGTCACAGGTACTCGATATTCCTCATAAAGGTGTAAAACTTAAAGGTATTATGAAGGTCATGAGCGCATTTCAAATAGTATTCAATTTTTTCGGTTCGGAGTTGTATAAACAGCGAGGGAGCTAATACTGTACCTTGTGGGACAGAGCTGACGACTTTTCAGATTTCAGAATTGACTCCATTTACAACCACTCTTTGTGTTCTTTGAGTCAGAAATTAAATATCCATCTTTCTAGCTTTCCAGTAATTCCTGTATTCTTAAGTTTGTGTGCTGCAATTCCATAATCACATTTACTGAAGATTTCTGGAAATTCGGTACAGATTATATCTCTATTTTGACTTCGACACAACGTTTCTAGTGTATTCCCTTGGTGGTCTAATAACTGTAATAGGTATGATGTTTCAGCACTAAAGACATGTTAATCGGATTGGGATAAAGGATTTAAAGAATTCTTCCCACGTGTTCCGAGCGTGTTGTTAAAGGCGACAAAAAATAAGGGACGGATGCGAGGGGCTGGAAACCCCTGCTACCCGTATGTAACTTTCCACAAACAGGAACGGTCAGAGAAGAGGCATAGCGGGGCTTTTCGGCGACGTCTCAGGCTGGGGTGTCTGAATGTGCGTGGATGTGGTCAGGATGATAAGAAAGGAGAGATTGGTGCTCTGTTTCGTGAGATAGGCTTGAAGGTCCTGGTCTTGAGTGAAACAAAGCTGAAAGGTAAAGGTATCCGCAATCACTTCTTTCCGAGATACATTGATTTTTTGTCGAGGACGATCCAATTAAAATGAAAATCATTAAAGTTTAGCAAAGTTTATTTGCATCAAGTGTTTAAAATGGTTTCCCTGCATCAGAGTATATATATGGAAGGCATGGTCCCGTCGCTTGGCCACCCAGGTCTCCAGACCTAAATGCAATTGACTTTTTCTTGTTGGTGGGTATTTAAAAAAATCTTGTTTATGCAAGAGAAGTTAATAACATAGATGAATTGTGGCAACGTGTACAAGATTGTTCAGAAACAATACGCAACCATGTAGGTGTTTTTGAACGTATGTGGCGAAATTTTCAACGACGCGTTGAAGCATTTACTCTGATGCAGGGAAACCATTTTGAGCACTTGCTGTAAATAAACTTTTGTAGTGAATACTCTTATTTTAGTTTCAAGATAAATGTTAATTTTACCGTCTTGAATTTCGGAATAGTATAAATTCATTTTAAATTAGTTACCCCATTATAATTCAATTGTGAACCACATTAATACTAATTTTATGTATACTATATTATTTTATTGTATGTAAACATAATTAATTATATATCACAATTGTCAGTTAATTATTTATATTCAAATATTTATTTTAATCTAATACCATGTCCATTTTACAAATAAATAATAGAAAACCAAGGGTTATATTTTCCACCTTTGGTACTGTCGCAGTTTCGCCTAACGGACTCAATACGGCTAGTGAGATAATCACTGGTTGGCACTTAACTAGCGGCAGTGCTTATGGCTACATCATCCAGGTTAACCTATACCGGATAGATGCGCTACGGTCCCAAGCCGTAGCTTGCCTAGGCCGACGACGACGACGTAAACCAACAATTGGTGACCCCGGAGCTGGATTACCCCTTCTACCCGAACGACTAGGACTAGACTGTAATGTCGTTCGTGCCCATCACCCCCTTCACCCGAACGACTAGGACTAGACTGTAACGTCGTTCGTGCCCACCACCCCCTTCACCCGAGCGACTAGGACCAGACTGTAACGTCGTTCGTGCCCATCACCCCCTTCACCCGAGCGACTAGGACCAGACTGTAATGTCGCTCGTGCCCTCTGCCCCTCACCCCTGCCCGTGCGCTCTGTGCCTGCGCTCGTCTCAACCTCCACTCCTTCGTTGGTAACTTGTCGTCTTGCTTGTACGTCAGCAAGCATAGGAGAAGATGCCTGACGACGCTGGTGCCATCTCCCACTTGAGCGTAAAGCTCCCGTCTTCTGGCCGGGTGATCCATTTATTTGGTTCCACCAAGTGGAATCACAATTCAACTTGGGAAGGATCACCGCTAGCAGGACAAAATACGATCATGTTTTGTCCTCTCTACCAGCGAGCATCATCTCTGAAGTCCGTGACGTCATCGTATCTACTTCCACGAGTGAGGACCCGTACAACGATCTGAAGTCTGCCATCCTGTGCCGCACCACTGTCTCCGAGCGTGAGAAACTACATCAGTTAATCTCAAAAGAAGAACTTGGAGACCGTAAGCCCACTCAAATGCTGAGGGCTATGCAGTGCGCTCTAGGCGAACGCGCACAAACCTTCGATAAGGACATCTTTAGACAGTTGTTCTTGCAGAAACTTCCTCCATCAGCTCAGCGTGTCTTGGCCACTATGGATCCTGCTACTCCAGTTGATAAACTAGCAGAAACTGCCGACAAAGTAGTGGAGATTGACACAGCTCCGGTCAACAACGTGAACACACAATCGGAACTGGAGTTGAAAGTGAAAGAGTTAAGTCAACAACTCAACCACGTTTGTTCTCTGCTACAAAATCAACGGCAAAGAAGCCATTCTCGGTCAAGATTTACGAAGAGGCATCGTTCGAGTTCCGGGAAGATCTGCTTCTACCACTCGAAATTTGGAAAGAAGGCTAGGAAGTGCATCTCCCCTTGCAATTTTTCGTCGGAAAACCCCAGCAGCGAGTCCTAATGGCGTCTAGTACTCGCACTGCCAACCTGTTATTCATAAAGGACAGGAACTCTGGTGTCAATTTCTTGGTTGATACCGGAGCGTCAGTCAGTGTATTCCCTCAAAATCTGGTCATACGCACTCGGAATCTCCGCCTCTATACGCTGCTAACGGTTCACGCATACCCACGTACGGTACTCAGTCGCGTGAACTAAACTTGGGCCTTCACCGATCCTTCAAGTGGATTTTCATCTGTGCTCAAGTGCAGCATCCCATAATCGGCGCTGACTTCCTCCAGCATTTCAAACTCCTGGTGGATCTTGACAAGCGACGCTTATGCGACCAGGCCACACTGCTTTCTGTTCTTGCCAAACAGGTTGCCCTTCCGGACGCCTCGAACTCTGCACTTTCCCTCGTTCCCCCTAATTCCATGTACCAGTGCCTTTTCCAGCGATATCCAGGAATTCTTCAACCTATGCAGATGGGTGATACCATTAAGCACACCATTACCCATCACATTACAACAAAAGGTCCCCCTGTGTTTGCAAAACCCAGACGTCTTGCCCCGGACAAACTGAAAGCTGCCAAATCGGAATTCCAGCTTATGATAGATCTTGGGATAATAAGACCTTCCAAAAGCAGTTGGTCCTCTCCCCTACACCTGGTCCAGAAGAAGTCAGGAGACTGGAGACCATGTGGGGATTACCGGTTTTTAAATTCGACAACCATCCCGGACCGATATCCGGTACCAAATGTCCAAGACTTTACTTCTCTTCTCCACGGCAAATCTATCTTCAGTAAAATAGACCTCGTTAAGGCTTTCCACCACATTCCCGTAGAGCCTTCGGATATTCCCAAGACTGCAGTTTGTACACCATTTGGGTTATTCGAATTTGTGAAGATGCCGTTCGGGCTACGGAATGCTGCGCAAACCTTTCAGAGGTTTATAGATGAGGTCACCAGAGGCTTAGACTTTGTTTATGCCTACATCGATGATTTGCTTGTGGCCAGCTCAACGGAAGAGGAACATAAGGAACATCTTTCACTCCTCTTTCAACGCTTAGAACAATACGGTGTTACTATTAATGCATCTAAGTGTGTGTTTGCACAGCCAACCTTGGAATTTCTTGGTCACACGATTTCGCAGCACGGAATTACCCCCCTTCAGGACAAGTGTGAAGTGATAAAAAATTACCCTATGCCAAGTAATCAGCGTGAGTTACGTCGGTTTCTAGGTTTGGTAAATTATTACCACAAGTTCATTAAAAACTGTGCCAGTGTTCTTGCTCCTCTACACGCTATGATCACACACAAACGCAAGGTAACGAAATTGGTATGGTGTAGCGATAGTTTACAGGCGTTCGACAATGCCAAAAATGCTATCAATAGTGCATTGTCTCTGTCATTTCCTATCAGTAATGCCCCCCTAACTCTGACGGTCGATGCATCAGATGTTGCGATCGGTGGGTGTTGGAACAAACTATTAACGGTCAACAAGCACCCATCGCGTTTTACTCGAAAAAGCTGCAGCCAGCCCAAACGCGTTATAGTGCTTTCGGACGTGAACTTCTTGCTATTTACTTAAACGTGAAGCATTTTCAACATTTCCTTGAAGGCCGAGAGTTTTGTGTTTTTACCGACCACAAACCTTTGGTCACTGTCTTCAATAAAAACAGCTGTAACCACTCTCCCAGAGTCATCAGGCAACTCGATTATATCTCGCAATTTACCACAGATATCCGCCACATCAAAGGTGTCTTGAACACTCCAGCGGATGCACTTTCAAGAATAGAGATTACTTCTGTTACCTTCAGCTCTACACTGTGGAATGCTATTGCACAGGATCAAGATAAGGATACGGAACTACAAGACCTGCTCAGAGAAGACTCCACTCACTCACTTTCCCTCAAGAAAATGAGTATGCCAGGATTGTCTGTGCCCCTCTATTGCGACGTATCAACAGCTGCTATTCGCCCTTATGTCCCTCCATGTCACAGACAAGCAGTCTTCACGGATCTTCATAAGCCCTCCCATCCTGGTATCCGTGCTTCGCAACACCTGGTTACCTCTCGCTTTGTTTGGCCCTCGATGCGGAAGGATGTCAAACATTGGACCAAAACGTGCCTTGCCTGCCAGCGTGCCAAAGTCCAAAGGCACACCAGGTCCCCCTTTGACGCATTTCCGCCCCCATCCCAGCGATTTGAGGTAATTCATGTAGACATTGTTGGCCCTCTTCCAGTGATTCAAGGCCAACGTTATCTGCTCACCTGTCTCGACCGCTTTTCCAGATGGCCTGAAGCCATCCCACTTCCTGATATCCAAGCGGACACTGTTGCAAGAGCCTTTCTTCATGGATGGGTATCAAGATTTGGATTGCCGACAAAAGTCATCACTGACCAAGGTCGCCAATTTGAGTCTTCGCTTTGGAAGAAGTTTACCAGCTTGTTGGGTACAGTACATGCGCATACCTGTGCGTATCATCCGCAAGCTAACGGCCTCGTCGAACGCTTCCATCGCCAGCTGAAGTCATCCCTTATGTGTCACGAAGACTCCCATTGGATGGATAAGCTTCCACTCGTTTTGCTTGGTATTCGCTCTGCATTTAAGAGTGATCTGAAGACTACAGCGGCTGACCTAGTCTATGGAACAACACTGCGGCTACCAGGTGGCTACTTCACTGCAGGGGATAAGTCATGTGATCCTACGGAATTCGCTCAAACACTTTCCTCTCACATGCAGTCCCTTCAGCCTGTTCCCCCTCGATTGACTAGCCAACAGAACATCTTTGTTTCCCCAGCCCTCCAATCTTGCACCCACGTTTTCGTTCGTGTACCTCTCCCAAAACGGCCTCTCCAATGTCCATATGACGGGCCCTATGAAGTTCTCCGACGTACGCGCAAATTATTTCTCATCCAGCGCGGTTCCAAGGTCGACAAGGTTTCTATCGATCGTCTTAAGCCTGCGTTTTTGGAATCAACCTTAAGTGAGGTACATGTAGCTACCAAAAAGGTCCCGGGGAAATCTGTGTCGTTCGGAACTCTTTGAACTTCCTCTCTGGTGGGGGGTGTAGTGAATACTCTTATTTTAGTTTCAAGATAAATGTTAATTTTACCGTCTTGAATTTCGGAATAGTATAAATTCATTTTAAATTAGTTACCCCATTATAATTCAATTGTGAACCACATTAATACTAATTTTATGTATACTATATTATTTTATTGTATGTAAACATAATTAATTATATATCACAATTGTCAGTTAATTATTTATATTCAAATATTTATTTTAATCTAATACCATGTCCATTTTACAAATAAATAATAGAAAACCAAGGGTTATATTTTCCACATTTGGTACTGTCGCAGTTTCGCCTAACGGACTCAATACGGCTAGTGAGATAATCACTGGTTGGCACTTAACTAGCGGCAGTGCTTATGGCTACATCATCCAGGTTAACCTATACCGGATAGATGCGCTACGGTCCCAAGCCGTAGCTTGCCTAGGCCGACGACGACGACGTAAACCAACACTTTGATAAACTTTAATGACTTTCATTTTAATTGGATCGTCTTCGGCCAAAAAACAGTTTCTCGGAAACGAAGCAATTTCAGATTTATGTTCATAGGAACTTTTTTGTTCACTTTGACGTCCTGAATATGTATACTAATTTATGAAACATAATTTGATAATACCCTGTATATATTATAGAAAACTACAGTAACCGTAGATTGATATTAATTCGGCGACTGATGTGAAACATTTAGCATAGAGAAGGATTCGTCCCTGCGGCGTCGCCCGACAACGTTCCAAGCAGGGACAAACCTTTCTTTGTGCTGCATATTTCACTTTAGTTTCCGTATTAATATCAAAGGTAAACTTGAAAGGAAGTTTTTGGTTTCCCGAAAGGCATGGTCATACTCTAGTGCAGGGATTCTCAAACTGAGATAAGTGTACCCCTAGGGATACGTATTAAGGTTTCCTGGAGGTACGGGAAGGAATAGACAAAATTTACGCTATATATATATATATATATATATAATTTATTTCGACATAATTCAAGTGAATATTCTAAAAAAATTTGAAAACGTTTATGCCACCCATTGCCAGAAACTTCTAGAATTTTTATTTAACGACATATTATAAGCCTTGCTGAATATTTCTGAATCATAAACGTTATCAAGGCAGCAGTGTGAAGTGATTTTTTTTAAAAATAAATTGACTAAGGAATTTGGTGAGTCATATATTAATGTTTTTTTTTCAATTTCATATTATACTAAAATTAGATTGGCTAAATTTCAATTTTTATTATGAACGTCACAAATGTAGAAGTGATAAAAGAAATTGCATCTTGGTTGTGTTAAAAATTATATTATAAAATGTAGGTTACCTAAAATGTAACTACTGCATTGTAATTTTAATTTTATTACAATTACAGGCAGTGATATATATATATATTGTAGTAATGCTTAGTTAAGAATATTAAATTTTGTTTAATTAAATAAGATAATGTTTAATGTAAATCATTTACTAATAATTATGAAATTAATTGTTTAAAATGGGTAGGGTTGGTAATCCTGAATAGGCCCAAAAGAGCGGACTACCCTATAACGGTTTTCAGTCTTGAGGCGGACGCGATACGCGTTAGATTTAGAACCATGTGATCTTAGTCAAATTGTTTTGTGTTCCTCTCCGACCTAAATATATTTAGTAATATTTCATACTCGCATACCCCTAATTAACTAAACCAATTTCGAAATTAATAAAACGTAATAAGTGTTAATAAAGAGTATTAATATACCCTCCTCCCCCCCTTCGTTTTGTAACGGTCTTTTAGAGTCAGGTCTAGGCGCGCTACCATGATATATACGATACGGCAAAAAGAGTGTAGAGAAACAAAGTGATAAATGAAAGAAAGAGCCGATAGAGAATAAACAGAGAAATAGTAAAGTAGAAAGAAGCGTAAATAAATAATGAAGAAAATAAATAACAAAACGTAGGCACTACAATATATATATATACACACACACAGTATATAGGCCCTCTCAGAAGTCCAGAGAGGCCCGGGCCACTTCCAGCTTTAGAAGCCCATAGCTAAACCCAATTATTACTTTCACTGCAAAACATTATATTCAAACCTGAAAGTTTCTAAATTTGAGGGCCCCCCCCTTAAGCTTGAGGCCCAGGCCAAATGGCCCTCCTAGACCCCCTCTGATAGGACCCTGTATATATATATATATATATATAAAATGGTGGTGCATATAGTACTAATGTAATTTTAATTTTATTACAATTACAGGCATTGTGATGGCATCTACAACTAAGAAACGTCGGTATACAAAAACTACATACAGTATGGGTTCACATCTATTATAAAAAATAGGATCGAGCTGCCTTAGTGTGTTATATGCAACAAGGTGTTCTCATTAGATTCACTAAAGCTAAGTTTCCTCAAGAGACATTTAAGTGGCTGCCATACGGAACTTCTTAATAAGGCCGTTCCCTTCTTCAAACGAAAAGAAGCGGGACTGAAACGAACTCGTTTTGATCGATCCCGGAGCATTAACCAACAAAACGAGGCAGCATTACGCGCCTCGTCAAGAAGAAAAAAAAAATCAGCAATGTCGAAAAATTGATTATCCCTTGCTGCAAAGATATAGTTCGGTGCATGATCGGAAACTCTGCCGAGAATAAGGTAGCATTACTGCCTCTTTCAAACGATACTGTCCAATGGAGAATCTTAGAGATGTCGGAGAACATCAAGCACCAAGTAGTTGCTGCAATACGTGAAGCACCCTTAAACAAATTTTCAATTCAGCTCGATGAATCGACAGACGTGGCCATCTGTGCCCAAGTACTCGTCTTCGCGCGATATATAAATGGCGGAAATTTCAAAGAAGAAATCCTGTTTTGTCATGCTCTCGAATCTACTACTAGAGAAGACATTTTCTTAGAGGTCTCTAAATTTTTCAAAACCGAGGGACTGACTTGGGACAATGTGTGTGCTTGCACAACGGATGGAGTACCTGCGATGCTTGGCAAGCATTCGGGATTTCTAGCAAAAGTGAAGGAAGCGAGCCCCGATTCAAAGCATTTTTATTGCATGATTCACCGATATGCTCTGGCATCTAAAACACACCCACCAGAACTAAGATTAGTTCTTGATGATGTCGTCCATATGGTGAATGCTATCAAGTCTTATGCCCTCAATACTCGCCTCTTCCACCTACTCTGCAAGGAGTTTGGTGGAGATGAAGAAGTCATGTTATTTCACACCGAGGTTCGCTGGCTCTCACGGGGAAATGTGGTAGCAAGAGTTGAGTCATTGAAAAACGAGCTGACTGAATTCTTCAAACGAGACGGCAAAACAAAGTCTTTAAATTTTGTGAAAAAATTGTCAGATAACCAGTGGCTCATGAAGTTAGCCTACTTAAATGACATATTTTTACGTCTAAACACGTTGAACAAATCGCTTCAAGGTCAGCACACCACCGTGATTGATTTCATGGACAAACTTGGAGCATTCAATATGAAACTGAAACTGTGGGAAACAAAAGTGAAAAACAAAAACCTTTTTATGTTTGAGCATCTTAGCAATGCGCTTGAGAATAATGAGGAAAATGATAAAATTCTTATGACTCAGCTAGTATTGGCGCATATTTCCTCTCTGCTGCTGGAGTTT
This sequence comes from Bathynomus jamesi, assembly GCA_023014485.1. NCBI lineage: Eukaryota > Metazoa > Arthropoda > Malacostraca > Isopoda > Cirolanidae > Bathynomus > Bathynomus jamesi. The sequence continues at coordinate 319,841 of JAJOZX010002534.1, read as the reverse complement.
GTCATTTTTTTCCAGAATTGAACGAATTGGATTTAAAATTGATAAGAAATCCGTTCATCATCGACGTGCACTTGCTTGTAGAAGAATTGTAGGATCAATTTATTGAGTTCGTGAATGACTCTACAACCCGAGATGCATTTGAAATTCTTCCGCTGACTAAGTTCTGGTCCAAAATGAGCGAGTCTTATCCTGCTATAGCTAATGTGGTGGTGAAGTCATTGCTAATGTTTCCCAGTGATTATCTATGTGAACAAGGATTTTCAGCTTTGTTAAATATAAAAACTAAATATCGCTCTCGACTAAAAGTGGGACATGATCTTTGAGTTTCCTTGTCAAGCACTACACCTGAAATTGCGAAACTAGTTTCCTAGTTTCCACACATCAGCCACATCCCTCACACTAAAATTCAAGAATTATAGCTACCCTAATTTTATTTACACATGTAGTTTGTTGGTTATTCATTTAATAAAGCATTTATTATTGATATTTCTATATATTATGTGAATTCTTACTAATGGGGTACTAGCTGATTGTCTGATAAATCAGAGAGTACGAAGTGATAAGTTTGAGAACCCCTGTTCTAGTGGATAAGGACGTTGCCTGGCGACGCAGAGATGAACCTTTTTCTGCGCTGTAGGTTTGGTGGAGATAAAGAAGTCATGCTATTTCACACCGAGGTTAGCTGGCTGTCACGGGGAAATGTGGTAGCAAGAGTTGAGTCATTGAAAAACGAGCTGACTGAATTCTTCAAACGAGACGGCAAAACAAAGTCTTTAAATTTTGTGAAAAAATTGTCAGATAACCAGTGGTTCATGAAGTTAGCTTTATATACTTTGACTACTCTGATGACTTTGAACGACGACTCAGAATCGACGTGCAGCTTCCCGCCTCATTTGCAGGATATGGTGGAGGAGAGAATTCATTTCCTCTCTCCTCCTGTCTTCGTAACCAGCTACACACGGCTGGTCAGGGACTTTGCGCAAGAACCTGTCCACTTTGGCACACACACACACACACACACACACACACACACACGTCTTTGCTTGTACAAAATATAAATAAATTATATTGTGACTTGAAACGCCTTTAATTTCTATTTCCTTTTATCTACTCTGCGTTATTTACACTGTTAATACTTATTTTACACTAATTTCTGTGTTCTACAAGAGGTAACGTGGCCGCCATTTGGCCTCAACACGGGTTGCATGGTGAGCCATTTAATAACGAAGAGGGAGGATTTCAAATGACTACAATTATCACTATTTACCTTTAATTATAGCAATAAAAAAAATGACGGGTGAAAGCGAACGTGAATTCAAAATGTTAACACCATATCGTAGAGGAAACCTGAAGTTAAGTAAATGTTAAATCACAATTTATCTCTTTTTTTTTTTTTAACACAACAGAGGCCTTCTCTTAAGGACCCCGTAACGACACTGGTGAACAAGGTCATTTTTAAAATGTCGTAGACCTAGACTCGATCAGTCGGATTACATGCATATTGTCCCAAACCGAAGAACGTCCTAACTTTAACGTCCCGACTATCATAACGTCTCAATCATAACGTCTCAATCAGAACGCCCCCAATATCCTGATCAGAGCGCCCAGGGTCGGAGCTCAGTTTTATTATTAATTTGACCAAATTATCAGTGTGGGTTATTAATGAAACGTGTATTGTGAAAAGGTTATGATTGTAGGACAACACATTAAAACAATACATCTTTATTTTCCAAATCGTAATGTTACTTCAAACTAACGAAAATATCACGACTTAACCTAACCAATCGTGAAGGGTGTACAGTTGACCGAAACGGGCATTCAGGTTACACATTAAAACAATACATCTTATTTTCAAAATCGTTCTTTAAAAGGGGTTAAAGAGGTTAAGGGGTTAGCGAATTTTTACATAAATTAGTTATTTTATTCTCACTTAAAATAAAGAGAGTTACGTTTGCAAAAAACATTAGGTATTGGACGTTCTGATTCATATTTATTGTGGCGTTATGATCAATAAGCACGGGACGTTATCATGTTTGGGACTTCCTAATCGCACACCGATTAGCCGCCCAATAGTAAGGTTATGTATGATGTTTGGTTCCATTTAAAAATACTTCTTTATGAAATTTTTCTTTTAACACTCAAATAACTTTATTCCTTTTCAAAATAGTTGGATCTTTTCCGTTTGGGGGCTAGCAGCGAATTATAATGAAAATCGGTATACTAATGTAGTTTTGGTCACTGATTTCAAAAATAACTTTCGTTTTTTGGAGAAATGAAAAACAAACATGGGTACTTGTGGGTTATCTGTCGCCACTTTTTAATTTAATTTTCCAACTTTTTCACAAATACAGATGTGTTATCATGTTGCCATTTTTACAAAAATGTTTTTACGCCTCGTGAACAGGCTCTCATCGATCTCAACCACTATTCCTTCTAACCTAACCTAACCTAATCTAACCTAAGGGGTCATTTATTTTTTGGTTAGGTTAGGTTAGTGTGTGGTTAGGTTAGGTTAGTGTGAGATTAGGTTAGGTTAGAAGGAATAGTGGTTGAGATCGATGAGAGCCTGTTCACGAGGCGTAAAAACATTTTTGTAAAAATGGCAACATGATAACACACATCTGTATTTGTGAAAAAGCTGGAAAATTAAATTAAAAAGTGGCGACAGATAACCCACAAGTACACAAACATGTTAGATCACTTTAAATAATTAATGTGTAATATCATGACTTAACCTAACCAATCGTCAAGGGCGTACAGTTGACCTAACCGGGCATTCAACTGACCTAACCGGGCATTCAACTGACCTAACCGGGCATTCAACTGACCTAACCGGGCATTAATTCTTGATTTTTTTTCTGCTACTTTTACAGATCTGCCGGGATCCTTCAAAAAACGTATTCTTCGTAAAGTTGCACTTTTTACCGTTTGACCGACGCTTTTGGCAACGAAAGAACTGGGTATTTTTATCAAAGGCACACACTTTCCCATACTTAGAGCACTTCTTTTTCATAAACAGTAGCAATTTGTGACTGGCTAAATTTAACACAATCCTCTGTAACTAGTTTAAGCTAGTTGAAACACATATTAATTATTTAAAGTGCTCTAACATGTTTGTTTTTCATTTTTACAAAAAAGAGTTATTTTTGAAATCAGTGACCAAAACTACATTAGTATACCGATTTTCATTAAAATTCGCTACTAGCCCCTAAACGGAAAAGACCCAACTAATTCGTAACAGTCATTATAAATGGTAAAATTGTACTTTAACATAGTTATTAATAAATATAAATTTCATATTCAAATTCAACACACGACAATGGCAAAATTACAACAATAACCGTACATTACAAAAATAACAGGTAGAAAAATGAAAAGTTAAGAACGTAAAAAGATGAAAAAATTACTACACTTTTACTTGTTTTATGTTTAAATCAACGGAGAACTCAAACCAAAAATCCCGAAATTAAAAAAAATGAAGAGGTTTGTCTATGTAAGCTTTTTCGAAGACTTAATCCCTGTATGTTTTTGTTTCTAAATAACGGGCTATACAAGGTAATCCAAAAAGATGTTAAAAAAATGTAATATAAATTATTTTTGGGTTCATCGTTTATAACCACCCTGTACTCTTAAATTGTAAACACACGCAACCTTCATTTGATCAGGACTTGTAGGATAAGGAAACGACTTGTTTCGCCTGTAAACTTTTAATTATTATTAGTAATATAAAATAATGTTCCAATAAATTACTTCGGATTCAGTGCCATTCCCACTCTCATTCGCGGTCTACAAGTGGGAATTAATGCTCGAAGTGGGAACTCCAAATTTGAGAAAAGAGTTTCCTGATCTGGGAAAGGGTGAAAAAAAAGGAGCTGTGACGCAATTGCACACTCGGGGAATAATTTCGCTGAAAATCCTAGTGGGAACGGGAACGGGAATGGGAATGAATTGAATTGAGAATTCTCTCCTTTGAGATTCTCACTCTTGGGCGAAAAATGAGGTAGGAATGACACTGATTGGGGAGAAACTGGTTCTACATTGTAAATTTTCGTCACTTGTCAGACTCTGTTCAGTTTTTTTTAGTCTTTTTCTTTTTTGCAGCCATTAGCACAGCTTTTATGACATTATTGGCACAGAATATACCACTAACTTTGCATACTTTTAAGGAAAATGGACTTCAATGGAGTCTCTGCCTACATGGGGACTTCATGTTCTTTGTTAGAAAAGACTTTTTTTTTAAACTGGACTTTAATTAAAGTCCAGTTTAGGAAAACTTTGTTTCCAATGGCCTCTTTTGTAAACTATATTTTATCATGAATAATTCAGATCCGAGTCCTCAGGAACAGATGTTTTCACAGAACGCAAAATATTTATAGTAATAAAGAATTACTTCGTTTTCACAATGCAGCAGTATGTTTTCAAAGACCATAGGTTGCGGAAGTGGGGGAGAGAGTGGTGGCGCATGATAGAGCGGAAAGGTTGGCACTGGCACTGAGAAGAAAACTGATGGGGACGAGAAAAGGAGACGAGAGGAAAGTGAGAGGTGACAGAGTACAAAACTGTGGGGGGAAAGTCTCATGCACGACGATGCAAGCGACTGGAGATTTTAATCTTAAATCCCACCACGGGTTTCTTTGTGAATAACGAAAGAGGGAATTGTTTTTCATTTTTTACTTCTGTTTTATTATCTATCTATCTATCTATCAATATATATTGGGTGGTCAAGAAATTCCTGACACAAAACAAACTGATGCCAAGTTCAAAATAAAATTTAATCTTTTATCAAGGATTCTGGAATTCTAATTTAAAAATGGTTCTATAGTACAGGTTCAGAGAGACATCGATCGATTTATTTTGTTCAGAAATGACCATCAAGGAACTCAGTACTGGCATAGAGAAAGATATTCTGTAAAATTGCTAGTGCACAAGCCACACATACTCTAATATGACCCAGAAGTGTGCCTACCCCTGAAAATGTTACGATGATGTCCATGAATCAATGACATCAGCTCATTCCATGGTTTATTTAGCCTATACTACACAACCAGTTTTAAAGTAGATTTTCAGGCTCCTTGCTCAGTCAACATTCGGCCAGGTAGACATTTTTACTATTTTTACGTAAGTGCTTGACAATCTGAAATACAAAACATAAAAAATAAAATTTTACTTTGGACTCGACATCAGCTTATTTTGAATCAGGGGTTTATTGGCCACCCTGTAATATGAAACTAGTCAAGTGAACAAAATCACAAACTGATGAAGAAGGCCATCCAACTTTTTAGCAATCTCTGCCTTGTGCATTTAACTAGTAACTAAAATTTACTAGTATATTCTCTGACTACTTTACTTCGTAATTAAGAACAATATATCTGACTACCTCACTTATTTCACACGAGCAATTTGACTGTTGTTATCAGTACAGTAATAGTGCATTGGCTATTGAATAAGATTTGCTGACATATTATCTGACCACCTTAATTGTTAGGGAAATACAGCGCATCTGACTACCCTTACGTATTCCACAAAGGTAGTCTGACCATATATATATATATAAAATGAACAAATAGTCTAGTTATCCTACCATTATAAAATACATATATTGTACAAATGGGTACTTACGTATTATTGGGATTACCAAACTGTTTATTATGTATTTTTGCTCGTCATTTTCGTTTAAACTAACGAAAATATCATAACTTAACCTAACCAATCATCAAGGGCGTACAGTTGACCTAACCGGGCATTCAATTAACCTAACAGGTTAATATTGGTTAGTTCACATTCGTGAAGTTGGTAGGTCAACTGAATGCCCTTGATGATTGGTTAGGTTAAGTTGTGATATTTTCGTTAGTTTAAACGAAAATGACGAGAGCAAAAATACATAATAAACAGTTTGGTACTCCCGATAATACTAAGTACCTACAAATGTAACCAAATAACACTATACAGGGTTTTCAACACATTGTGTGAGATTGGTACACTTCCCAGCGCTCATGTTTCATCTGAACGTGAAGGTCAACAAGATGTGGATGAAGTGGAAAACATTCTTCAGTTGGTAGAGCGTAGTCCTACTACTAGTTCACGAAGAATTTCTACACGTCTCGGTGTACCACACACAAGAGTATGGCGAACATTAAGTGAGGAAGGCTTGCATCCATATCATGTACAGCTTGTACAACACCTTCAATCAGGAGACACTGCCATGCGACTGGAATTTTGTCATTGGGTAAATGTTAATCGCCGATTGCTTCGATGTTCACCGATGAAGCTACTTTCACCCCGTGACGGTATCAACAACACTCGTAACTCTCATCGGTGGTCAGACGAAAGTCCAAATGCCACTGTGGAAACAAATTTTCAACATCGCTTCTCTGCCAATGTGTGGTGCGGTATCATCGATGATCAGCTGATTGGCCCTGTTACTTTAGAGCAGGGGTTCCCAAATTGTGTTCCGCGGAACACTTCTCACGGTATACAAGTGTTCCGCGGAACACCAATTTGGGAACCCCTGCTTTAGAGAATTGTCTTACAGGACAAACAGCTCTATCTCCGTAACCATTCAGAATTAGACACATGTTCATAAATGAACTTTTTTCTCACAATGACCGATACTATCACCTCCCGAAGTATTGACCTTTCCTCCTGAAACACCCTGTATATATTAGTGGTGTACCGATTAATCGGCATCGGCAGAATCGGCCATTTTGGGGGCATCGGCCAAATTTTGCAGATTCTCTCACCGATTCTTTGAAATTTGAAATTTCTCATTACAAACCAAAATCTATATTTATAGAAAATTCAACAGACAAAAAACACTATGATTAATTTATACTAATTTTGGAGCAACTGTAGTTTACGTCCCCCTGACGCAAAAGGGGACACAAACTACACTAGGACCTTTAGGAGACATTTTTTTAAATGAATCCATCAAATAAAACGTTAAAACTAACAAAAATATTACGACTTAACCTAACTAATCTTCAATTTATATATATATATATATATATATATATATATATATATATATATATATATACACATTGACGATTGGTTCGGTTAAGTCGTAATATTTTCGTTAGTTTTAGTTTTATTTGATTAGGTATACGCGGACAAAGTTGGGGAACGTAAACTACACTAGGATAATGTAGGGGAACGTAAACTACACTAGGATAATGTAGGGGAACGTAAACTACACTAGGATAATGTAGGGGAACGTAAACTACACTAGGATAATGTAGGGGAACGTAAACTACATTTGCTCCTTCATTTTAAAGTGCAATTATATAAAAATATTTTACATTCACAAAAAGGGAAAGTTTAATAAGTTAAATTACCCATAAATTTACATTTTCTCTAACTAGCCAATTTCCAAATATTATAAGCTATTGTATCTCCGTCTATATTAATAATAATTCTATATTAAGTTTTACTTTATAATTTATATATTAAATCATCTTATTATGTTGACTTTATTTTAAGTATTTTAATAATTTTATAAATCCAAATTATATATCCAATTTTTTTCTCGAAATTGGGCATCAGGGACTTGCAATTTTAATGAAAAATTTTGCTGTTGACAGTGTTGAAGAAAGAAAATACTTTCAACATAAGAAAAAACAATTACTTTAAATATTGGTTTTCAGTTTGTGAAACTAAAATAAAATTATAATTTCACCGAGTACTAAAACTTTTCACATCATTTTAGTTAAGGTATACGAGTGAGCTAAGGAAAAACATTTTAATCAGCAGTTTTACGTGGAATCGGCATCGGCTAAATTTTGGAATCTGTACATCACTAATATATATTTCTATATATATGTACAGTGGCGCTCATAATTATTCCTACATAGAAGCAAACTACCCCACCGTGTTTAACCGTAGGAAGGATGGTTTTTTTCCTGGAATGCAGTATTTGATATTCGCCAAACATATCGTTGCTTGTTGTTCCTGAACAATTCAATAATAATTTTGTCTCGTCTGTCCAGAGCACTTCCTTCCAGACTGCAAATCCATTACTTTGATGATCGTTGGAGTACTTTGAACGAGCTTCTTTGTGCGCTTTTCGTAGCAGAGGTTTCCTTCGTGCGACTCAAGGATGGAATTCAAGGATGTTCATCGATCTTAGAGTCTTAATGTTTGGCAAATATCACTTGCAGTCACTCGTGGATTCGCAACAGCCATTCTTTTGATTTGTCAAGCTGGACGTTCTGAAATCTTGCAAGGTTGTCCACACCTTGGTGAATTTGGATTGTTCGAAAGACTTTCCATTTCTTTCTAACTGGAGCAACCGTCGTAAATGGAATTCGAAGTTCTTCTCCTATCTTCCTATATCTCTTTCCAGATTCGTTTGCAGTAACTACTATCTCTCTTATCACGACTATCTCTTAAGATCTGTAGACGGCTATTTACCACGACTATCCATTGTTTACTAATGGCTTGTATAATCATCCGTTTTCTATGAAGATTTGGAGAAAATTTTAGAATTCAGAATTGCCAACAATCTCTAATTAATAAACAACCAACCACTTTTTTTTTTAAATTTTTGAAACCTAAGGTGAACACACAAAGTAACCTTTGGTTGGTAGCCTTTGGTTAGCTTCCGCCCGAATTGTTCATTCTCACAAAGGTCAAACTTTTCAGTCCACCTTATACCTACAGTTTAATGTGGACTCTGAACCACGCCCCACTAGCAGCCCAGCGTTTTAACCACTAGGCTACCAAGGGTACCCATTTATCTACCAACCAGTTTTTTTTATTGTATGGCAAAATGAACAGCTGGGTCTTGCTGCGCGCCGCCTGCCGTCACCGGGTCTCGATCCCGGAGCCGATGGATTCGTAGTCAGCGACACTAACTACTACACCACCGAGGCGTATTAAATAATTTTGTAAATAAATGTACGAAAACTTTTGCACCTTAACTTTTATTATTTTGTTAATATTCACTGATGGTTTACATTATATGTTAGTGTTAAACTAACTTTTTTATTTGTTAAAATTTTCCGAAACGAACGGTAACTTTTCATAACTATCCTACCGTAGAACGGGGTAATTCGGGTCTTCAGGGGTGAATGGGGTCACGTAATTTTTTTTTTTTAAACACCGAAATTGGCACCAAGGTTATTTGGCATTTTATTGTCTTAAATTTTGATATTTTCAGGTGGTTTTTGTTTATTTTTCATGTTTTTCTTGCTTCCAAAATTACCCCAAATTTGACCCGAATTACTTCGTACTTGACCCGAATTACTCCTACTTGACCCGAATTACTCCTACTTGACCCGAATTACCCTGATTTACGGTATGCATGGTACAAAAGATAATGACGACTATAACCGAAATATTTCTCTGTACGAATATTTATGAGCGCCACTGTATATATACAGTATCTCATGATGGTTTCAAACGAAGGTTCACGATTGAACTGCAACCGACCCTTTTGCAGCATCCCACGTAATTTGTGGGATTTCGTTGGGAAGAGGATTGGTTTCCACTCTCCTCCTGCCCTCATAGCCAGCCACGCATCTTAATTAAGGACAATATAAATGGTTTAATGATTTCTGCTTCAATGAGTTATTCTTGGAAATGTGCTTCTGTTGGACCAGTGAAAAAGATGCCCACTCTTTGTGGAACAAAGTATGATACACAGACACAGACACACACACACACACACACACACACACACACACACATATATATATATACAGAGAGAGAGAGAGAGAGAGAGAGAGAGAGAGAGAGAGAGAGAGATAATTTGTCACTGGTTCTAAAAAGCAGTTCGCTATGATTTATATATTAATTTTCTAACAGTTTTTCGAATTCATGAAATAGATTTGCGAATACAAATTTTATACTGTATCGCTCATCTGTTTTCTTTTGATAAGGATGTATATCCCTTTTTTAATCATATATTTAAATAAAAACAAATGCCAAGATGTGAGCGTCTTTCTCTGTATTCAGATGTTCAGATTCTATACTTTTTATTCTTGAAGACTTTAAATCTTTGGTTTTGCGTTTTTCAGTGATAACAAGTCACTAAGACGGGCAAGATTGCCAAAAATTTCTAAAAAACCCAGAAAACTGTCAAAAATGAAATCCAAAGATTTTTTAGATAGCGGGGCCACCCTTTTACCCCACCACTGTGACCCAACTTCAGATCCACTTTAGTTTTTTCTGTTTTTAATGTTCTTGGTTCCATTTTTGGCGAAATCCGTCAAGGAGATCTTTCCATGGTTACTTTCCTGCGGAGACTGATTTTTCCTTGTGGCTCTTTTTCATCTCGGTCTTCGTCCTTTCATCTCGTATTAGTAGCTTCCTCCTTTCTGATAAAAGGACGTTCGCAATTCTATTCTATTTTCTTAAAAATAAAGTCAATAAAGTCTATATAAGCGCTCCGTTAATATTTACTGCTAACTCAATTTTCACCACATACATTTCCTCATATAAGAAATGCATTTTAAAATTTTCCAATCCCCGTATTAAAGTTGATGGATCTAAAAGAATATTAATACGTCAAAATCACACATCTCTGATTCTAACTTATGTAAGATCAAATCTTTGACTATTGATCACTACAAAATGAATAATAAAGGATTTTTTTTCTTATAATCTTAAATTTGTATAACTTTGGAGACCATTCAGTGAATGCATCCAACCGGATTTCCTCATTTCTAGTAGTGAAGTTTATTTTTTTCACTTTTGACGGTCTTTTCTACGTGATTCAGATCCAATATAATAATTATTTTATATTCCTTATTTCACTTTAATGATGAACTTTTAAAGGAAATCCTTGAGTTTCAAATAAAAGCGTCCATTCACAATAGAAATACATTTTCTGGCTCTTTGTAGAAGAATACATACGTATGCATCCGTACAAAACATTTCAAATATTCATTTTTGTTAGGATTAGTATTATATTAATCAACTAATGCATTTAGCTGCATATTCTGAATGTGTTAAACAAAAATGGCTACACCAGAATTCGAACACGGGGCTTCCTGAATAAGAGTTGCGAGCAGTACCATCACACTACGACATGTTAAAAGTTAACGCAACGTATCCTATATTTAAACGATCGAGGAAGCACTTATACAAAAAACCATGAGGGCCCATCAGTGTTTTTCCATAAATGTGTATGTACGAGTATATTTATATGCGCGTACATACATGTGTACGTCTTAATTTTACACAACAGCAAATTTATTTAGTTCAATAACTAAATTGATTTTGATTTTGGCTCTTCTTCTCCTATGGAAGGGAGGGAACGTTTTTGCGGGCATTCGCCCTTGGCCCCTCCTTCCTGCATATAAAAATCCGAATGAAGCTAAAAAGATTTACTGAAGACTCATCATTGCAACGACAGCGACAAGAACTGAAGTCCCGAACTCAAAGCAACCACATATATATATATATATATATATATATATATATATATATATATATATCACTGTTATTTCTCCTGCTAGGGACTTAAAAAAAACTAACATAAAAAAATTAACAATACACAATCCCATCTGTTGTCAAGTTGTCAGGCTAAAAATTTCCATCCATCCATCTATCATCTAAACCCCATTTCCCCCTGTGAGGGAAAGAGGGAAGAGAGGGAAGATATGTGGCTAAAAATTTTGAGTCAGATATCTTTACTTATAAAACATGTTATAATGACCATGTTAGGATTTATAAATAAGGTTATATAGCTATTTGCATATACACTGTGACTGTAATTATTACTGTATTATTATGCATCTTCTCAAATAACAAAGCCTTACAACTCGCATAAAAATGCACAATTCCACGTCTCGTCAGGCAAACAATTTTAAGCCTGACGTCTCTCTTTGAAACATGTTATGATGTAAATATTATGATTTATTTATAATCTTATAAAGTCATTTGGATATTCACTATACGTAAGGTTAATTAGTATTTTAATTGATTTATTACTTTGTATCCACTGAATGAATAACCAAGTTTTTAATGTTCGAAGTCGCCTGACGACTTGCTGCTGTGCCAAATGTCCAAAAAATGCTGCGCTGAATTGCCAAATCTCTCTTTTTTTTTAAACTTAATCTTGTTTTCGATAATATGCAATAGATAATGATTGGGGTTGTTTAACCTCCTTCGCAACATCTAAGGTCATATGACGGAGGGGACCTACAGCTTTACGTGGGATCCGAACCACGGGTCGCTACATAATCTGGACACGGAGGACGGTCTCCCATCCAACTACTACCCAGACCCAATAACGCTTAACTTCGCTGATCAACGGAAAGTGGTGTTACAACATTGGCTACGACAATCAATAATATGCATATTATATAGTTTATAAGGTGGGTTGGGTGGAAAATAAT
>JAJOZX010002534.1:300000-302500 GCA_023014485.1 Bathynomus jamesi | reverse complement strand
ATGTAAGAGATATTATAAAATACCTTAAAGAGGAAGAGATCTTTAACATGTCAAAGTATTTAATAATGATAGACATAAATATCAAAGAATTATGATGAACATTGATCCTATGGTAGAAGGAAGGAATTGTAAGAAAGACATTCGTATAAAAGGCTATTATAAGAGATTTGTTTATAATGTAATTGATCAGAAAGCAGTGTAATTGAGTCTTTTGAATATACGATATATATATATATATATATATATATATATATATACATACACACATTTAACTGCAAACACGCAGTATAATTAACGTAAAGAACGACGCTTGTATAGCAGATATTCCACGCAAGATGAGAGAGAGAGAACGAAACAAATGAAAAAATGAGGTAACCACCCGGGAATCGAACCCGGGATCTTCCGATTGCCGGTCAGATATGATAACCACTACACAATGGGCCTCACTCCTTCAAATGCCGTAATTCATATCATATCTGACCGGCAATCGGAAGATCCCGGGTTCGATTCCCGGGTGGTTACCTCATTTTTTCATTTGTTTCGTTCTCTCTCTCTCATCTTGCGCGGAATATCTCCTATACAAGCGTCGTTCTTTACGTTAATTATACTGCGTGTTTGCAGTTAAATGTATATAATGTTACGGCATGCGGGAGGTGCCCCCTTGGGGCATTGGTTTCTGCGCGTATGTAGAAGAATTACGGCATTTGAAGGAGTGAGGCCCATTGTGTAGTGGTTATCATATCTGACCGGCAATCGGAAGATCCCGGGTTCGATTCCCGGGTGGTTACCTCATTTTTTCATTTGTTTCGTTCTCTCTCTCTCATCTTGCGCGGAATATCTCCTATACAAGCGTCGTTCTTTACGTTATATATATATATATATATATATATATGCATTTAACTGCAATGACCACGCAGTACATAAATGAATAGAAACGACATAATATTAAGGAACGTTTCTGCACGATTTGCGAGGGTGCCCTCTCAGGGCATTGGTTTCTGCCCTATGTAGGAGAATTTCGATTTGTGAATGATTGAGGTCCGTGGTGTAATGGTAGCGCATCCAACCGGCAATTGGAAGGCCTTGGGTTCGATTCCCGGGCGGTTCGCCTCATTTTTCATTTATTCGTTATTTTCTCTTCCGCGTGTGCAGAAACGTTCCTTAATATTATGTCGTTTCTATTTATATATATATATATATATATATATATCGTAAAGAACGACGCTTGTATAGGAGATATTCCGCGCAAGACGAGAGAGAGAAAACGGAACAAATGAAAAAATGAAGTAACCACCTGGGAATCGAACCCGGGATCTTCCGATGGTGTAATGGTATCGCGTCTGACCGGCAATCGGAAGATCCCGGGTTCGATTCCCAGGTGGTTACTTCATTTTTTCATTTGTTCCGTTTTCTCTCTCTCGTCTTGCGCGGAATATCTCCTATACAAGCGTCGTTCTTTACGTTATTTATACTGCGTGTTCTTTGCAGTTGAATGTATATATATATATATATATATATATATATAGAGAGAGAGCATATAAGATAATAGACATATGAGATTTATGAGAAAAAAGATATAAGTGGAAGTGTGATAAGACGTGATATAAATATATTGAATAGAGTAAATGAGTCAGATATAGAAAAAAAACCCGAGAATGATAAACAGCATTTATGTATAATTACAGTTTCTCTGAAAAGCACAAAAGTTTGACTATGATAAATAGTCATAATAGTTGTGATAATGAATTTCGGGAAGAACTTCAATTTGCCCCGTATGACATAGCTCTGGATGAATGTACCCAGACTGATAAAGATAAGGTCTTTGCTTCTGTAAATAAGAATATTTTCCCGTTGATGAAGTAAGTGAAATTAAGAAATTTAAGTCTTGTGTATACGAAAATGAGAATTCTAAAATTCGTCTATACAGAAAAGGTACAAGTGAGAATTTTGAGAATTTGGTGAGTGAGAATTCTGACATAATGAATGCCGAAGATTTTGTTAAGGATAATATTGATGAGAAAGTTTTGCAAGTATTGCTGAGACTATTTTCGATGTTGGTAAAACTTTTGATTATAAGTTAGAGAGAGAAAGTGTAGATTATTGATTGCACGCCTGTCATTGTTTCATACGTAGTAGCTGAAACTCATTTGAATCATCCTTTGCACCGTATTGATCTTGAAATGTTACAGGATAATGTTCAAATTGTGGAAGGCGAGACGGAAGTTGATGTCATTGTAAATGGCAAGATGAGTGACAGTAAAGTAAAAAATTATCGTAAAAGTTACGATGTTACTATAATTTTCATATATTTAATCTGCTTATTTTTCATTAACGATAGTAGTATAGGTGCGTATCTAAAGAGGCGAGAAAATTATTTTGAATTTAGACTTCGCTTTAATAACCAAGTTGTTAATTTAATATATTTTTATGTACTTATAACTCTTACTGAGTTGGAGTATAAATAAGCGAAAATGAATTTTGTCTGTATGTTGTGAAATTT
>JAJOZX010002534.1:232500-292500 GCA_023014485.1 Bathynomus jamesi | reverse complement strand
CAAATGGTGGAATATTGAAATTAAAAGTAGCTTAACATTTCAAAGTTAAAGGAACAAATAATTTGTCCGATGAAAATGTTTACAAACTATTGAGAAGGCGAAGCCAAAAATTTATTAGAAAAAGTAAACACAACTACGAGCTATAATATAGCGAACCAAATTAGGATCTTTTCGGTTTTAGGTCTGACATTGGATTTTTTCCATGTTTTTGGTATAGACGTAGATTTTTACGCTGATTCCATTTCTGCAATCCGTTTCTTGGAGAAATAAACACGAAAAAGGTTATGGCTCAAAACTTGTATTCAAATATCCACCTATACCTAACCTACCCTACCCTAACCTAACCTAACCTAACCTGGAGGCATGCATCAAAGCATGCATTCGACAGGGAACGACGATAATGAGCGACAAATGGAAAGCGTATGAACGCATCGAACACCTCGAAGGGTACAGCTTCAGTCACAAAACAGTGAACCACAGCGAAAACTTCGTGGACCCTTCAACTGGAGCACACACGCAACGGATAGAGTCGACGTGGAACCAACTCAAACGCGGTAACAAGCGCCGGTGTGGTACGCAGTGCGCACCGTTCCATGATCGACTCGTATCTCTGCGAGTTTCTCTGGCATCGCCGACACGCAGGCAAAGATCTAGTGCGCCAAATGCTGAACGATATTGCGCAGTTTGGCAAGTAGCAAACTTTGGTTTGTGTTCCGTTCTGTGTTCTGGAAACCTGTAAACGTAATAAACTTGCACATAACTTTTTTCCGTATTTATTTCTCCAAGAAACGGATTGCGGAAATGGAATCAGCGTAAAAATCTACGTCGATAGGCTAAAAGTTAGCAAGGCTCCAGGCCCTGACGCTTTTTATCCCAGACATTTGAAAGATTTGAAAGACGTTATCGTAGGCCCCTTAGCAAAGATTTTTAATTAGTCACTCGAAACGGGGATTATTCCTGAAGACTTCAAATTAGCTAACGTCACGCCTATTTTTAAAAAAGGCGACCGCGCGGTAGCTAGCAATTATAGGCCCATTAGCTTAACGTCAATTGTCGGTAAACTTTTGGAATCCGTAGTTAGGGATCGTATTATCGATCACTTAGAAAGTAGGGGTTTGATTAATAGTAGTCAGCACGGGTTTCGACGCCATAGGTCTTGTTTAACTAATTTGTTAGAATTTTATAACGAAATAGTGCGCGAATACGATAGGCATAGGGCAGCTGACGTTATTTATTTAGATTTTAAAAAGGCGTTCGATACAGTTCCGCATAGGAGACTAATTGCGAAGGTTAAAGCGCACGGTATACGCGGTCAGGTAGCTAACTGGTTAGAAGAATGGCTTCGTGCTAGGAGGCAGAGGGTCGTAGTTAATGGTAGTGAATCGGGGTGGTTAGAGGTAGGTAGCGGTGTCCCACAGGGTTCAGTGTTAGGCCCATTGTTATTCGTAATTTACATTAACGACATAGATGTAGGATTGACTAGTAACGTGTCAAAATTCGCGGACGATACTAAAATAGGGGTAAGGTTGTTAACGAGGACGATAGAAATAGGATGCAAGACGATGTGAATAGGATTATGGAGTGGACAGATAAGTGGCAGATGCAATTTAACGTAGACAAATGTAAAGTTTTGCATATAGGTTCTCGCAACAATAATTACACGTACACGATGGATGATAGGGAGTTAGCGAGCGTTGACGAGGAAGTAGATTTAGGCGTACGCGTATCTAAGGATTTAAAGGTTAGGAACCAGTGCCTGGAGTCTTGCGCAAAAGCTAATAGGATGTTAGGCTTCATAGCGCGTAATTTCGAATTTAAATCGAATGATATTATATTGCCCCTTTACAAGTCCCTAGTCAGGCCTCATTTAGAATATGCCGTTCAGTTTTGGTGCCCGTACTTGCGTGAGGATATTGATAGGTTGGAAAGGGTTCAGCGTCGTGCCACGAAACTTATTCCGTCATTGCGCAATAAGCCTTATGAAGATAGGATTAAAGAGTTAGACCTGTATTCACTCGAAACTAGGAGATTAAGGGGGGAGCTTATTGAAGTTTTCAAAATCGTTAATAACATCGATAACGTAAATTTTGATAAATTGTTCACTTTCGATAATAGTAATACTCGCAATAACGGATTCAAGTTGCGTGGCAGACGTTTCATTACTAATATCGCTAAAAACTTCTTTACGTTTAAAGTAATTGATAAATGGAATAATCTTCCCGCGTCAGTCGTTCATTCTAACAGCGGTAATATGTTTAAGAACCGTCTTGACAGACATTTTAAAAGTATTAACGTTGTTTAAAATTAAAAAAAGAAAGCTAACAACAGGAGCTCTGGTGGTGGTGCTCGGGGATGAGTCTGTTGACGATGAATGCCAGCTTGTGACATGCCAGCGTGTGATGCCAGCAATAAAAAAAAAAAAAAAAAAAAAATTAGACTAACACGTACGTAGATGTAGCTCGTAGCGTAAACTAACCCACTTTTTGTTTAACTTTACCTACTTTTTTTTTTTTTTTCTTATCTCCTTACTTTGCATGTCTGTAACTCTCTTTCCTTGCATGTTTGTAGTTTGCTTGCATGGTATGACTGTGTTTGCATGGTTTGTAAGCGTTCTTATTTTACTTCTTTTCATCTTTCACCCCTCTCCTATTCTCTCCGACTATTTTTCTGACTTGTCGGCAGTGGTCGGCGGATGATGATGGTGAGACTTTTTTCCTCTTTTTCTGAATGAATGTTAACCCACGGATGATAGGTGTTGCTCCTTACTTAACCCCTTATTCTCTTCTCTTCTCTTAACCCCCTACTCTTTCCTTTCTCTCGGGCTAGCCTTAGAGTGGATCTTAGGGTCTTTGTTAGCCTTAGCTTCTGTAGATCTATACCAAAAATATGAAAAAAAATCCGATGCCGGACCTAAAACCGAAAAAAATCCCCAAATTAAATCGAATCCGAAGGAATTCTATAATTATTTTAGGAATAAAAAAGTAGCTTCGCAAACTATTGGTCCACTCATAGGCAAAAACAGCGAGCAAATTTACGATGACTTATAAACGACGGAAGCTTTAAATAAATTCTTCTCTTCCGTCTTTACTAACGAAAATATGAACATTTCTGTTCCCGTAATCATACTTAATTAATTAATAATGATTATTTAAAGTTTCGTAATTTTATTATTAGTGAAAGTGAAGTACTCTTGGCCGTAGGTAAAATTAATCCTAATAAAACTCCTAATCCAGATAAACTCTGTCCGAGGGTCCTTAAAGAAACGCACTGCGCAATAGTCTTGCTCTTACGTATATATTTAATAATAATAAATCTTTACAGTCTGAAGAAGTTCCGTTCAATTGGAATACAGTAACCCCCTCCGATTTACGCGTCCCCCATTTGCGTGGTTTCGGAGTAACGCGGTCCAAAAAATATTTAATTTTTTTATAAAAAAAAAGGCACTGGTGGTTTAGAAGCCAGCTCCAAGAGACCCTAATTTTTGCTTATAAGTGTAAGAACAAACTCATTAATTTGCAATGGGTAAATAGATATTTTGTAACTCATTAAGAAATCCACTCGTATCAGACCAGAAATAGATCAAAGTTTGTTATACCTCAATTTAGATTGTCTTCATCTCAAAAACTACCTATTTTCATTGGATTGAAACTATGGAATGACTCGCATGCCGATATAAATATATTGTGAATGTAAATTTGTTTAAAACCAAGTTGAAATCCCGATTAATAATGGCATACTAACAAAAATCTAGGATTAATGTCCACTAATATTGTTTAATATTGTCCATTAATATTGTTTAATATTGTAATACATGTTTTAACTATTAATAATACTTATTTACTTATTTATTTATTTATTTTATTATTATTAATTAATAACAATTAGCTGCTTATTTTTAATAAGAGCCCAGTAAAGCCTAAAACTTAAGGGCCAAATTAAATAAAATAAATGGTCGAGCTTCACAATTATTCATGTCATTGTAAATTGAAAAAATTTACTTATTTTATTATTATTAATAAAGGTTATTCTATCTATCTATCTATCTATCTATCTATGGTCAGAGTTATTTTAAAAATTTATTACATGTTATTACTAATTTTTACTTTTTTACAGACGAGTTTATGTATTTATTTATTCACTTAATTAATATTATTTATTTTGGCAGGTATTATTATTATTATTATTATTATTATTATTATTGTATTTTAATTAATTTTATTTCATTTTTGGGGTGTCTTGGGGTTGCGGGGGCCCCGTACTTTATTAGTGATGGTAATGTTCTCAAATGGATCGAAAATTGGCTTAGTGGACGTAAACAAAGAGTGGTCATTAATGGCAAATCGTCTAACTGGACGCCTCAGGAATCAGTTCTGGATCAGTTCTTTTTATTATTTATATCATTGACATCGACTCGGGAATTAAAAGTATAATTTCTAAATTTGCGGATGATACCAAATTAGGGGACGAACAAAATCAGTGTCAGAAGGTTTGCAGATTGAAGACGATATTAATAAATTACTCAAATGGACAGAAATTTCGCAAATGAACTTTAATATAAATATAAAACGTTGCATATCGGTAGAAACAATGTTAAAGAAAAGTATTTTATGCGAGACAAGATACTAACTAACAAAGCTGGGCACTTGCGGTTTTTTTTGCGGTACTGCGGTACTGCGGTACTACCGCACTACCAAACCGGGACCGCATAACGCAGTACCGCAAAGGATCGCTGAAAGTACAGCCTGTACTTTCAGCGATTCTTTGCGGTACTGCGTTATGCGGTCCCGGTTTGGTAGTGCGGTAGTACCGCAGTACCGCAGTACCGCAAAAAAACCGCAAGTGCCCAGCTTTGCTAACTAATGGTGCGGAAGAGAAAGATTTAGGTATTATTGTTGCCGACACTCTTAAACCGAGTAAGCAATGTATTGAAGCGGTTAGGAAAGCAAATGGAATCTAAGGATTTATTGGTAGATCATTTGAATTTAAGTCGAAGAAAACAATGTTAACATTATATAAATCCTCAGTAACCCCCCCCACCCACCCACCCACCCACCGAGAATGCTGCGTTCAGTTCTGGTCCCCGTATTTACGACAGGACAGAGACAGAATGGAGGGAGTGCAGCAACGTGCTAATACAATGATTCCGAGACTTAGAAACAAATCATACGTTGCCCGTTTAGAAACGTTCAATTTATTCTCACGCCTAAAAAGGCGGTTTTGAGGATATTTAATCCAAATGTTTAAAATGATTAAAGGTTTTGATAACGTCGACGCCAAAAATTATTTCACTCTCAAAAATGCAAATACAACTCACGGTAATGGTCTGAAATTAGTGAGGAAACATTTTAATTCTAACGAAACTAAGCATTTTATCTTCAATCGTATAGTTAATTTGTGGAATGGATTGCCAGCCAGCGAAAATTCAAAGTAATTGGGTCAAGTCCTTTAAAAAGAGACTAGATGCTTATCTTGCCTTTAACCCTCAGTTGGAAGCATTTGTTAGCGTATAAAAGTATTATAGAATTTTCACTCAAATTCTCTCTTCTTTACTTTAAAATTTTCACTTTATTTTTAAATTTGTTTCCTTCCTTTCAAATTCTCTTCTTTGCTTTGCTCTAAAACTTTCACTTGTTTTTAAATTTTTTTATATCTTTTAACCTTTCTTCTTAAACAGACAGCCTCGTCGGGACCAGCCGGTCTGTTGCTGTTTGGTATCCTTTGTATTCCTTTGTATCAGTTTATTAACAATCAAAATTTTGTGAATTGTTTTCGCGAATTACATTTATTTTTTAAACAAATTATCTTTATGGAATCTTTTTACGATAAATTAGAAATGAAATCTAATTTGAAATTTATTTAAAATTCGTAATTTTATATTATTTCATTGTTCCTTTATTCTTTCGAGAAGGAAAATATACTCGTGTGTGTGTGTGTATATATATATATATATATATATATATATATATATATATATATATATATATATATATATATATATATATATATAACAAAATATACCCAATCAGAATTCGAACCTGGGACCTATTGAATAGGACTCATGAACGCTATTACCACACTACGGCAAAGTGGAACCAGGCACGACCTGTAAAATATTTCAACAACCGATGGAAAATAAAGCTTTCGCGTTAAGTGGTGTTTTACGTGTTATCCCCCAACCCCTACACTCGAGGTAATGGCAGGATCTAGGATTTAATTCAGATCCCTCTGTTGGTAACACACGGGTAGCATACACAGAAAACAAAGAGCCTTCTACACATAGAAATATTATCTATTGTCTCAAATCACTCAAAAAAGAAGTTTTGAAAACCGTTTCTTCTATCTAAAGAAGTTATGTATCATTGAAAGAAGTTATTATATCGTCTGGCAAGAAGCTTTCATACCCAAAAGAAGGAAAAGCTTCCTCTAGAATGCAACTTCAAAAAGAAGGCATCAAAAATTAAGGAGGTTTTATTTGAGTGTAAATAGAATAACACGTATGAGGACGTTTTTTTTTCTTTTTGTGTAATTGGGATAATTCTCTATTATACAAAAACCACCTGCACATATAATCATATATATATATATATATATATATATATATATATAATTTTTTTTTTTTTTTTTTTTTTTCAACTGCAAATCCCTCACCAGCTATCTGCAAAGCAGATAGGATCCAGCTTTGGAACAGGATCTAGGGGTTACAACTGCACCAGCCTACTATATCCAAAACCTAATATAAGCAAAAGACTCGTTGCATTCGCGTCGGATTGAATACATCAAAGAAAAAGGGGTAACTATTGTAATTTTAGCCAAAAACCAAAACTTAAACCTCAACTGACAAAATTGAGTGTCCATTTTTCAAGGCACATAACATGTCCGTTTCATGATGGGATTGAATCCTGTCCCAAAGCTGGGTCCTATCTGCTTTGTAGATAGCTGGTGAGGAAAGCTATATTTATGGGGCCTCTTTGCGAGTGACCCTTTGCCCACGTCGGGCTAACATCATGGAAAAGAAAAAACTACTGTATAGTGTTTGTTATTTACCATTACTTATTCGGATTATAGTGGATTTAATTTTCCCAAAAGAGTTCCTGGTTCCATGTATAGTCTGTGTATCATGAAAAATCCTCAGGGGACCATTCTGAGTTCAATCCCATACATATATATACATACACGAGTATACTGTATATCGGGTGGCCCATAAAAAAACGCCTTGAGATTTGAACATCAATAACTTAAAAAATATGCAGTTCACACTTTCAAAATTTAAATAACTTTTACCTCAATCTATTGGTAAGCCATCATAAAAATTTCAGACCTCTACATTAAATACTTTTTCCACAGCTGAGAACAATGAGGTATGGTGAAAAAAACGAATATCATAAACTGAAAAAAAATTATTTTTTACAACTTATCAACAAATAGGATCAATATGTCCGTCGTCCTGCTTGCAAACTAATCTTAACCTTTTCTTCCAAGACATGATACATTTTATGATTTCTGTTAATGTTATTTTGTCCCAACATTCGAGTGTTTTTTCTTTAATTGCATTTCTGTAAACTTTTTTTTCTGTTTGGCCTTCATAAATCTTCTCTGCTAGTGTGTTCCATATGCAATAATCCATGGGATTGCAATCAGGTGATTGCGGGGGCCAGTCGTTTTTTCCAATGAAGTTGACTACATTCTGTTGTAGATAATCCTGTGTGAACTTGCTAGTATGAGCTGTAGCACCATCTTGTTGGAGTATGAAATCGTTTCCATAATACAGACGCCGACAATCAGGCAAAAGATCTCCTCTAAGAGACTTACATAGGTTTCCGAATTAATTTTTTTTATTTTTTGAAATGAAATGAATTTTCGTCTTTCCATTCCACGATACACCTGCTAACACCATGATTTTTTTGGAAAACCGACTTGTCTTGTGGTAAAGTCTCGATGGAGGAATGTCTTTCTTACGCCGACCATAAACAACATTGTTCTGGGAGTTTCGAGCAATCTCGATGGTGAAATCTTTTTCATCTGTAAAAACTATTTTTTAACATCATTGGACGAAAATCTATCAAGCAACTTTCTGCAACGATTTTTTTCTTTTAGTTCTGACATTGCTGTCACGTCCTGAAACACAGATCCTTTTAAATGCTTTAAGTCCTACTGTTCCCTGCATTCTTTGTATGGAACTTCGACTGATAACTAAATTTCTTGCAATTTTCCTCCGAGACCAGTGTGACCCAGGTCAATCCCCTTGAGATAGGCTCATCATTTCGAGCATTGCTACATTGTCTTGAGTGTAAACTGTTTTAAGCCGACCACTTCCACGCTTCCGTGCCGTCGAACCGGTTGCTTTAAGTTTTTTAATTATTCTATTCACAGACGTAACATTACAAGTTATTGCTGGAAATTACCTTAAAATTCTTGCCCCAGTCCATCTTTTTTCGAAGAAACACCTTTCAGTCACCGCTTTTTCACCGTTAGTTAGAACCATAATTTGAAGGGTAAGTTTAAAAAACAGTATTTAAGATGGCCGTAGCCTATATCGTCTGACGTTTTTCAGAGACTAACAGATTATCCATAGGCTAAGGAAACTACTACATGTCTTAGAATAATTGCCAAGTACAGCTATACACATTTCGGATTTATGATATTCGTTTTTTTCAACATACCTCATTGTTCCCTCAGCTGTGGAAAAAGTATTTTATGTAAAGGCCTAAAATTTTTATGATGGCTTATCAATAGAGTGAAGTAAAAGTTTTGTAAATTTTGATTTTGGAAGTGTGAACTGCATATTTTTGAAGTTATTGATGTTCAAATCTCAATGCGGTTTTTTGGGCCACCCTATATATATATATATATGTGTGTGTGTGTGTGTATCATATATATATATATATATATATATATATATATCCGGTGAATTTTTTAAAGAACTAACATTTTAAAAGATTTGTAGTGTTTTAGTAAATTTTTTATTTCAGTTAATAAACAAAATACAAACTTTTTTAAAATGTCACATGTTTAAAAAAAAAATATATATATACAGGGTGGGCCGAAAGTCTGGATCCATAGGAAAATATTTATTTTAATACATAAATTACAACAAATGGGAAATACTTAAAATGAATATCAACTTTAACTCGTAAATGCGTATCCGTGATACTGTACAGTAGTTCGTACTCCAGTATAAATACTCAAATACTTTTTTTATTTCAGCCCAGAAATGGCTTCGAATCTAACAACAGAAGACCGGGTAGGACTTGTGCTCATGTACGCAAGACAGGGCGTTACACACAGAGAAGTTGCTACCGAATTCAATAGAAATCATCCTGATAAGCATCCAGTAACACATGCGACTGTTGGCAAGTTGTTTAAACGTTTCAAAGAAACAGGAAGTGTACATGATCGACGACGTTCTGGTCGTCCAAAAACTGCAACTGATGAAAATACCTCTGCAATGGTATGTGAAACTTTAACGAATAGTCCAGTAAAGTCAACAAGAAGATTATCAAATGAAACACGCATCTCGAGAACGTCAATTCGAAGAATTATTAAAAATCATAAATTCTATCCTAAGTGTCTCGATGTCAGAGGCCGCCAATTTGAGCATTTGTTATAATTTGTTGTTTATACTGGAGTACGAACCACTGTACAGTATCACGGATACGCATTTACGAGTTAAAGTTGATATTCATTTTAAGTATTTACCATTTGTTGTAATTTATGTATTAAAATAAATATTTTCCTATGGATCCAGACTTTCGGCCCACCCTGTATATATGTGTGTGTATATATATATATATATATATATAATATATTATGTATGTATATATATATATATGTATGTTATATATATGTATGTATAATATATATGTATGTATATATATATATATGTATGTGTATATATGTATGTATATATATATATATATATGTATGTGTAGATATATGTAGTATGTGTATATATATGTATGTATATATATATATATGTATATATATATATATATATATATATATATATATATATATATATATATATATATATATATATATATATATATGTATGTATATATGTATGTATGTATATATATATATATGTATATATGTATATATATATATATGTATATATGTATATATATATGTATATATATATATATATATATATATATATATATAATATTATATATATATATATATATATATATATATATATATATATATTTGTGTGTGACATTTTGAGGTGAATGGACGATTTTATTTCTCTCTCTCATACTACTAAATTAAAAGTGACTCATTATTCGGTTGTTCAATTTGCATTAAGGTAGTTATAAATTGTCAGTGCATTCCGGTAATAATTTAATGAGTAAAAGTAAAGTGCAACATTGTATATAGCCAAAATGAATAAATATATAAATATGTCAGAATTGGAAAACATACAGTTGCACTCAGAGCAGTTTAATGCGTAAACGAGGGCTGGGAAACCACCAGGAAGACGATCTGAAAACTCGATACGTCTCAGTTTTCCAAAAAATAAAAAGTGACCACTTGCCGGGATCACTCGAGAACAGAGAAAGGAAGAAAAGAAAGAAGACATGGCAAGAAATAAGAATAAGCAGAATAAATGTGAAAAGTGCAGTAAATCAACAAGTTGAACAAAAGCAATTTTTCGGACTGTGCTGCTCCCACACTTGCTAGTGCGAAACAGAAACTGACAAAACCACGGGCCTGAAATGCATTTTATGTAAAGCATTTAAGCATTACGAATTATGAACATTATGAAAAAGAAACAGAAATAGATAAAAATTTGGTTGATGACGGAAATTCTACTAAAACATCAACTAATAAACCAACGGAACACCTAGAGGCGGGGCCACCAGCTTGACCTCCGTGTGAAGAGAGACCAACGCACGAAACAACATAAGGTTCATTAGGTTCAACACCATGATGAGACAGAATACGATGAAAATAACATAAATTGGGTACAGAGCACTGAGAACAACGCATTAGAGAGAAGAGCAGAAGAATACTTAGACAAAGAAATACATACAATACAAAATAGCAACATCATGAATAAAAACGGACGTACGCAAAAGTAAAAAACAAAAACAAAAACACGGAGTAGGAAAGAAGTAGTGCCAGAACAAAAGAGAGAGATTGAATCGCACAAATTCCAGAAGGCCAAGTTTGAAGTCGTAAAAGAACCCAAAAGACGAACCATGTGCAAATATTGCACGATCATTATCGAAGACAATCGAACCCTAAGATTATGAACCCTGTAAATTTATCATACAGAAATATACAAGGCCTGTACATTGACCATGCAGACTTCAAATTACAATACCCACAAAATTTTGCTCTGGAAACCAACACAGATATATGGCTAACTGAAACATGCTTGCATATATTAGAGTGGATCTTAGGGTCTTTATTAACCTTAGCTTCTGTAGATATATATGAAAAAGGTGTGAAAATTGCATCGAAGACACTGAAATAGCAGTAAAGGACTACAACATACACATGGATTTGCAAGAAAAGGAGACTGTTGCATTTATATGCAAAACATACACATGTGAAGTATCCGACCAGCGACCACTTATATCGTCCTGCTTTCTTCCGAATTGAAAAAGAGCCATCGTATAAGATGAAAAAGTTATTTACCTCTGATTTTATATTATCTTGCGGGGTTTTTAGTCTCTCTCTCTCTCTCTCTCTCCTCTCTCTCTCTCTCTATATATATATATATATATATATATATATATATATATATATATATATTAGTGGTGGACCAGATATCCGCATCCGCACTTCTGACTGCGGATGTTATGCGGATATTACCTCAAATAAATTATGCAATTTACAATTAAATTAGCTTATAAAGTAGCTTATAAGGCCCAGTTATGCACATTTCATGTAAAGTATTAATTATTAATGAACAAACAAATATATAAACGTCAAAATATAAATAGCTGGTAACAGAAAATTGAATGAAATTTGTTTCATTGAATTTTCTGTGGCTGAAACTCTTGAGAAAGTTATTTTTATCATAATGAAAACATTAATATAAATTTTAATTCTTATGCATTGCCTGCCATAATAGTAATATCACGAAATTTGAAAAATTATTTTATAATTCTATTCATAATTATTCGTAATTCTATATTATATTGATAGATTAAGTAAATATCCGCATCCGCGGATATTGAAATTAAAAATCCGCATCCGCAGATGTTGAAAAACTGACATCCGGTCCACCACTAATATATATTAGTCACGATTTAAAACACAACGAATAGAACGTACTAAAAATCTCTAGTTTTGCTCTTAAGTTCACATAACAAAAGTTCACATAACTTTAAGTTACGTTATATGATATAAAAAATGACCAAGGGCAGGATGAAAGGTTCCTTTCGCCGGAGTGAAAACGTGACTTTAAAATCTGTATTTCATAATGGAAAAAGGCTCCCCCTTTAACCCACAACCTAGCTTAAAATGAAAAATGATTAAAATGAGAAAAGCTTAAGTCTGAATGCGTTGAATCAGATTGCCAAGATAGTCTCAACCATTTTTCGATTTTCGATTCATCTACTTCTACTGCTCTCTGCTTTTTATAAGCGATCTTCCAGAATATTCGTCTGCAGTTGTTACTGCGCATTTAACCAGAGTTTCTTTAATTCCTTTACTGCACGTACTTAGCAATTACAAAGACATTTTAAATTCTTACTAAAATTTATAATTAACTACAACTGTTTTACATTATTTATTTACCTAACTGAACATCATTATATTATTGCCTATTCATAATTAAAATTACGGTGTTCATTGTAAATAATTTGGCGCGTAATATCTGTGACGCGCGTTCTCGCGCCCGAAGAATACATGACGTTTTCAAGTTTACTAGTGCGCGATTGATCGAAATTATTGGCGCCTTCAAATGAAACGTGAGGTCAATAGAAATCAAGAAGCGCGATTGGGCGCACGAAAAATCACGTGACCTAGGATGATGCCGCGCAGGTGTACTATAGCACCGAATGTTGCGTGGTGACGCCCTTTTATTGGAGGTAAGGGCCCGTATTCCCGCGTAAGATGCATAGAAGTAGTAATTGGATTGACTAACGTCACAGGTCGACATGGTCAAAATATCCTCTACGTTTTTCTAAAATTTGAATAAATTTTACCGTATGTTTATTGATAATTATGAAAATTTAAATTTTTTCATTCCCAACACTATGGAGAAATTCACTCGACACAGGACAAATTCCACTTCCGTTGAAGAACTCAAACATTGTCCCCTTATTCAAAGGAGGTAACAGAGTAATACCGAAGAACTATCAGATAGTAGCTCTCACCTCCCACTTATAAACTGTTTCGAACGTGTAATTTAAGGAAAATATCGTTTACTACCTATAAAAAGAGAATTTAGTCAATCCGAACCAACATGGCTTCAGGGTTGGAAGATCATGCCTATCACAGTTGGTAGACCACCAAGAGAAAATACTGGAAACATTGAGTCGAGGTCAAAATATAGGTGTAATCAGAGGCGGATTAAGACACCTCGGGGCCCCGGGACAATGAAGAATATGGGAGCCCTTTTCTACAGCTTTTTATTAACAATACATGTACATGTAGAGTACATAGTACATTTACACGAATTATATGTACGGTGCTCAAGCTAATTGAGAAACAAACTTAAAAGAACCTTAACACAGTGTATTTTGTCGTTTGCCAAAACCAAACAGTATTAAAAAAAATTTATTTTAGGGCCTTTAAAACAAAAAATAAAACAGGGAATTTGTCGTTTGTGTACTCTGTCATATTTAATCAAAGAAATTTGCGAAATCTCGAATTACATCATCGAACTCAATAGCCTCAATAGCTTCAATAGCCTCAGTGATAATCCGCCAATGAGTGTAATATATACCGATTTTGCTAAAGCATTCAATAAATATGATCATGGAATTATAACATACAAACTTAAGAATACAGGATTTACTGGAAAGTTGGGACGATGGATATTTCATTTTCTGACCAAAAGGACACAAAGAGTTGTAGTACATGGAGTAAAAAAAATGGAGTCTCAGAAGTCGTCCCACAAGGTACAATATTAGCGCCCTCGCTGTTTATAATGATTGCAGACAATGATGTAGATATTAATGACAGTATCAAGAATGACACAAGATATGCAAGGAATATCAAATGGAGGTGACACAAAAATTTAAAAACGGCAGTGAAACATTGTTCAGGTGAGCAGAAGACAACAATATAAAGTTCAACAAAGAAAAATTTGAATTTATAAAATATGGTAACAACAAGGTGCTACAGAATAAAGGGTACAAAACTCTGCAAGCCAAACATATAAAACAAAACCCAAAAGTCAGGGATCTTGGAGTAATAGTGTCGTCAGATGCAAAGGTGAGAGAACACTATAACATTAAAATCGTAACCGCTAGAAAAGTAATTGAAATTATCTAGAGGAACTTCTACAGCAGAAAAGCAAACATCATGTTAAAATTATGGAAGAGTTTAATCCTACCAATAATGAGTACTGATTAGTACTCACAAGCTCATACAGAAAACGAGACATTACAAACATAGAAGTTATACTAAAGACATTAAGGTGAGGGACGGGACCATGAAAACGAAGATGGAAAACACCCTCAGAATACGAGGCCTGAAACTTTTCAATGTTCTGCCAAAAGAATTGAGGAACCTCCAACACACCAACCTGAATAATTTCAAGAACCAGCGCGACAGGTTCTTGCACTCTGACCAGCTCCTGCCGTCGTTGTCAGCCATGCTGGGACACAGTATATATATATATATATATATATAGGCCCCCTGTATGCAGTATAAAATATTTCTGCCGTTAAATAAAACAATATTAAAAAATAGAAAAACATGTTTCAGACTTGATTTCAGAAATTTAGTTGTCTTTCAGATTTTGTTTGAATATTTTTGCCTTCAACCATCACTTAACCTTTTGTTGCATAAAGCTTTTCCAAAAGGACGAATAAAATCGTCTGTCGTCAGCCAGAATAAAATCATTAACAAAACTTTTAATAAAAAACTTTCATTTTATTTAATCCGTTATTAACCTTGAAAAAAACCACATTAAATAATAATATGCAGTTTATCAATGGTAAAAAGAAAAACCCTATAATATCCTCCAGTTAAACGATTAAAAACCTTACAATATTAAGCTCAATCATGGCTTATTTCTTTCCCAAAAAGTAAAAATGGAAAAACCGCAACGTAGTCAGTTGTTACTAACTACGCAATTCAGTTATATTTGAAAAAGGAGAAAAATTCTGAGTAAAACCATGAAAGTACAAAATTAAAAATTAAATTTTAAAAAAAATGATGCAACGAATGTCTTAAAAGATCAACTTAATTCTTCTGATCTTTGTTGCTGTAAAGATAAGCTTTGTGTTGAGGGGGCGTTTATAAGATGCTTAAAATGAGAGTCCTCCAATAGGGAATCTTTAAAAAGTGAGTCCTCATGATAAGGTTTTCTTTTGGATTAAATGCTGACTCTGTTTAGTCGTCACGGCAAATGGCCTAAGATTTAAAAGTGAGGTTCAAAGGACATGATATTAAAGATAAAAAGCTGATGAAGGATTTGGAATTTCAGCTTAAAAAGTCTCCAACTCATTACGATTTCTTTAGAAACGAGAATTTCTCATTTTAAATATTTTTAATACATTATTTTCTATTCAGGATTAATTTATGTTCATATTTTGGTCATATTATGCCCACGCATGTCTCCGTCTCCGTCTCTGCCTATCTATCTATCTATCTATCTATATTTATTTATACTAGAATGCCTTTGCACTTTGTGCAGCAAAAAGCCCCCCCAAACACAACCTAAGGGAAACTAGGAGGAACAGGGGTATTACTAAAACCTTTCCTGGTTCTCTCTTAATGTGTATACCAAACTTGAAGATTACTGTAGCCGTTTAGGCATGTATAAATGAAGATAACACAGACAGACAGAAAGACAGACAGACATCATCATCATCATTCTTTATATATATATATATATATATTATATATACTATCAGAAGCCCGTCGTAAAAATACCACGGTTAAACAATCAACAGGGGATTTTTTTTTTTTAATATTATTTCCACCCGGAATGAGCACATACACAAACAAACATACATTATCCGATTTAAGCTTTATATATAATATATATATACACAAACTCAGAATGGTTCCCTGAGAACATTATATGTTAAACACAGACCGTGCATGGAACAAGGAACTCTTCTGGGAAAATTAAATCCACTATAGTCCGAATAAGTAATGGTAAATGACAAATACCATAGTTTTTTTCCTTTTTCATGATTTTAGCCCGACGTGGGCAACGGGTCTCTCGCAAAGAGATCCCATAAATATAGCTTCCCTCACCAGCTATCTGCAAAGCAGACAGGATCCAGCTAGCTGGTGAGGGAAGCTATATTTATGGGACCTCTTGCGAGTGACCCGTTGCCCACGTCGGGCTAGCATCATGAAAAGAAAAAACTATGGTATTGTCATTTACCATTACTTATTCGGACTATAGTGGATTTAATTATCCCAGAAGAGTTCCTTGTTCCATGCACTGTCTGTGTGTATCATAAAAAACTCAGGGGACCATTCTGAGTTCATTCCCATCTTGAAACGGACATGTTATGTGCCTTGAAAAGTGGACGCTCAATTTTGCCAGTTGAGGTTTAAGTTTTGGTTTTGGGCTAAAAATATAATAGTTACCCCTTTTTCTTTTTCTTTGATGCATTCAATCTGACGTGAAGGCAGCGAGTCTTTTGCTTATATTGAGGTTCTAAATGTAGCAGGGCTAGGCTGCTTTAAACCCTAGATTCATGTCCCAAAGCTGGATCTTGTCTGCTTTGCAGATAGCTGGTGAGGGAAGCTATATTTATGGGACCTCTTTGCGAGTGACCCGTTGCTCACGTCGGGCTAGCATCATGAAAAAGAAAAACTATGGTATTTGTCATTTACCATTACTTATTCGGACTATAGTGGATTTAATTATCCCAGAAGAGTTCCTTGTTCCATGCACTGTCTGTGTGTATCATATATATATATATATATATAGATATATAGATAGATAGATAGATAGATAGATTATAATTTTCCCATAGGTTTCGATTAATTTTAAGCAAATTTTACTTAATAATTTTTCCTCTCCAAAAGCCGTTTTCGTGTTTTAGGGTGGACAGACAGACAGACAGACGGACAGACATAACATTAGCCTATTATACTGTAATATATAGATACTTAAAACCTAATGGAAATTGAAAGCGTTTTCGGTGGATTTGTAAAAATAACTATTCTTTTCAGGCTACAAAAATAAAAATTCAAATTCAAAGAATAAAGTATAAGTTCGAAGTACAGAAAGTCTAGTGGTGCACCGATTAATCGGTATCGGCACCTGGCATGCCGATATTATGAAAATACCTTGCATGGCCGATTAATCGGTAAAATGCCGATTAATCGGCATGAAAGGTGCCGATACCGATTAATCGGTGCACCACTAAGTCAGAAACTGAAGTAAACCGTGCAGCACAAAGGTGGTTTCATCCCGTCGTCAGCGTTCCGAGTGAGACAACTCCTATATGTTGCACGTTTTACTTCACTCTCCCTATGAAATCAGTCTATCGACATTCGACACTCCTTAATTTACACATAATTCATAAGAGTTTTCAAAGTAAGACTTAGAAATTTTACTAATAAATTGTTCAAAACCGTTTTTTTTTTATTTTTACAAATCTGCCGAAAGGTCTTGCTTTGTTTATATATATATATATTTATACATACAACTTTTTAATCTTTAATTACTTACCTTTCTTATTCGCTAAATGAAGCTATGGTTATGAACGGTATTAAACTACTAATTTATCTTCAAGATAAAGTTAACGTTAAAGGTAATGCACTCAAAGAAGTGATTTGATAAGTTTCTCGAATACATTGTAAGGAGAAGAGCTTTTAAATTACATTTGAAAACTAATTTACCTTCGTAATATTAAATATTAGCAAGTGGTATTTGCCATGGCAACGGAATAGAACTTCAATTTATGAAATCTGATATATCTCATTTATTAAATAGAGGAACTGTGGATAAGATTTTTGTAGTCGAGTGTATATCTATATACATATATACTCACTTGAAAATATCTTACTTTCTCCTAAAATGTTATTGAAAAATTCTCATAAGCTGTTTTCTACACGAAACCAAGGACATTTGCATTAACGGTATCTTCCCTCGTCAGAATACGAGCGTTGTAGGATTGGATAAGATTAAATCGTTTTCTGAAATTGTCCCTAAATGATATCATCATGGCCCTTATCTTTGAGCGAACCAATCAAACGCAGACTTCAATTATGAGTAACAAAATTTAGTAACAAAAAATTAACTCAACGTAATCAGTAACGACACAAAATAAACAGTAATATTTTAACATTTTCCTACTTTTTCTTTCTATTTTTTCATACATTCTTCTACATTTCTTCATCGGCACTTCACTTCCACATTTTTTCTTACTTTTTCTAGACGCAAAATCGTCAATAATGTCTGTATCACCCAGTTTTCTCCCTAAATTTCTTTCACTTGAGGTAACTAGATCTGATAGCCTATCCTGAGACACTGTTGAAAGGAAATAATTTTTTATAAGCTTCAATTTTGAGAATGAGCGTTCTACTGAAGCAATGGTAACTGGCATTGTCAGCAATAACTTCAGAACCGCGAGTACGTTAGAAAAAGTGGTGTCCGGAATTTTCATCGTGGGAAATATCATCGTGTGGAAAGATCATCGTGTGGAAAGATCATCGTGTGGAAAGATCATCGTGCGGAAATATCATCGTGCGGAAATATCATCGTGTGGAAGGATCATCGTCAGTGATAAGTTAATTAAAAATGATACTTTTATTAAGAATAACTTCTATATGTATAATTAAATTTAGTAAGTAAATTTAGTATTTAGTAAATAGAAAATCGAACAGGAAATTGGTTTATTTAATTCACATAATATTAGAAGCATTTAAAAATGGGCGCATAACGCTATTCACTACAAATCTTTTGTAGTGTGTATACACACATTACGCATGCGCTAGTGTTCATTTAGGTTGCCAGACACAATAAAAGCAAAATACGTGTAAGTTAATTAGTTATACGCAGTTACCCTCCACCCCCGCTTCCCCCGCTTGCGAAAAAATACCGCCGCACTTCTGACTGACTTGCGGGGCAAAGATTTCTCAAAAATTACACGTTTTTCCCGTAAAAAACAATGAAATACAATAAAAGTTATCCTCGTTTTTCCAAATTTAATGCTAGAATAAAGGCTAATTGTCAACCGATCAAGTTTTGACTCACTCCAAAAGTGTATATGGGAAGCTCTCACGTTAGGTTAGGTTAGGTTAGGTTAGGTTAGGTATGTACTAACAAACGCCACAAGAAAATAGAGGCTAACTACAACTTCATATACACACATTCTATACCGAAGTGGCCGGTTTCCTTAATTTAACTTTAACTTATATAACTTATCACTGATGATGATCCTTCCACACGATGATCCTTCCACACGATGATATTTCCGCACGATGATATTTCCGCACGATGATATTTCCGCACGATGATCTTTCCACACGATGATCTTTCCGACGATGATCTTTCCCACGATGAAAATTCCGGGGATCAGAAAAAGTATCTGTACGGAAATTTTCATTATGTAGCTCAGGGTTCCAAGAAAGTATTTGAGAGTTAGTGGTAATTGACGTCCGGTTTAACTGTGCAGCAGAAAGTAAAAGTCACTTTGTAACGAAAGAGGCTGAAAACAAACAGTTACAATAAGTAATCAAAGACTACCTAGACTGAAAGAAAAACACGAAAATGAACACAAAAATCATAATAAACGATGTCACTACGACTTCAGGGAGGATAGTCAGTAAAATTAGGTAAGAGGTATACAGCGCAAATATATTTAGTTGATGTTGTTATGCAAACCGTAGCCAGAGGGTGTAGATTTCGGAGGATTTAAGTTTGGGAATACGAGAGCAAGTTTGGTCGTTGCGTACATATACACAACATCCACCTTTGGAAAGAAATGGAGTATAAAGAAATTAGGAGGGCATAGAAAAGGGGTTGCCCTCAGTCGTCTCAGACACCCGAGTTTCAGTGAGGAAGAGGTGAAGTTTAGAGGAGAGGTGGTGTTTAACCCGCTCCCCCGATCTGCGTTCACGATATCGCCAGCGGGAGAGCCAGGAGTTGGGGCATTTATGGTCCCCGCCCCATTGGACTCCGAGGTTCTTGAAGATGATGGCATTTTTTTTTAAATTTTGAAAAGATTGTGTAGTTGGTAAGATGCATGGTTGTGTAGTAAGGAATAGGAGGAAAAGTGTATATTTGAGAGCATGCTGGACTGCTCACAGTAGATGAGACAGAAAAAGATCAGCTAAGGAGGAGAGTGACAGGAGAAACGGGAGTTCCAGCATTCCCTGTCTCCTGCCTAACGTCTCACCCAGAGTACGTTTCTGGTCAATTGGTGTGTACACTCTCCTCTCATTTAGGGAGCCCTCTTCGATTCACCCCAGAGGGAAATAGGAGGGGCGGGTGTGTTACTAATATCTTCCCTGGTTCCCCCTCATTGTATATATACTAAATTTGGTGCAGATTACCCAAGCCGTTTAGGCGTGTATAAATGAACAGACATGATCATCATCATCATCCTTCATCAACCCATATATATACACACACACACACACACACACACATATATATATATATATATATATATATATATATACTCTCAAACCCTGAAAATAAATTGGCAAAATGAGTGGATATCTGATAAAATAAAAAAAATGAAAACGAAAATCCAATTTCCATATCTAAATTCCAGGAATTTGAAGCTAACTTTGAAAGACGTTCCGTCTCTCTACTGTCCATTAAACTCATTTACTGAAATACGATAAGAATTTCAGAAGAAAACCTTACAGAAAGGGGGGGGGGGGAAAGAATAAATATCTTAATCTCTGTTTAAAAAAAAAGAAAATTACGGATAATTATGAGGAGAATATTTTCACAAACGAATTAGTCACGGTGAAACGAAAATCAGCAGTAAAGATTAGGTTCATAAAGACTCATCCTCACTTTTTATTCTTAGGAAAATAGATTTGAGTAGTAGCAAACGCATAAATTTATTTTTGTGAAAAAATGAAAAGGGAGTGTATGAAGAAGGATGACAGCGTCTGTAGTTCAGTGAGTAACGCCGTTTCTTATGAACGATGTGAACATAGTGAGGTCGGGGGTTAGAACATCGATGACATTGGTAATAGTAATAATAATATGGAAATTAGAATAGTGTTTCTCAGCCGAATTTTCCCCATCTTAGGTCGGCGCAACCCCTTATCATCCCTACAGGGGTAAACAAACTCACGAATAGGGGTTGTTTTTGTTTTTTTTGCGCATAATTCACTACTACAGGGGTAAATAATAATGTTAATTAAAAAAATGTGATTCCCCGGGGGGTCGCGACCCACCGTTTGAGAAATACTAAGTTAGAACAATGGGCCGCATTAGTTAAACTGCACGCTCTGCCAGTTCCTGATCCTCTTGAATATTATTATGAAGCAGGGAAGAAAACATCGAACAGACTAAGTGATTTGATCTTGTATTCCTATTATATTATATTATATTATATTAGTAACTTCCACATAACGAAAACACACATTTGCTATTAATCAATTGTTTTCTCAGAAAACAATGATCAATCGCGAAATATTTGTCTAGGATAAGATTTTGGACAAAATAATCAGTCTTCCCTAAAAGGACTCGATCCTTCTTGCTATCTTTGCAGCTGCGGCTGTCTTTGCTCTGTTAAAAGAATCTGTAAAGTAAGAGGTCCTACAAATGAGTGGCAGGCAGTGTGCCAAACGTAATGTCTGGCGTATGTACACAGTAGCGGACCTAGGATTTTCGAAAGGGGGAGCCGGACCTTTAGAGAGGCGTCACGTATACAATCATCTTATTACAGGAAATACCACATTAAGCACATTAACCTTGTGTCTACAAATGCTTACAACCATTAATAAATGAATATGTAAAGCTGGAAAGCATAATTTAATTGAATATAGGAAGGGAAATATTATTTTTATACACAGTTTCTAAAAATAAAATTGAAAGGTAAGTTGGCAGCTATTTACAAGGGTGGTGTTGATATTTTTATAATTTAAAAAAGTATGTACTTTTTTGCTTTTAGAAATTAAAAATTTATTATAAAAAATAAAGCATTTGGAAGGGGCGCCTAGATTGACCAAAAGGGGCGCCAATTTGACAAAAAGGGGCGCCAAATTGATCAAAGGGGGGGACGGCCCCCCGCCCCCCGTAAATCTACTAGTGTATGTACGCAATTTAATCATTTTCGACTGTTATTATCTACTTAGGTATATAATGGAGCATTTTCTTTACTCATAGTGCCCACCGTCACTTTACTGATTTTGTACTGGCTAACGCCAGACAATTTTATTCAGTCTCGGGAAAGACCTCTGGGAGCTGATGGGTTAATACGAGTATACAGTATATAGTGTGGCATTACTGAATGAGAAATAAGGTGATTACCTGCAACTATAAGATAAGCCGCATGAATCAATATCATGTTTACTTGACAAATCTTTTTATTAAAATTTTTTTAACCCTTAACTAGGTGAAACTTCCTTACTAATGTTAATATACTAATGTTTAGTTTAAAACCCCATGGCAAGCTCTGAATTCATGAGTTTCTGTAAAAAAAGTTGCAATGCTTTGAACCTTCGCAAAATATGGGCCCAACACTTTGCTTCGCCAGCAAATGGGTATTACCGTTTTCCTATAAGCGAAGTGAAGACACGGAGGTAATAATAATACAGAGGTAATACGGAGGTAATAATAATACAGATGTAATACGGAGGTAATAATAATACAGATGTAATACGGAGGTAATAATAATACAGATGTAATACGGAGGTAATAATAATACAGATGTAATACGGAGGTAATAATAATACAGATGTAATACGGAGGTAATAATAATACAGATGTAATACGGAGGTAATAATAATACAGATGTAATACGGAGGTAATAATAATACAGAGGTAATACGGAGGTAATAATAATACAGATGTAATACGGAGGTAATAATAATACAGATGTAATACGGAGGTAATAATAATACAGATGTAATACGGAGGTAATAATAATACAGATGTAATACGGAGGTAATAATAATACAGATGTAATACGGAGGTAATACGGAGGTAATAATAATACAGATGTAATACGGAGGTAATAATAATACAGAGGTAATACGGAGGTAATAATAATACAGATGTAATACAGAGGTAATAATAATACAGAGGTAATACGGAGGTAATAATAACAATACAGAAATTAGAACTAGGTCACAATAGTCGATTTGATCGCTGCGCCAATTTCTGGCCCTCCTGAATGTTCATGAAAACTTTATTTACGCTGAAATTATTAAATTTTCCCACGCTGTGTTTTTTTTTTTTTTTACGTCTAAAAAGTTACTTTAAGTGAACTGTTACTAAGTTGGTTATAAATGTAATTTATTTAACTGAATTGCCCTAAATACATAAATTTAGCGTATATGGTTACAAATGGTTACCCATCCAATTACTATACCCAGACCGAACCCTGTTTCGCTGATGTACAAAGCGGCACAACGACATGGCCACGACGCAGCTCGAACGAGTTTACCAGAGTATAGAAACGGGATCTTTTGTCAGATATGGAAAAGCACTTTTTGTCAGTTATCAAGTTTTGCCTAATAAAATATATATAACCTTTGGTTAGCTTCCGCCCGAATTGTTCATTCTGACGAAGGTCAAGCTTTTCACTCCACCTTAGACCTACAGTTTAATGTGGAATCCGAACCACGCCCCACTAGCAGCCTAGCGTCTTAACCACAAGGCCACCCAGGGTACCCATTTATCTACCAACCACTTTCTTTATTGTGTGGAAGGATGAACAGCTGGGTTTTTGCTGCGCGCCGGCTGCCGTCACTGGGTCTC
Source organism: Bathynomus jamesi (assembly GCA_023014485.1). Classification (NCBI taxonomy): domain Eukaryota; kingdom Metazoa; phylum Arthropoda; class Malacostraca; order Isopoda; family Cirolanidae; genus Bathynomus; species Bathynomus jamesi. Next base: position 268,451 of record JAJOZX010002534.1, on the reverse strand, counting down.
GAACCCGAGGCCGATGGATTCGTAGTCAGCGACGCTAACTAACCACTACACCACCGAGGCGCATGATCATATATATATATATATATATATACACACACACGAGGGGCGGTCAGAAAATAAGTTTACATGGCGTATAATTTCGTAACGAAAGGACCTACATTGATTTTGTTTGTATCAGGTGAATTCGTTAATTATTGTTGGCAACACTGCACATCGATTCGGCTGCCATCTACCGTACATTGGTTATATGAGTCGGTTGAACATGGCCGCTCGATTGGAACAGTGCCCTGTTATTTCTGCAACAATATTCCTAGTCTGTCAGTGGTCAAGAATTTCTCGAGCGCATTGTCACAGGAGACGAGACATGGGTTCATCACCGTACTCCGGAAAGAAAACGTGCCAGCATGGAATGGAAACACCCTGGGTCCCCGCCACCAAAGAAGTTCAAGATTGTGAGGTCCGCTGGCAAAATGATAGTTACCGTGTTTTGAGACCACAAAAGCGTTTTGTTCGCAGACTTCATGCCAAAAGGCACAACAATCAATGCAGCTGCATAATGTTCAACACTGGAACGTTTACGAGGGGCCATTAAACGTAAACGGCCTGGAATGCTCCGTAGGGCAGGGCACTGTTCCAGTCGAGCCGCCATGTTCAACTGACTCATATAACCAATGTATGGTAGATGGCAGCCGAATCGACGTGCAGTGTCGCCAACAATAATTAATGAATTTACCTGATACAAACATAATCAATGTAGGTCTTTAGTTAGAAATTATACCCCGTGTAAGCTTATTTTCTGACCGCCCCTCGTATATATTCTAGATTCAGAAATTTAAATTGGTTATTGCGTAAAGTTGTTAGAGGTCAAAATATGATCTTTTAAAATGTTATAAGCGTCCTTAATTAAAAATTGTTTCAAGTTTCCAGTGTTCGAACTGCATGTCAAATTCTTTGCAGTGAAATAAAATATATTTTACTTTCTATCAATGAAACTTTAAAGGTTTCATTTTCGCATCCAGTTTCACATTTCATTAAGCTGTGATATAACCATTTAAAAAGGTCAAGGTCAAAGTGTGCTGTTAAATTAAACCTTTTATACTCGTATATCAGATATCCAATCCATTTATAAATATATTTCGACCAGCTCGCTTGATTTTGCTAGAGGATTATTTTACTTTTTGTGGTATAGATTTATTTTTCTTTTTAATATTTGAAAATATTAAATATCAAATATTAAAATATTAAATGAGAAAATAGGATGCTAAAAATAGTTGATTTTTATAAATTAATTTCCACTAATAAATTTATAATATACTTCGAATTTGTGGTAATTTTCCTGTTTTATTTAATGGAAATAAGCCAAATTCAACCAACCGCACAGTCATGTTGACGGGGACTGAGTTCTCTTTGGTCCGAAAAATTCGCTAAGTCCAATTTCATAAATTTTTCTGACTGAAAATAGATGGCTTTTTGAGCGCAAATTTACCTTAAAACTTGATGTGGTGTAATTTTATTTTATTTATTTATTTATTTATTTATTTATTTATTTATTTATTATTATTATTATTATTATTATTATTATTATTATTATTTTCAAAAAACATCTGAACATCGAAAAAATTATATCCTAAATTTAAAATTGTCTTGAAATAAGTCACACAGAATTGCCAACATTTTCTTTTATTTTACTCTGAGCTTTTCAATTCTGTGATGCCACACTTACATCGTATTAACTTCTTTTTCTAGTATTACCACAATGTGTTATACGGTACAGTTAACTACCCTGACTCACTTCATAAAAAAAAAAGACTTTACAGTCACTTTTGAGTTTTTTATTTTGACATTTCTATTGGTATTTTTTGTTCTGGAACAATTAATTGTAAAACTTTGAAAGTACTGTAAACAGATACCTGCTACTCTTATGATTTCTACCATTGATTAACTTAGCGTTGAGTGGCATTTAGTACAATTTCGATTACTTTTAGTACAGTAATATTTTGAATGTATTAGTTATCGATTTAACCTGTAATATTAAAATTTACAGTGTGCTCTGTTTATTAACAGTAATGACTTTTCGACTGAACTGCTGTACTGTAAGTGCGGCAGATGCAGACACTGTTTTAACAACAATTATTGGCTGTTAAAACAACAGTGAGCTTGTGAGATGAAAATTTACAATGCATGCTCTATATTTACAGTATTGAGGCGTCAATTCAACTGTTACTGTACGCGCCTAAAGTACAGACACTATTTTAAGAACAGCCATTTACTGTTGAAATAAAGCGTGTCTTTAACATTAAAATGAATAATAATAATTTAATGAATTAACAATTGCTATATTTTTACTGTTAAAAACAACACTGGCGCCTGCAATTTAAAAATTTACAGTTTTAGCTTTAGAATTAAATGTGAAGTTACTAAATCTACTGTTACTGTACAACCTTAGTTTAAGATTACTGTTTAAAAACAAATATTATACATTATTGAAATAGCGAGGTACTGTATCATTAAATTTTAAGATAATTTTTGAAGGTGTCATTTTACTGATAGTACAGGGTGATCGAAAAGTCTCTCCGCAGTAGTAATAAAATATTTACTTTATTGAAGCATACTCAGTCTAAGGTAGGTTGATTTTGGAACTGTGATCTTGGACTAGTCTAGATAGAAAGGTATTAATGTATAAAAAACGTTGCACCAACTCATATTTGCGAAAATGATTGTATTTTTGAGGATTGTTAATTATTTTTAAGTTGTAAAATTGCCAAATTTTATGCGTAAAATCGCGCGCGCGGCATTCGCGCAATGTAAACAAACAAAATATCGGACCTTATTTCATCAAAATAATCAATTAAAATTCGGCTTTTTTAACAAAACGATGCTTGAAATTTATTGTAAATGCATTATAGATGTTTATTAGTGTATTATTTTGTATTTTTTAATGATATTTACCTATAAAATGTGTATTAAATTAAGTTATTTTATGATGCGTTCATTTACTTGTGTTTATTTTCAGATATTTCATAAAAATGGGTAAAAAACGGAAGTCTGCAGTATTAACTCGAAGTGATAGTGCCAAAAAATTCAGTGGCCAGCCTTCCCCTTTGGATAAAACAGAGCCTCCTACCCTCCGCCAAGTTATTCAGTACAGTTATTTCCTCCAAAACAGCCACCGGGACTTGAAAGACTATGATATTGCTAAAATGATAGCAAAGGATGTGATTGAGATCTGGCAGGCAGTGAACCCGCGGCTGCCCCTGTATGAGGAATATTATGTAGTGAAATTGGTGGATAAAGTGTGCTTCAAGAAAGCAAAAGAGATAAACAGGAAATCTCTTTCTACAGTCCAGGAGCAGAATCTGGAGGAAAAGCTGGATAAACTTTTTGACATTTCTGCTTGCACCTGTAAGCTACCTGTTCGTCCCTGTGATGACAATGCTGTGAAGTGCAAGAAAGAAAATTGTCAAACACAGCACATAATCTGCACTTGTCCTCCCAGTAAGAAGGTAATGCTATTATTTTTTTAACTTTTAACTGGCCTAACTTAGTGCGATTAGGTGCCTTTTAAATGGAAGGAAATTCAATGCTTGTAATTGAAAAAGATCCGCATTTTCCTCCTGTAATCTTCCTTTCCCTCCCCTTGGTAATAGAAATTAATAATAAATTTTTTTTCAGGATTTTATCTCTTATTTTAAATCCGCTATTTAATATACTTTAATATTTCACGTTCCAGTAGAGGAGAGGGAATACTTGAGAGATCAGAGGGCCAAAATAGGACCCAAGGGCTCTTTCCAGCTGGGATCTGTGGATAAAGCTGCTGTGAAGAGAGACCAGAGGGCTGCAGCTGAAGCAGAAAGATTACAGAGCCAGATTCAACAGCAGCAGGAAGTGGATTTGGCCACTTTTGCCTACACACCTTCACAAGATATTTCTTTTGAATCCAGCTCAGGAGAATCAGGAGAGGTGATATATTTTTTTTCTTATATCTTATCCCATTTTTACCCAAATTTATCCCTACTTTTTGTCCCTATTTCCCCCCTTTTTTCCCCCATTTTCGTTTAAGTAATTTATTCTTATTTCCGCCCATTTTCGTCGATTTTTACCCATATTTTTCCCTACTTTTCCCCTATTTTCCCCCATTTTCGCTTTAGTAATTTATTTTTTATTTTCATTTCAGCCATCTGGTGGTGAAGCTGAAGAGTTCAAGCCAAGGAGGCACCCAAGTGGAGGTTACAGCTTTTTGAAAACCCCCCAGATATGCCATGGAACTGACCAGGGGTGATGTTTCTTCCAATCTTGGGGCAAGTCTTGCTAATGCCTTCCTCCTGGACTTACAAGCTATGGACCTGCTTAAGCCTGGCCTTGATGTGAAACAGATAATAGTTGATAAATCGAAAATGGACAGGGAAAAAGCTAGAATGAAAGTGAAAAGTGATGAAAAGCACATTGAGGGTCTGGAAAAGTTAATCTGTATTGGGGTTGATGGGAAAGTTGACAAGGGCACTTTGCTGTACAGAGAAGTTAAGGATGAAAATGGGGAGACTAAGCTGAAGAAAGGAAAGGGACAAGAGCACCATTTGACTTTCACAAAGGAGCCGGGAACTGAAAGTGGAACATATCTTACTCACAGAGTCATCCCAATTAAAGGTGCGACTGGAGTTCTTCTTGGTGAAGAAGTTGCTAGTGTCTTGGAGGAGTTTAACAGTGTTCATACCCTGAAAGCTGTCCTCCTTGACAACACAAATACAAACACTGGCTGGGAGGGAGGCCTTGTAACAGCTCTGGAAAATAAAATTGAGCGGAAATTGCACACCATTGGCTGTTCACTCCATCAGAATGAGCTTCCTTTCAGAGCTGTTTTCAAGCATCGTGATGGCAGTACCAAAAGTCCCACTGCTTTCACTGGTCCGCTGGGAAAACTCTGTGAAATTGACTACCAAGATCTGCCACAAGTGGAATTCACCAAACTCAGTGGCCCCCTGGATGACATGGAATTTGCTGAGGAGACACTGAATGATCTCAGTAGCGACCAGAGGCTTGTTTTGGAGTATGTGCTTGGAATTTCCAGGGGCAAAGTCAACCCAAGATTTGCTGCCTGGAAAATTGGACCATTAAACCATGCAAGATGGTTGACTTTGGCAATTAGATTGATGTGTCTGTGGACCAGAGGTGCTTACCCTCCAGAACTACAGGATAAGCTTTACCAGGCCATCAAGTTCATTGTGGAAGTGTATGCAGTCAGTTGGTTTGAGATCAAAAGGGACAGCAAGTTCCACAATCAACAGCTGAACATCTTCAACATGATCCAGAGGATCAAGCAGCAGTCTGAAGAAATCCATGGTGTTGCTTTCAAGAACCTGAAGTACAATGCTTTTGCCTTGCTGCCAAAGAATGTGCTGTACTCCATGATGAAGTCTGATGACTTGGAAGTGAGAGAAGCTGCTCTCAAGAAAATTCTGTCCATCAGGTAAGCATTTATTAATTTAAAAAATTGTGAAAAAAAATTTGATTATGGGGATTTATTTAATAAAAAAAAGGCCCGAGTTCTATAAATCCCCATAATCGAATTTTTTTTCACATTTTCTTATCCCAATTCCCCCCCTCCCCTCTGATAATGGAAATAATCTTACCTTCTTTCTGAAAAAAAATTCGATTATGGGGATTTATAGAACTCGGTTTTTTGTTTTTTTTAATTTAAGTTAAATTAAATCAGCAATTCTGAGACTAATAGGGATTAAATCTTAAACTGGAATAAAAAATAAATTAATTATTATTCTTTCAGAAGTGGGAAGCCAGCCAAGAAGAGGCTGAAGAAGATCACAGCCATCAACATTGAAGCTACCCACTGGTCAGAACTAATCAACCTTTCTCAAAGTGGCATCTGTGAACCTGCTCTCACAGAAGACTTTTCTGACCAGGAGCTTCAAGAAGCATTGCTGAATGGCACCAAGCTGGAGCTGCCTGATCTGCCTTCACATTCTCAGAGTGTTGAAAGGGCCGTGAAGCTGACATCTGAAGCTTCCCATACTGTTTATGGACTCGAATCAAGGCACAAACACATTCTGACCAAAGCCCTAAGCCGCCAGATGAGGCCTTCCTTTGCTTCTAAGGGCTCTTAGTGAAAATTATGATGATCTTGGGATCTAAATGCGTCTATTCGACTCTGCACATGTTTTTTTTACTTTTTTTCAATAAAATTGAAATTTTTTTCAGGATTTTTTTATGAAAATAGCATGATTTTTTCGACCGAAAATTGCGAAAATGCGGTATTTTTCGGTACGATTTTTTGACGATTTTTGAAACGGTTTCCTCAAAAAACGGTTAAAGCTAGGGATCTGAAATTTTTGTCAGTTATTACCATATTAAGCTCTGACTATCTCGACTAGTCCAAAGTCGATATCTAAAAAAATGCGGAAAATCAACCTACCTTAATACTCACATACAGCCTACCGTAGCAAGACTTAGCTTAGACTAGCCTTGACTTCGCCAATATTTTGTTAAAGATTTCACGATATCGTACAATTTTCATTAAAATATCTAACTTCTTGTATGATTGCATTTTTGTCTTATAAAGTCATAGTTGCGGAGTGACTTTTCGATCACCCTATATAAACCCATTAAAACCAGGTAGAGAAACAAATTCGAGCTGAACACTGTCGACATGAATGATGTCGATACTAAAATGTTAGTTTAAATTAGGTCAGGTTAGCTTCAGCTGGGGTTAGAGTAGGTTACATTATGCCCGGTTACGTTAATCTAGGTTAGGTTATGTCTGGTTAGGTCAGGTTCGTCATTTTCATTGAAAATCTAAAATGGTTTAGTTTGAAATCTGAAATTCATACATATTCTTGAATAAGGTCAAACGTCGCCATTATGAAGTTTGATTTTGTTTATGTAACTCGTGAAATTAACATGATTGTTAAACTGATATAAAAATTGTTAATACTAAACCAACAGCAAAATTCATTTCACATAAACACTCTCTGTAATTCGGATTTAAGAATGTACTTTAATGTTGTTTTGTAAAGGGGAAATGTACTCTTACAAGTGAGAGTCACTTACTGTTAATTTAACATCCATTTAACATTCATATTGGCTCGCGCCTTATCTATTCCATTTAATTTAAAAGCTGGTTTGTTCTTTGTAATTTTGGGGACATAAAGACACGCAGATTTGATACTATTGTACTAGCACTGAAGTGAGTATCTTTATCGTTTATAAGCATAACTTTCACGAAGATATTAACAACCGCAGCATTTAACAACAACAACAACAACAACGATAACAGTTGTCACTATAAGCAACAAAGAGTAATGTTGAGAAAATGCAGGATTTCCTATTTTGCTGCTTCATTATCATATCTAAAATAATTTAAAATTGTTACCCCTTTTAATAAAACCAAATTAACCACAACTGGTTCGTAGTGTCATTGATTAGTATATTGCTATATGTATTTTATATCCTAGCAGGCTCGTAGCCAGGGGAAAAAGCGAGGGTGGCGCGCCATCCCCCCAACAAAGCAGTGAGTTCCGCCAAAGTACACTGTATTTTTAGCTGTTAAGAGTGACCATCCCTGGCAATATAAGGAAAATGGTCTCTGGCTATTACCTCCTTCCTAAAAGGATATTAGTTATGTATGTATACTTTAGTAAAGTAAACATGAATAACTTGGTAACATTTATTGGATCAAGTAAAGATAAGCACCCCTAGCCTTCTTTAATTAGCCTTATAAGGCTAACTAACGAAAATATCACGACCTAACCTAACCAATCGTCAAGGGCGTACAGTTGACTTAACGATTGGTTAGGTTAGGTCGTGATATTTTCGTTAGTTAGCCTTATAAAGCTAATTAAAGAAGGCTGGGCGTGCTTATCTTTACTCGATCCCATTTATTTATTATTTCAACAAATTAACTCATTATGTTATGAAAATATGATAATTATTAACATAATAATAGTGAATAATACTTCATAAATATCAAAGCTAGGAATGGTTTCCTTATGTATGGATCTTTCCTATATATACTCTTCTATATGAGTTCCGTTGAATGAGACTCAACCCCTCCCCCCTACAACCATGGGAAATCCTGGATACGGATAGACATGACATCTATAATGATCAGTTCTGTGGGAATAGATCTCACGTATCGACTTTAATAACAAAAGAGTATCCATAATGAGACACGACTTATGAGCATAAATCAAATGCGCGTCGATACCGGGAGATGATCCCATTTTCAGGTCTTTTGTAAGAGCTTTCGGGTCATGGAAAGATGTCTGAAAAAGGGTCTCGTGACTCATTTATCAAAGTTATTAGAAAGTAAATTAAGATACTCTCTTCACACACTATTAAAATATTTGAAAAAATAGGCTCGTCACAGATTTTCTACGAAGGGAAGTTCTGTAACCCCATCGATCGATGGAGGAACGGCACACCGACTATACAGGGTGGGCCAAAAGTCAGTAAACTTAGGAACTGTGCTTTTTCAATGCAAATATACATATACTGTACTGTATATTTGCATTGAAAAGCGGGGATGGGACAATTCGACGTGGCCGACTCGATGCGACCCAACTCGATGTGGCCGACTCGATGTCAGGACAACTCGATGTCAAGCCAAGTCGATGCCAGGCCAAGTCGATGCCAGGCCAAGTCGAAGCATATTGTGCTTTATTATCTTTTAAGGGTATTTTAAGAAGAAAAAGTAAAGCATAAAAAATAATTAAGGCTAGGTAAGGTAGGGTAGGTAGGGTAGGTAAGGTTAGGTAAGGTAGGGTAGGTAGGTTAGGTAAGGTTAGGTAAGGTAAGGTAGGGTAGGTAGGTTAGGTAAGGTTAGGTTAGGTTAGGTAGGTTAGGTAAGGTAGGGTAGGTAGGGTAGGTAAGGTTAGGTTAGGTAAGGTAAGGTTAGGTAGGTTAGGTTAGGTAGGTTAGGTAAGGTTAGGTTAGGTAAGGTTAGGTAAGGTAAGGTTAGGTAAGGTAAGGTTAGGTAGGTTAGGTTAGGTAAGGTTAGGTAGGTTAGGTAATTATTGAACTCGGCCTCGGTCTTGGCTTCAGACTCGACTACAACACTGTTTGGCATCGACTTGGCCTGGCATCGAATTGGCTTGACATCGAGTTGTCCTGACATCGAGTCGGCCACATCGAGTTGGGTCGCATCGAGTCGGCCACATCGAATCGTACCCAACCCTGAAAAGCATACGTATATTTAGTTCATTTCCATCCTAATTCCTGAGGTTGTTCTACCTTCATATAAGTTCGCTTTACACATTTTAGGGAGTATTCTTTCTTTTTGTCTGCATCGTCTTAAGGTGGTTTACACAATGCATTTGTCGATTATACCGCCATGTTTACCGACTTCATTCTACAAGGTATTCCATAAATCACTTTACCCCTGAATCTTTTCCTACTGGAATAAAGTGAGGTAAAGGAGTGTAAAGGGACTTATGGGTCACCCTGTATATTTACCAAGATGGCAAAGCATTTTTAAATGCAATTAAATGGAGTTATAAAACTGTTCAATCCTTCCAACCTAGATTTTTTTTTCTATTACAGCTTTCTGTTAGACCAGCGAGGTTAAGCGACGGATAAAGATGTAGGTCCCCTTTATCACATGACCTTTGCTGTTACAATGGAGGTTAAAAACCCCAAATTATTATTATTATTATTATTATTATTCTTTACAAGTTCAAGGCTAATATTTTTCTCCTTACTTTTATGTCTGAAGATTTTGGAGGTTTAAGTTAAATATAATGTTGCCATTTGACCACGACCGAATGTATATGAAAAAATTACAACCCAGAATTATATTTACGAGACAAAAATGCTTTTTACGAAGAAAACGTTAATTTCTTTTTGTTAAAAAAGGCTTATATTACGAAATTTAACAGCACCACAATTTTAAGCTGGACATTTCTAAACTTACGGAAGTTGACTAAAGTAAACAGACACTAAGAAGATCGTCCTTAAACTCGTTAAAACAGAATATAATCTGCTGAAACCAAGTTGTCAGGGTAAAGTAACTATGAACGATACATTAGCATGTATTTTATGATGCCACCAGGCAGAGGTTATCGAGAATTGACAGCTTTCACAAGAGGTCGGATTAATTGATTTTTTGCGAAGCAGAGCAAAGTCAAAGAGTAATTTTGCGGAGGCTTTACTTTCTTTTATTACTAGTTAACAGAGTCATTGCACATTTCAAGAATACCCAGAAAACAATAGTTGCTGATCGTCCTGGCTGTCCAGGAAAGGATCTTTCGTGCCGTCAGAATCCTCGCTAAACCGCTGCTGAATTGGCTGTTCAAGTTAAGGTTCGCTCTAGAACTATCAGACAATATCTTCATGACACGGGCTATTCTGCAGAGTAGCTAGAAGGAAGACCATGGTCACCCCTCGCAACAATGCCCGTCGGAAACAGTTGGTAGCATCGATTTTGAAACACGATTCTGCTTTACGAAACACCGTAATCTTCTCGGATGAGTCTCGATTTGCTTCATTTCCAGACAGTGGGGGTGTATGGGTATGGGGACGCTGATCCCAAGAATTTTCTGTGGTATCTGCAAACTACGGTAAGACATGGTAAATATTTTACAATATTTATTATATGTGTTCGGTATAACCAAAAATTTTTATAATAACATTTCTTAGAATTATATCTTAAAAAAATGCCTATCCTAACTACTATGACAGAGAATGTTCTTTTAATAGATTCACAGTAATAAATCTACACAGTAGTAAAACCAAAAGTTAGCAGCTGACGAGGCAGCTTCTAGCAGTGGCTGTATCCTCCAGCGCGGGACACGTCAGCGCGTCAACGTCAACGAAAAAAGACATCAACGCGCTGGTGGCCAAACCTCCTCAAATCTCCGTGCAGCGGGCTGTCTACGGTTGGCCAGACTGGCAGTCGACTGCCTGTTGCGTGACACGGTCAGAGTGCCGATCGGCTCCCGGGGCCGGACCTATACCAGCGAGCTGTTTTTTTCATTTACGGGGAGCATTTGCGTGCTGGACGTGCTTCCCGGACTACTCTTACTTTCCGGCGACATTAAGACATATCCAGGCCCCACTACAACTTACACATGTCACCATACACAAAGACATATACACAATATGATCATACAGAAGCATACTATTGACATATTACAGTACAACGGAATTCGTACAACTGAATTCGTACACAAACAAAACATTCACATAGCACTTACACAAGAAACAAAACTAAAACGCACACACAAAACACCGACCATCCCTGACTTCACGGCAATCCGTCAAGATCGTACTGGGGGTCACGGGGGTGAACTCATCACTTATATACGTAAAAGCATTAGCTACACTGATACCACCCAAAACATTACAAACACAATCCAAGCAGAAAACACTATAGAAATACAGGCAGTTAACATTAAAACACGCGCAAAACAACACCACACTCATCAACATTTACATCCCACCAGATAGTTCACCTCAGGTGCCAGCCAATTACAATCCACAGTTACACAATCTGGCCTCTCTCACTAATGTCATCTTAGGAGGAGACTTCAACGCTAAAGACACTAGTTGGTACCTGCACAACCAAAACAACACCAGAGGCGCCAACATAGCCACACAACTAAACAGCCTCTTCATTCTTAACAACACAGAAGAGTATACACACATACCACATCAAGTAGGATACTCAAACTCCTCCCCAGACATAACGTTCTGTTCCCCCTCACTAGCAACACATACACACTGGAGAACAGAAAAACAACTGTCATCAGACCACCTGCCCATCATCATTACAACACGTTCTACACTCTGCCCCAACAGCCTTAGGCACACTTACAGAAATTACAAGAAAGCTGATTGGGAACAGTTCAAAATACAGACTGAGGAACAATTCACCACATTAAACAGCACACCCATAATAAACATCTATACAACACTTAAGACATTCAATCAGATCATCAATAATGCAAACAAATACATACCCAAGGGCAACATTAGGAAATATAACCCAAATTACACTAGAAAAATAGCCCACCTCATAAGGCAACGTAACAACCTTAAACATAACACACAAACACCAGACAAAGCAGCCATAAAACAGCAGATACAACAGCTCAACACAGAAATAAACAACAAACTTAAAGAAAAACAAACAGAAACATTTAGGGAACTCATATCAACACTAAACAACTCCACAAATACATCCAGGCTATACAAGACTAAAAACAGCATTACCCACTCTAACAACGGCATTCACACCTCACACGCGGCTATCTGTCGCAGCCAAAATAATATCCCAACATATACACAACAAGCTAACATTCTAGTTAACCACTACGCAAAGATAAGTCACCCAAACAGAAACAACAACCAGAAACACGCAGCCAGACAAACAGCCAGACACTAGAAAACCTACAGACTCGACACGACCATTACACCCTTCAATACAGACCAGACCACCAAGATCATCAAAAACATTAAGAATTCGAAGGGTAATGGACAAGACAACATATCTAACATGCACCTTAAACACTTGGGCCCACAGGGAATACTAGCTCTCACAAACATCAGCACATATTCATACTAAACTGTATTAATAATACAGTGTATTATTCCTAACATATGGAAACAAGGTAAAATTATTGCACTACTCAAACCAAACAAAAATCCAACAGAACCAGCTTCTATAGACCCATTACTTTACTAGGCACACCTTCCAAAGTAACAGAAAGACTAGTCTTACAAATCATCAACCTACACATACCACTATCGCCTGCTCAACATGGATTCAGACTTCACCGCTCAACCACGACATTACTCACTAACCTCATGCAGCACATCATGGATGGTATCAACTCCAGACGACCAGCTCAACATACACTATTAGCAACAATAGACATTAGTAAAGCATTTGATGCTATCCCACCCTTCCCTCTCATAAACAAAATACTCAACAAAAATATGCACGATAACACCAAAAGGTAGCTGAGCAACTATCTTTCAGGAAGATACTCACATGTCACATTTAATGGCAAGTCATCCAAAAACAAGCTTTTTCCGAACGGGTCCCTCAAGGCTCTGTTCTCTTACCTACACCGTTGAACTTATACATGTATCGCAGTCCAACAACCATAGATAACAAGCTTACCTTATTATCATATGCAGATGATATCACTAACATCCACCCACAACAAGATCGACACCGCTACAAATAACCTACAAACATACATAAATAGTATGCAAGACTGGCTCACACACAATAGACTCAAAGTAGCGCCCACACAATCAACCATCACCTTGCTAACAAGCAACACAAAAGAACACCAGATAACTCCACAGCTTACACTAAACAACACCAACATTCCACACACTCACAGGACGAAAATACTTGGGGTCACATACAATACATCATTATCTTTGCAAACCACATTCAGGACATTAAAATCAAATATACGTCAAGACTTAACACGCTTAGGACTCTAACAGGCACAAACTTTGGGCACCAGGAGGAAACAACATCACTTATATCTAATCAATATATTCACTCAGTTATGGAGAGGAGGGGCGACAAGCTTGACCTTCAAGAAATGAGGAATCATCTCGCAGAACCTTTGTAAGGTTGGACTATGCTAGCCCATGCTGGGCACCCATTATCTCAAACACACATATAAACACCTTACGGACAATACAAAACAACGCACTTCGTATCATTACAGGATATACTCAAACAACGCCAATAGAACACCTGCACACAGAAACTGAAAATTAGGGAACATTTAAACATGAGGGGAACACAATTCATGGCAGCAGCGACAACTAACCCACTACACCCTTGCCACTACATGTACAATCATGCACCGACACCTCGCACCATTAAGATAACACCAGAGAGATATTATAACCAAATACTCCATTCCATACCACGCCCTACAGACATCACACAATATAGAAAACACATACACACACACACCTAACCCACAAAGCACTGACACGACTCGGTCCGAATTCGATCCTAGGTGCGAAGCCGCCACCCATTGACAGGTCAGAGACCAGCCTGAGCAGATCGGATCGAGTAAACTTAGCACGATTCCAATGTGGACATCACCCCAACTTACAGACATATAAACACAGACTAGACAACTCCACAGATGACACCTGCCACCTGTGCCAGGACACACCACAAACAATCGAACACATTATGACAGACTGTACCGCTCTAGCACAACATAGAACACAACACAACATCACTAGTGCGCTGAACCTTTGGTCCACTCCGGAGAGGGCGATTGGTTACCTGCGTGCCGCCGGCTTGCTCGATCAAGGTGGGCTGATCGGCTAACCAACAACAACAACAATGACAGAAAGATAAAGTATGCAATTTGTGAAGTTCTGAAGCTTCACCACTATGACTTGAAGCTTAAGAGTACAATTTGTGAAGCTTTGAAACTTCACAAACTGCAGCCTCATGCTACACATGGGGGGTAGGGAAATTTTCTGTAATGGAATGGGTGCAATTTGCCCCAATAGACGAAAAAGAGCTGGTAGTTTGCACAGGAACTGTTTATTCAGCCAATTATGTAAAGATCCTGGGAGAGGGGCTGCTGCCCATTTATTCCAATGAAAATGTATCTCCACACTAAAGTGCATTCATGGAAGATAGTGCCCCTGCTCACGTGTGTGGATTATTAAGGAATCGAGAACCGAAGACTACATCCGGGGAAAGCCTTGTCGAAGCCATAAAGAAGAATGGGCTGCAATAAATCAATACAAGGAGTAAAGCTCACCAATGGAATGCCAGAACGTGTGGTAGTTATACATAATGCAAAGGAGAAAGAAACACGCTTCTAAATATATTGATTCAATAAATGTTTTATTATTTATTCACTTTCATTATGAAATCAATAATTATCGTTTCGTGTTGGAAGAATTTTATATGCGTGGCTAATATTTATTTTTAAAGGAAACCTGCTCCTTCGAAAATCCTACTCCCTTTAAATTAACAGGAGACGAAGCTCCCCCCCCCCCTAAAAAATAGATAAAAATTTTATGTATATTGGCAAGAAAATTTAACTCTTTCTTCGGCTCCCCTACCAGCGTTCCTGGATCAACACTAAATTCGTTATATCTTACGAATTCATTACTGAGCCTTGGATGAACTAAGCTTATTTTCCCATATTTGAAACCTATTCCCAAGAATTTTGTAAGCAAAAAAATTGGAATTTATTTATTTTTCAATCGCTCGTGTGTATGCATAATATAAATACATTTTATCGCCGTTGAACGCCCATAATTTTATATAAAACGTAACATTTTTTTCCTCCGGTCGATGAGGTATACATTTCGATGCCATAAATGGAACAGTTTGAGACGCGCCCAGAGGAAAAAAGGAAAACGTCCAAATCCTCTTGTATAAACCGCAAAATCGCCATAAATTGAACGTTTCTTTTGCTCCAGACAGCCAGAATTACAAATGCATCCTAATCTTATCTCGTCCGCGAGATTAAATTTTGCCCAGAATATAATTGCGCGAATTGAGAAATAAAATACGCGAAATTCGAAGATGTGAATGTCTCGCGGAAAGAAGGAAGAGCGATTTCGATTCAGGAATAAATTTATGGCAATTAAAAAGAGTGAATTCAGTTTCACCTAAAAATATTTACCTAAATTAAATTGTCTCTTTTGTTTATAAAGATTTAGAAAAAGATTGTTCCATTTTTGGTTTTGTTGTTACCGCTTCTATCGTGAGAATCCATGTAATTGTATTGCATTTCTTGTACTGTAATCTATTTTTTTTATTGTCCAACACTTTCCCTGTTAAGTGGAAGATATACGAGTAGAATAGAGACACTCTGGCATAACTTTAATCTTTAATTACTTTTAGATCTCTCTACATACAGGCTTCCTTTAATAAAAATATTCGTTTGGTTCTTTTCTTTTAATCCAATTCATCTTCTAGATTTGATGAAGCGTGCGAGGAAGTTGCGAGAAAAGGGTTCATCACTGTCCTAGTTCTTCATTTCATAGAGACGTCTTAGAACAGTCTCTGGACCAATTTGACAGAAATTCTGTGATTTATTACTATTTTTTTATCTTTGTTTTATACGTCTCTTGTCACCAAAAATATTCATGGTTTACAATTCCACAAATAAATTTGAATTTGTTCTTCAGTTTTGAGTTTTTTTTGTGAATTATGTTCAAGTCAGTCATCGTTTTATGTACTCATGGTCAAGAATAGCTTGTTGCTCCACCTTAGACATACAGCTTAACGTGGAATCCGAACTAGGACATATCACAGGTAGTTAAAAATTACTGAGTCCTCACCCGACTCGATTTCACGACCACCCGATCAACAGACCAGTGTTTTAACCACTAGGCTACCCAGGGTATTCATTTATCCTAACAATCAATTTCTTTTTGTATGGAAGGATGAACAGCTGGGTGAGCTGAGCGCCGTCTGCCATCGCCGGGAATCGAACTCCGGGCTCCGGGCCAGTGGATTCGTAGTTAACGATGTTAACTACTACACCACCATATATATACAGGGTGATTCAAAAGTCAGGTTACATAGGGCTTTTCTGTTTCTTTGCAGGTAAATGAGTTATGAGATGTTATCGAAGGAGGAGCGCATTGATGTGATATTCCTAGCTGGCTGCACAAGTGCATTGCCGTTAACGGTGGCTATATCGAACGTGAGATGTGACTATTCCCCTGTATCATTACATAATACAGTATTTCCCTATGTAACCTGACTTTTGAATCACCCTGTATACAGGCGCGCGCGCGTGGTGTGTGTGTGTGTGTGTGTGTGTGTGTGTGTTCAAATCCGCGTCTGAACGGAATCAGAAAATTTTATGACTTCGAATATGTAATGTTTGACAACATAAAATAAAAGTTAAAGTTTTCATTAAAAATAATGTAAATACGACAAATTAGAGTCATTTATTGAAGTGGAAAGAATGATCGTGGAATAAAACACGTCTCATTTAACTCATTTACTTTGCGTTCATTGCACACAAATTGATGGGAATACGTATCATTCAGCTTTATATACATACACACACACACACACACACACACACAGGGTGGCCCATAAGTCTCAATCGGTTATAATTTAAACGAAAATCCATCTAGCGGAGCTCACACTGACGTAATCGATTACTAAGGAAAGAATATTTGTCGAGATTCTTATATTTTCCACTTTGAATAATCAATAAATATTTCTAAACTTATTATAAACATTTAACTTTGATTTTTTTGTATTTTCTCTTTAATTATAACCCATTGGGACTTATGGGCCACCTTGTATATATGTATACATTTGTGTGTGTGTGTGAATGCTGTGCATCATCAATGAATGTACAGTGCTTACAAGAAGTCTCACGCCTCTGTCTCCTCCCAAACTCGTCTGTTAGGTATAAAATCGGCAGTCCTTATGGCAGCGGAGGTGTGTTCGGATTGGTGCACATAACTGCTCTAACCCAATCAATGACGTCCATTATTACGTCACTTCTGCTACATTTTAGTGTTCAATATACAAATGATTAAGAAGCAGAATGACCAAGTTTCGGGATGTTGGGATGGTTATGGAGTAATCCTAGTCATCATAATATTAGCTGGGCATTACATTATACCGTCTCAATATATACTGTAGACTATAGAGAACGAATAATTCGGCAACTATCCCAAATCATGGCATGATACCTAAGTTATTTTGGCGCAGGTCTAAATTATTTGCTCAAATGCAATGACCGATATTAAGTAATTGTTGGGAATTGTTGTCAATATTGTTGTTTGTGATACATATCCTACGTGAAGAATCTAATGACCAAATTCCTCAGTGAACCTCTCACGCGCTCGCATTTCGAGGAAGTCACGGTCGTCTCACTAATAGATAGATTATCCATTGTTTTAAGTGGTAACCTATTCCATCTTATGAAAGTCATTAGTCTAAAGCAAGACTGGTGGGCCGTGAATCAGAGAAATTTGCATTTGATTTGTTCATCGTAATTATTACGTAATATAGTATACTGTATATAGTAGTATATAAGAGTTTATTGGTAGCATATCATATGACAATTCCCATAAACATGTGATGGCCTCGATGTTACCAGTTTTTATTTTTTTCCTGAAACTATTACCTTCTCATAGTTTGTTTCAACAATGCATATATTATCATCTCCACGAGCGTAGACATTGCAAGAAAAGATTCTAACTAAGGATAAGTAAAGTTCTTTCATGGTCACAATATATACTTTTATAGATGTCAAACATAAAAATATAATAAAATTCTAGATTAACATAAATATATATTCGATACACATTTACGTCATGGCTTTAATATCAGTATTTTCATTTTGTATAGCTTTCTCCGGCATCAATAATTTCTTGGAATCGTTGCGGAATAGAAGAGGCCAGATTGTAGGGAATGTTTGGTGTTCGGCGTAAGCTCTCCCAACTATTCCTCCTGTGAGCTAAAAGTGCTTCAAATGTTCTTTCATTGCGTTGCTCCCATTCGTTAATCATTATTGCCCAAAGGTTTTCAATCGGATTCATATCAGGAGAACGTGGTGGCAGAATTAGATTAATAATCTCTGGGTGATCTTCGTACCACGCTCTCACAACGTTACTCCTATGAATGGGACTGTTATCTTCCATTAAGTAAAGTGGTTCCGGCGCTGGATCCAGATACGCACGAACACTGGGTAGCAGCACCTCTTCCAGTATCTGGCAATATTGCTGTCCAGTAAAGCGTCCATCTACTTCAGTCAATTCTCCGACACCATAGCCAGACATTCAGCCCCACCCAACCTCGTTTCCTTCGACATAGCAACACTTACCTCCATCCTCATTCCACTTCCTTCATTAAACCTATTATCGCTTTTACTGTCCCTTCCTTCCATCCTTCAATGCCAGCGTTCTTAAACCTAACACATATATTATATAATATGGAATCTAACACCTTAGATCTCTACGCATTCATGTTACTTGAAGACGCCTGTGTCTTAGGGGAATCTAATTGTTGAGAGTGGGCTTGAGGGATAGTCTATAGATTATTACAGATGACCTTGAACGCTCCAACTATTTAAAAATGATTATTTATTACGCACATCATATGGCATAATACACACATGAATTTCAGTATCTCTTACACTATTGGAATGGAATTGAATCCTACCAGAGTTAAAAAGTCGCAAAATATGATAGATTAGTTTGTATTAAGAGGTTACTAGGAGAAAAGGATTTGAGATAGAGCGGGAGGCAGAGAGTATATTTTCCCCGAATTTCGGTTATTATTAACGTTATATGGATACATTGCCGATGTCCCTGCTGAAGATCTCTGATGGGATGCGGTGTGATCAGAGAGAGAGAGAGAGAGAGAGGAGAGAGAGAGAGAGAGAGAGAGATTTTAAATCACACCTTTTAAATGGTTTCTGGGTAAGGGCTTCACGTATGTTATTTTAGTCCAGGGTAGTTTATGTGGAGGTGTTAACGTAACTTGCACTTGGGACTGTTAATTGTAAGACAACTACCATAGCTGGGACTGAGACACGTTATCCCCTGCATACTCTATATATATCTATATACAGTATGTCTCTATATATAAATAGATAGAGTGATCAACACAAAGCTAATGTGGACGTCATTGATTGGGTTAGAGCAATTATGTGCACCAATCCGAACACACCTCCGCTGCCATAAGGACCGCCCATTTTATACCTAACAGACTAGCTTGGGACGAGACAGAGGCGAGAGACTTCTTGTAAGCACTGTACAAGAAACAAATGATTTTATCTTCCATAGTTTGGTCTCTCTCTTGAATCAACTGAGCAGAATTTTCTTCATTATCTTATACCATTCTGATGCGTAAAATCATTTGCTAAGACACGATTTTATGTTCTTATTTTTAATTTTTCTAAATTTCAAAGTTTTCAATCTCTAATTAGTTCAGGGTTGATCAATTTTGTTTGCTTGGGTGCCACATTGTTTCACTCTCATTTTCCATGGGGGGCCGAACCCCACTAGTGAAATATGAATGAAACAAATCTTTCAAGATAATAATGACTTAGAAAATGTAAACCCTTCAAAAATGAAACATTTGACGTTATTGTATTTCAATATATTTGTAATACAATAATCCCTTTAAATATTTTATGTTGGTTTGTACTTTTTTATTTGCTTGGAAATTTCCGAGAAATATATTGCGGCCGGGAAAAACTGCCTCACGGGCCGCCAGTTAACCATACCTGTCTTAAATAATTGCTATCTAAGAGAGCTTCTTGGAATAATATGTTGGCATTTTTGTATGGGTATTATCATTCACATTTTTCTCGTGTCTTTGGCTAATTTAGATTGAGAAGTTTTGTGACAAAAGAAAACAAAATAATTTCCATAATAATATAACGACCGACACGTAAAAGTTAATTTTCCAACCTCCGTAAACTTATCTTTTCCCTTCCTTTCGTATCTTAAGCTCATCTTCTGCGTAATTTCTTTGAGTGGTCTTCGTTTCAGCTATTAATATTTCCAAACAAGATATCTTGAAGGGCATTCCCTTCCATCACCATGTTCTATGCATTAATTTGTTTACGAATTCACTCGTAATGTAGACTTTCTTTTTCTATTACACGCTTATAGAAATCAAATAAAACCTTCTCTTAAACGTTTCTCCTCGAATGATTCAAAACGTTTACAAACTTCGACCATCGTCGTATCTCATACAAATCAATCATCCCTTTTATCCTTTTGAAATAAATGCGAACTTTTCATAAAAAAAGGTTAGTCCATTTTGAAGACTTTCTATGTTGATTTATTTGATTCTCGAATAAGCTAAAAGGAAATAAGAAACGGTTTTGAAACACTAAACCATAATCCAGTCCAATCCAATAATCCTCGAATCAGAATCCAGTAAAGAACCTACGAGTTTGGATTTGAATACACCCAAAATATCCCATATTGTGTAGTGGTATAGTGGCTAGTATCGCTGACTACGAATCCAGTGGCCCCGGGTTCGACTCCCGGTGATGGCAGGCGGCGCGCACCTCACCTAGTATTTTATCTTTCCGTAAAAAAATTTAGTTGGTAAATAAATGGGTACCCTGGGTGGCCTAGTGCAGTGTTTCTCAAACGGTGGGTCGCAAACTCCAGGTCGTAGATTTTTACCCCTGTAGTAGTGATTTGTGCACAAAAAAAAAAAAAGAAAACCCCCGCTTCGTGAATTTGTTTACCCCTATAAGGATGATAAGGGGTCGCGCCGAACGAAGACCTTGACACGAGGGTCGTGGAGAAAATCCGGCTGAGAAACACTGGTCTAGTGGTTAGGACGCTGGCCTGCTGATCGGGAGGTCGTGAGATCGAGTCCGAACGAAAAATTTGTAATATCTGACCACCCGTGGTAGTTACCTTAAGTTATAGATCTAAGGTGGAGACAAGTATGACCTTCGTCAGAATGAACAATTCGGGCGGAAGCAAAAATCAAGGTGAACAAGGATATATACAGCATATATATATATTAGCAAAATTTCATTTCCCAAAAACTGGGGTGAAGAGGGAAAGATGGGTCCCCAGCCCAATCCTTTGCCTTCTGTCTCGCGGGAGATGCACAGCTGGTTGCAACGCCTTTCGGTTGGCGGTGCGGTCGCCACATCTCTGCACCAATATATATGTATGTATGTAATTCTTTCGTTATTTGTGAATACTAAAGCCCATATCGCATGGCCGTTTTATACATCTGAATGGTAACCCCGCTTGAAACCGAATAGATCCGTTTACACATTAATCGCCAACAATGCAACAATCGGGATTCGAAAACGTATCGAATGTAATAATCGCTATTCAGCGACAATATTTAAAAAAAAATTTCGAACCCCGATTGTTGCTGATTAATATGTAAACAGTTCGACTGAATTGGCTTTAAGCGAGGCACGATCCAACGGTGAAAAATGGCCACAAACGAACGTGTGATGGTTCGTTAATTCTTCATTTTTTTGGATCAAATGTAGAATTCGGACCCCAGCCTTCTTTAGTTAGCTTTATAAGGCTAACTAACGAAAATATCACGACCTAACCTAACCAATCGTTAGGTTAACTGTACGCCCTTGACGATTGGTTAGGTTAGGTCATGATATTTTCGTTAGTTAGCCTTATAAAGCTAACTAAAGAAGGCTGGGGTCCGAATTCTACATTTGATCCATTTTTTCTGAATATTTTTTTTGTCTCGCTTCAGAGAAATGTCACCAGGATGTTGTTAACTTTTATTCTGTCGTAGTTTAGTGGTCAGCGCCCGCGTCTTCGAGTCGGAGTCCTAGAGTTCGAATCCTGATGGGGATATATTTTCCATGCGCAAAAATGCATGGTTATGCCTTTATAATTCTATGTATATTTTAACTAAGCCTATATATATATATATATTATATATATATAATATATATATATATATATATATATATCTATATTTATATATATATATATATATATTATATATATACAGTGTACAGGGTGGGCGGAAAGTAGCTCCCTAATTTAAATTACATATAAATTATGTATAAATTGTGATTGTATTGTTATTTGTTATGGTGTGTTCTCTAAAGTGGTACAATTGTAACGGTAATCTTTTTTTCTCTAAAGTGTTCTCTTTGTGTTCTCTAAAGTGGTACAATTGTGTAACGTTCATTTTTTTTTTTTCTTTCAGATTGAAGGGTAACATGGCTGAGCGTTTAACACTGCAGGAGGAGCAGTGCCCAGTTGGCGGCACGGTACGAAGTTTGGCAATCTGTCGTTCGAGTTCAAAGATGGTGGCGGGCCATTCACGGACCACGTGCCCAAGTGGACCCGAAAACAATCAAGAACTGCCACTCGAAGCTCATGACCACGGGGTCTGTGGCAGATGTTCGAAGATGTGGTCGCCCTTCGAAATCCAGGGCCCAGGAGACGGTGCAGGCAGTTCAGGAAATGTTCGCACGGAGTCCACGAAAGTCAACTCGCCAGGCAGCTCGGGAAAGTGGACTCTCCCGCTACTCAGTGTGAACTGTGCTGAAGAAGGAGCTGAACTGGCGTGCGTGGAAGCCGCATTACTGCCAATCTCTCTCGGACGAGGACTGCGACATTCGCATGGAGTTCGGGGAAATCATGCTGGCTTGGCATGAAGACTGGCCCCATCTCTTCCGCAACATCCTCTGGAGCGACGAGGCGGTGTTCCACGTCGGAGGCTTTGTCAACCGCCACAATTGCCACTACTGGGCAGGAGAGGATCCCATGGTTACCGCTGAAAAACGGCAGAATCGGTTCAGTGTAACGGTGTGGTGTGGTATGACCTCAGATCAGGTTGTGGGCCTGTTCCTTCTGCGCAACACCATGAATGCTGAGCGGTACCTTGCTATGTTGCGAAACGAGGTCTGGCCGGTTGTCAGCACATGGGTGAACATCGACGATCTGATATTTATGCAAGATGGCGCCCCTCCGCACTTCGCTCTTGTTGTCCGTGAGTGGCTGGATGCCCACTTCCCTGGGCGTTGGATGGGTCGTCGTGGTCCACATCAATGGCCAGCCAGGAGCCCCGACTTGACACCGTGCGACTTCTTTCTTTGGGGGTGGGTAAAGGAAGAAGTCTACCGCACCAAACCGAGGACACTGGAAGAACTGGAGGACCGAATTCGGGAAGTCATGTCCTCCATCCCGCCGGAGTTCCTGCTAAAGTCAGTGGACGCCATTCCTGGGCGGCTCCAGAAGCTGGTGGAAAGAGTTGGAGCCCACATTGAATTTTAGAGAAAACCTACCATGTATGCCTACCTTTTCATATTATTTCTTCTGAAATAAATGGATAATATACGTATTTTTTTACCAATCCAAAATAGGGAGCTACTTTCCGCCCACCCTGTATATATATATATATATATATATATATATATATATATATATATATATATATATATATATATACTGTATATATGATGAATTTCAGACTTAAACACATGAAAAACGAGGTGTACTGTTGAATACACGAAAGGCCTTGGAATATTTTTTTCTTTTTCCTTGTGGGTTTGCATCATTTATATATATGTAAAGAAAGGAAATAATGACTTAACAGACGATCTAAAAGAAATATCTGAGACAATGAGAGCCCAGTATGAATCGTTCTTCAGTGCCCCTAAAAGTGACAAAGTGATACCTGACATAGATGCATTCTTCGAAGACAAATTGGAAGGAGAATGTATAACAGACTGATTTTACCCCAGAAGATGTAGCGAGAGCTATAGGACAAATGAAATCACATTCAACTGCAGGTCCGGACAAATGGAACGCACTACTGATTAAAAACTGTAAAAATGAAATAGCTACACCCTTATACTGGATATGGAGAAGATCCCTAGACACTGGAGAAATACCGAGCATGTTGAAAAGAGCGAACATTGTCCCTATATATAAAGGAGGGGATGGATCTCAAGCACAGAACTATAGACCAGTGTCACTGACGTCCCACCTCACCAAAATATTTGAAAGAATAGTCAGAGAGAAAATCTATGACTTCTGGAGACACTGGAAAGATTCAACAAAAAATCAGCACGGATTCCTGTCAGGAAGATCATACCTATCACAACTTATAGAGCACTATAACAATATCCTAGATGCACTTGAAGGCAATAAAAACTATGATGTCATATACACAGATTTTGCTAAAGCTTTCGACAAATGCGATCATGGTATAATAACACATAAAATGAAATATATGGGAATAACAGGCAAAGTGGGGAAGTGGATCTACAATTTCCTCAGACATAGACAGTAGAGTAAAGAGCAACAGAATAGTAACATCCTTTGCGGACGATAAAAAGATCAGCAGAAAAATCAGCGATGCAAATGAAGTGGAGGCCTTGCAGAGGGACACGAACAAAATATACAAATGGTCAGAAGATAATATGACATTTAACACCGAGAAATTTCAGCGCTTGAGATATGGTAGAACTGAGGAATTTAAACAGACTACATATCATGCTCCAGATAGACAGGAAATTCAGAGAAGCACGAAAGCGGTCGACTTGTGGGTAATAATGACCGATGATGCCATATTTGAGACACAAAATCAGATAGCAATGCCGAAAGTAAAAAGAGTCGCGGGACAGGTACTAAGAATGTTCAAAAGGAGGGACAAGGCAGTAATGATTCCCCTGCTGAGAACACTGATCATACCAAAACTTGAATACTGCTCAGTTTTGAAGTCCCCATATAAAAAGGAAGAAATTAATAAACTAGAAGAAACGCAGAGACATTTCACAGTAAAACTGATGGCTGTAAAGAACTCAACTACTGGGAAAGACTAGTAAACTAAATCTGTACTCCCTGGAAAGAAGAAGAGAGAGGTAGACCATAATCTACATATGGAAAATGATCGAAAAACCGGTACCAAACCTCAAACTAAACCCAATTACCATCCAAACAACGCTGGAAAATAGGAAGGGCAGAATGTGTAGTGTTCCCAAATTAAAGGCCTGACAAGGAACCTTCTCAACACTGAAGGAAAATAGCTTGGTTGTCAGGAGGACAAGACTTTTTAACTAGCTTTCAAAGGACCCCAGAAACGTTACAGGGGTCAAAGTTGAAGTCTTCAAGAGAAGACTAGATGCCTGGCTCAGGACAGTACCAGATGAGCCGGGTGTACCTGGCTATGTACGGTGGAGAGCGCAAGAAAGCAACTCGCTCCTCCGCAAAGCCAGGCTTAGAGGCGGGGCCACCAGCTTGACCTTCGTATGAAGAGAAACCAACACGTGAAATGAATGAATGATGCAAACCATTTTTCCTTTTCCTTGTGGGTTTCCATTATATATATATATATATATATATGATGAATAAAACCACGAAGGAAAGGAAACACAGAATGGTGCTCAAGCGTGAAATAATTTTCATATAATATATATATATATATATATATATATATATATATATATATATATATATATATATATATATATGTTACATGTATATATGTTATTCAATAACAAAATTAAACTACATACTCATATTTCCATATTTATTTCCATATTTCTATATAGCAAAACAAAAATAATAATAATAATAATAACCAGTAAAACAAACCAAATAATTATGAGCATTGAGCAAGGGCAAGGCATTTATGGTTGTTAAGATACTGAATAAGCAAGAAAATTAATATTTCGATATTTTAATTATATAATATTTAGTAATTATACTTCAGCGCCAAATATCCAAATAAATACGAAGGTATAATCTTAGCTGAATACCTATATGTAATTATGTGTAGTTACGTGAATGTGTAATCTTAGCTGAATATCCAAACACTATGTATTTGAAACGTATGTTTGAAGCTTACAACAGATAATCTCCATGTACTTCTCTTTAAAGTTAATGTAACTTCGCTACTCTGCATTATCTATCAAGTTTTACCATACAACTCCATTCTGCCAATAACGCATAAAGTTTGCTTGTAAATGGCCGTTCTTTGCTATGTAAATATAAGAAGGCATTGCCATCCTATTTCTTTGAATATATAATGAGCATGTGTGTGTATATATGTATGCGGGTGCGTATTTATGGATATACATGCGTGTACCTGCATAAGTGAGAGCGTCTGTATATACGTACAGTATATGCGTGTATGTATGGACATATATATTTATGTATTTCTATGTCATGCATGTATACATGCATATATATATATATATATGTATATATCCGTGTGTATATATATATATATATATATACACACACACACATATATATATGGGTTATTATATAGAATGAGGATAAGAAACACGGTAGAGGAGTTAGACTGTGTGTCACATAGAATCATGTGGATAAGAATGAAAGGCGGAAAAGTAGATACATTTGTCATGCAAGTGTATATGCCAACAAGCGCCCATCCGGAAGAAAAGGTAGAAGAAATGTATGAAAGAATAGCGGAATAATTGAAGCCCTTCGAAGAAATGCTAACCTAATAATCATGGGGGACTGGAATAGTGTGATTGGAGAGGGGAAAGACGGAAGGGAGGGGAGGTTGGACCATTCTGATTAGGTAGAAGAAATGAAAGAGGAAAAAAGCTAGTAGAATTTTGCAGAAGGCAAGAACTCATGGTGACTAATACTTGATTCCAAAATCACAAAAGAAGGAGATACACATGGAATAAACCAGGAGACACTGAAAGATTCCAAATTGACTTTATTTTGGTAAGACAGAGATATAGGAATGCAGTGAAGAACTCGAAACCTTATCCTGGAGCAGATGTTGACTCCGATCATAACTTGGTGGTAATGGAAAATATGGTGAGGTTGAAGACTCTGAAAAAGAATAAAGTAGGGAAGAAATGGGATACTGAAAAACTGAAGGGAGAACAAACGATAGTTTCAGCTAAAAAGGTGAATGAAGAGATAAGGAGGCAAAGAAATGACGGCCACATTCATATGACAAGTGAAGAAAGATGGTGTAGACTGAGAGATACAATAAAGGAGAATGCACAGGAAAATATCGGTTATGTGAAAAGAGATGCAAGGAAACCATGGGTCACTACAGAGATGCTTGACAAAATGGAAGGAAGAAGAAAATGAAGAGTATAAATACAGAAGAAGGGAGACAACGATACAGACAATTGAATAACGAACTGAGAAGAGAAACTGATAAAGCGAGAGAGATGTGGCTTGAAGAGTAATGCAGGGAAATGGAGGAATTAGAAAGGAAAGGAAGAACTGATTTAATGTACCAAAAAGTTAAGGACATAAATAGATGGAAAAGAAATAGCTTGGAATGCGAGAAATAGAGGGGAGAAATGGAGAAAAACTGAAAAGACCAGAAGATATAAGGAAAAGATGAATTAAGTATATTGAAGAACTGTATAATAAAGATAACAAACCTAATAACATCGAAGTGGAGGAAGCAGATGAGGTAGAAGTAGATTGTATGGGACCGGACATATTGGAAAGAGAAATAGAGATGGCTGTAAAAGACCTAAGAAATGGCAAGTAGGGTGTACCATTTTTGGGTCATTTTCAAAAAGTCAAGGTCCAGGAGTCTAATGTTGTGCCAAACGATGTCCTAAACACGAATTTTACAGGCATTTTCTAATCCGACAAATTTTGAATCCCCCCCACCCCCCCTTTAAATTTTGCGCATCCCCTTTTCCTAAAAACCCCATATATCTCAAACACTATCAACTTTATCGAAAAATGTTATAGAATAAAAATGATTTAGAATCAAAAGTTCTATTAGAAAAGTTCATCAAAATAGAAATTTACTTAATTTTGAAAATGTTCATTTATTTTTTAAAAATTTAAATTAAAATTTTTTTTGCTTGCAGTGCCTTCTTCTTAAATAAGGTGTTACCGCCACCTTTGAAGCATCACCCCAATGCAGCTTCGCAGCGATGGGCTTTGTATTTGCTAGTTATAATGCAAATCATAATTAGTTTTTATTATAACTAGCCTATACAAAGTGAGGACAACCTCAAAACTATATATATATAAAATAAAGCTAAAAATTAACACTTTATCTATAGTTGTGAGGTCCCATCGTTTTTTTTTTCTTTATTCAACACTTTCCTCAAAAAAATAAAAAGAAACAAGTTTCCTAATTAGAAATCATTGATATAAGAGCTTTTTAAACATAAAAATAAGAAAAGACAATTTATGGTATATTTAATAACAAAAAAAAATCAGCCTCTTCTAAATTAAAACAATCTCTGCAAATAAAAATACCTAATCTATCTGTTAATGAACTATTCTTTACTGAGTTTCATTCTTTTAAGAGTCTCTTTACTAGGATCAGGAATTAGTCTTCTATTCTCTTCCACAATTTGCAAAAGACCTTGAAATTCTTCTTCATTTTGACATTTGTCATGAAAGTCTTGAACCAGCTTGATTCCTCTTTCAGCGGTATCATTGACTACTCTAATAGATGAAAGAATGTTTTTTAGTTTGTTGTAGTCATCGACCTCTTCCCATGTTGATGCTGGTTTCTTTATCCATGAGTCTGGTTTTGACCCACAGCATTGAAATAAATGTCATGAAATTGGACCTACTAGCTGATGAAACTTTGTGTCTTCCTTTAAAATGGGGAAAACAGGTTGCCCACATACATAATTTTCTGGAACTGGATATTTGTTTAAGGATTTTGCGATCTTATCTTTTTCATCATTACTTAGCGATCCAAAGAAACTCAAAGGGACCACTTCCTCCGTCAAATACCAGTAATGATTGGCAAAAGATTTCAAAGCAGCATTTGCAACTTCCCTATCTTCCTTCTTGTAATTCACCAAATCATGATAAAACTTCAGATCATTAGCTGGACTATCTAGTGAATTAGAACATAAAAGCCAGTATTTTCCATAAATTAATGCATTAAATAGACACATTCTCTTTAATTTCTTAATCAATGATTCATCATATGATGCTTGGTGGGCAAAAGCATACATTTTATTTGTATACAAAATCATTGCCATCCACCTGGCACGGTGCATTGCACCAGGTTTCCGCCAATGACTGTTTTCTCTGGAAACCTCTCCTAAAAGCATTAAAGTTGTTTCAGCAACTTCCTTATAGTCATCACGTGGAAAGCAGTCAGATTTTCTTAAACATTGGGTCATAAATTCTACACATTCTTCCTTTAGGCCTCTTTGATACCTTGATTTAACATCAAGAACATTGTATGTAGATTTCGTATTAATTTTCTTCCATTTAGACTCGCGAAATTCTTTGAATAACTCAAACTCAGGAGATTTACTTGGGCCAAAAATGGTTTCATACACAGCACACAAAACTCTTTCAGCCACATGATGGCGGCATGCTAACCAAATCAATTTCTTTTGCAAAAGTTCTTCAAGTAACTTACAGGAACCTTTCATCCATCCTGAATTGGATGCAGTGGTATCAAATGATACTCCAAAGACATTTTGCTTCAAGTTCCATTTTTCAATACTTTGAAATACAGAAGTGGCTTGAGACAATCCAGTGGAATCATCTATTATAGAAACTGATAAAAGTTTTTCTACATTTGGGTATCCAGTAACAAGTATTGCAAGGCGGTTTTCTTGTTCTGAACATGATTTAGTAAGCAGCTTGCTATCCCAATGTACTAGGCAGTGATCAGGAGGAGTAAAATCCTTGATGCAAGTTTCATATTTTCGTTTTCTTGTCTTTCGAGCGGCTCTTGCAGATGTGGTCCTGGAGAGAGACAGTTTTTCAATATCCTTGCCACACCTAATGGCTACTGCAGCAGCAAAAACAGTCCGTTGTCCAATAGAGAGATTAAGTCTGTCTGCAGTGGAGGAAACCAATGGCGAGGCAAGAATATTTTTGGGGCTGGAAGCATTTGAAGGTCCTGCTGTAGGTTCTGTCGGAAACTCTTCATAGCTGTCTGTCTCAGAACTGGTCGTGCTAGAAAGAAGGGTCTCTGATGTTCTGGCTGTAGCACTCACTTGCTTCACTGATTTATGTTTCTCTTTGCGTTTCTTCTCTTTCTCTAATCTAATGTACTTGCGCTGTACTTTTGATGCATAATCTGCATCTAGCAAACCTAAACATGTTTCTCGTTTTGTTCTTTGATCTTCTAAGAATGAAATATCATATGCTTTCTGAGGCTCAGTTCTCATGCGGTCTTTTTGGATTAATTCAACGGCATTTTGAGAAGAGATGTCAAAAAGGGAATCCATAATTTTCATGAAATTAGAGAGTTCATTTTCAAAGCTTGCTCTTTTTTGTGCTTGATTAATTATTATGCATTTCTTCTAGATTTAACAGCATCTTCCTGCCTTTAGGGTTTTTACTAATATCTATAGTAGGAATGCATGCTTTTTGCCATATTATTAGTAGCTTCTGTAGAACTTCATTAACAGTAGAATCTTTTGTAACTTTTGGACCCTTATACTGCATTCTCCGTAAATAAATAAAATGGCTTAGAACATCTTTATTGGATGGTAAAACAATTTTAGATGAACTCATAATATCAGCCTGCAAGCGACCAAGAATAAAGTCATGCTGTTTTGTAGCTGTTTGACTCATTTTTTATTTATTTTTCAAATAAAGCAGTCTGAAAAGAAACAATAAGAGTAAAAACAATGCTTGTTTATTAAAATTCAATGTAAAAAAGGATTTTTAAATTTGGATTATACTCACAATATACTCATAAATAATGTAACTTAAGCACCTTATTTTATATTAATCAATAAGGTGCTCTTGGACAAAAGAAAATGAAAATTTTCAAAATCACGTAAATTTCTATCTTAATGAACTTTTCTAATAGAACGTTTGATTCTAAATCATTTTTATTCTATAACATTTTCGATAAAGTTGATAGTTTTTTAGATATATGGGGTTTTTAGGAAAAGGGGATGGGCAAAATTTCAAGGGGGATGGGGGGGATTCAAAATTTGTTGGATTAGAAAATGCTTGTTAAATTCGTGTTTAGGACATCATTTGGCACAACATTAGACTCCTGGACCTTGACTTTTTGAAAATGACCCAAAAATGGTACACCCTAATGGCAAGGTCCCAGGACCAGATGATGTACCAGCAGAACTTCTGAAAAGTCTTGAAGGTGATGCTAGAGAGGAGGTGAATGTATTGTGCAGAAACATGTATGAAAGTGGAGACTGACCTGCTGACTTTATGAGAGTCTATATGATTACTATCCCCAAGAAACCGAGAGCCACCAAGTGTTCAGAATTTCGAACCATAAGCTTGGTCAGCCATGCATCAAAAATAATGCAAGGGATACTAACCAGAAGACTAACAAAGAGAGCTGAGCAGTACATTGGAAAGGATCAGTTTGGATTTAGGTCAAAATTCGGAACAAGAGAAGCTATTGGTATTGTGAGAATGATGGGAGAGAGACTGCTGGAACATGATCAGGAAATGTTTGTTTGTTTTATTGGCTTTGAAAAAGCTTTTGACAGAGTCCAATGGAGGAAACTAATGGAAATATTAAAGAATATTAATGTTGACTGGAGGGATCGTAGGTTGATAAAAAATTTATATCTTGGGCAGACTGTGAATGTTACAGTTGTAGGAGGAGAATCGGAGCCAGGATTGGTTGGGAGAGGGGTCATGCAAGGATGTTCCCTGTCTCCCGTGTTATTTAATATCTATGCAGAAGCAATGATAATAGAAGCACTCTCAAATCTGGAAGAGGGAATCAGAGTGGGAGGTAAATTGGTCAAATCTGTAAGGTTTGCAGATGACAAGGCATTTGTTTGTAGTACTGAGGAAGGACTGCAAAGAATGGTCAATAGCTTGACAACAACGGCGGAAGAATTCGGAATGAGAATTAATGAGACCAAGACAAAGGTAATGAAAATTGCAAGAAGGAAAGGAGCACAAATGAACCTAACGATAGGAAATCGGACCTTAGAAGAAGCTGAGCAGTTTAAATATCTGGGAAGTTTATTAACCAACAATGGAGGTTGCAATAAGGAAGTAAGATCTAGAATTGGTATGGGTAATGTAGCTTTAGAGAGACAGAAAAGACTACTTACAGGTAAACTCAACTTGAAGCTGAAGAAAAGGTGAGTAAAAAGCTTGATATGGAGTGTGGTACTGTATGGAGCAGAAACATGGACACTGAAAACAACTGAAAAGAAACTCCTGGAAAGTTTTGAAATGTGGATTTGGAGAAGAATGCTAAAGATAAACTGAAAGGAACACAAAAGTAATGAGGAAGTACTGCAACAGGTGAGGGAGGAAAGAAGACTCATTAAGTTGATAAGAGAAAGACAGAAGAAATGGATCGGACATGTGTTGAGAGGAGAAGGATTGTTGAAGGTGATAGAGGGTAGATATGAAGGTAAAAGGCCGAGGGGACGGAAAAGGAAAACAATGCTGGATGATTTGAATGCAGGCAGGAGCTACCATGAGATAAAAAGGCTAGCTTAGGATAGAAAACTTTGGCGGGACACATGAGTTGGACCTGCGTGATAGGCAGAACACGATGGATGGATGGATATATCACTCTCTGCAGAGCAGGTGTACGTTCATTTAATGAATATACAGAATAATTACAATCGAACATTAAAATGGAATCTTTCGCGCCTCCTTCACGGCAAAGTCCCGAACACAGTTCTAGAAATTCAGGGAGTGAACAATGACATTTCCAATGGTGAGGATTGCGAGTGACGTCAATTTGTCTTTGGCCATCGTCGAACTGAGGTAAGTTTTAATAAGTTACAGCTTGGAGAAACGTCGATCATCGCTGGCAACGGTCACAGGCAGCGTTAGCAAGATTCGCAGCGCGACCCACGCGTTAGGAAAAACATCATTCAAGTTTGCAGAGTATATAAATTGCAGAACTTGAATCGGGGAGCGTGCTTCATTCTGCAAGATGTGGCTGATGTCCCCGTCAGTCAAAGCTAGGTGCAAGCTCATGCAGTGCTTCATTTGCGAGTTCTTCTCCGGAAGAGTTGAAATCGTATAGAAATCTCCAAGTTTTTTGGTGTTCCGTCAGCCTGGCACCCCGGGCGGTCGCCCGAATCGCCCGCTCCTTACGACGGCCCTGACACTCTGTATACCTTTCGTGTCTTATAAATGTAGCAAAGAACAACAAAATTATTATTATTATTATTATCATCATTGTTACTCTCTCTCTCTCTCTCTCTCTCTCTCTCTCTCTCTATATATATATATATATATATATAAACAGTTACATTTTCATTTAGCAAATAGTATTTTGTAGTTAAAAGTATCTTATCATTTCTCTCAAATAACGTTGAACTTCGGCTACTGAGACTTTGATTAAATACCTCTTTCAAAGAAACTTACATGCAGCAAATATCGCCTATATAATGGAACCCATTGTCAGGTGCTGAAAACGTGGAGTGATGAAAGTGTTATTTCTAATTGAATGGATAAACATTTGCTCTTCAGCATTCATCATTCGCAAATGGATACTCTAACGTCACACCATTGTTATACCCAATTCTGTGAATAAAGAGGATTTTCAAAGAATTCTCTAAAGTATTAATGATATAGAATCTTTATATTGAAAAAGAATAATACATTTCATAAGTTATACAATAGTAAATAAACAAACAAATTGCATATTCATAGATTCACAAAGTATTACCATTCATCTTTGATTATATATGTAGTTGTAAGTAATCTAGTCATGGTTTTCTCATTCCAATATGTCGTTGAAAGAAAGAGATCTTTTCATGCAAAAATCTTTGAAATTCGTTTCTATTTTTGCATTAAAAATGAGAAAATAAATATAACCGATGGAAATTAAACAAAATAGTAAAGAATATATTTGGCGCATTATAATACTGTCATTTTGCATATAATGTACAGTATATAATCATGGCTTAAAATTTACTACGGTCATTTATTTATTTATTTAGATAAAGTATGTTTGAAAAGATAGATGAACATCAGTGTGGTAAGAAAAATGTTTTGGGGAACTTAAATATAATTTTAATAATTTGTGTATGGAAATGATTAAGGACCCTCAGTTCGTATGCAGCTGTGATATGATACATCCGTAAGAATTAATAAAGTATTGCTTTTGTGATTTGCGAAATGAAATTAATGATTGTGCCTATCGGATATTTATGAGTATAGTGTTCCATATGTCTGCTCCTTTGTAAGAGGGAACATTTCCTGCATCTTCATTTCATTACTTTTTTTTTGGTGTGTGTGTGTGTGGTGTGTGTGTGTGTGTGTGTGTGTGTGTGTGTGTGTGTGTGTGTGAAATTATTGAGATCGATGGTGTGTATGATGTGTGTAATGAGGGATAACTGCACTGTGAATACTTGAGATATAAGTTTGTATGACTGGTAACTTTGAACATATTGACACTTAGAGTTAATTTAAGTAATTTACTTATTTTTAGGATATTTAATTCCTTGAATATTGCAGAGGTGTGAGATTTCTGTTATCCATTGGGCGGGAGATTTCTGTAAACAACCATTTTATGTGGATTGCTTCCAGAGAACCTTTTACATATTTTTTGTCACGTTGTCCAGTCATACTGAAATGTGGATGAATAAATAAGGAATACAACTTCAGGAAATCACTCTTTTAGTTTGAATATTATACAAAGAAAGCTAGATATTTTTTATTTCATATGTTTCTATACTGTTTTCGACTTTTGTCACAAATGATATTGTAAAAATGTAGATCTTTGTGGAACATCACTTTTCAATACAGCGTTTCCTGATGAAATATTTTTTAATTTAATAGTGATGGCCGTTGAGGCCTTTTGAAAAGCAAAACTTTAGACCGACGAACCAGATTCTCGAGAGGTTGAAAAATTTTTCTCTTATGAAAAATTTCTCTACAAAAGTGTTTCGACCTTCACCAGCAATGACGACGAAACAACACTAATTTAATCTAACCTGACCGAATATGACCTAACTTAACCTAGCGTAAACTTACCTAACTATACCTTACTCCCATTTATAAAGACAACTAATATAGATTTATTAGGCAGTAAAAATGGAATGAAATATATGTAGACACCATTTTTAAAAAAAAATTAGTTTTTGTTCTGTGGTTTAAAGTGTATTATGACATGCATATGCCTATTAGACATGATTATGCACATGACTATTAGACAATTATGATTTAAAGCACAATCGTTAACAAAATTTCATCTCTCAATGGATTGGAGTGAGAAGGCAAATGCGATATGAAAGAGAGAAGGTAGTGAAAAAGAGAAAAGTTAGAGACTAAAAACCACCCATCCACTTCCACACACATCCTGGTGGACCAGCGTCCCCTAACATGGTTAAATTCCACACCTGACAGCTCTTCATACGCCAGACGTAGAGGCGTTTCCAGGATTTAAACCAATATAGTATATATTTTATGCCCTATGTCTTCAATTTATCAGTAAGATTTTATGTGAGAACGTATCAAAGGCTTTGAACAGACAAAGTAAAAAGTAAGATTGTGTATTTCCTACGCTTTTAAGTTCTCATAAATATTTTCTAATAGTATGCTGACAGCTTCTTCTGCGGTAT
>JAJOZX010002534.1:127500-227500 GCA_023014485.1 Bathynomus jamesi | reverse complement strand
TAATTAAAGAGTTAAAGACTGGTTCTGCGTCAAGGGGTAGATGACCCATCGAATAAGCGCTTAAAATATGCCAATGATATGTATGCATATATCATTGCTCTTATCAGCCATGCTTGCTCATAGCTATATCTCTGCAGAGTTCATGAGGGACAGTAGGGCGGAGTGAAAAACTCATTTTTCGAATTTTCAAATTGGCTAGTGTGGAAAATGTGTGGAGTAGTGAGGAAATAAGCTGGTATAAATTTACAATCATAACATTCATATCTTCAGGTGCCACAATGACCTTCAATATTGAAAAAAATTGAAAAAAGCAGATTTTAACCAATAATTACAGAAGAGTCCACGATGCACAATAGACAAGAATTTATTCACACTTGTATAAAAATAGCTCAGTCAACCTTTAAAAAAGTTTCTATTCTCTAAAAACAGTTTTCTATAGTCAGCTCACTCAGCTGTCACGTGAGTACCTCGGTTCAGTGTAGCTGTCGCTCTCGTAGCAGGTGGGTGTTCTGTTGTTGGCGTTACTCAGATAGTCTAAACTATATTTCTTATATATTTTGCATTTCTGTATTGTGTTGCCCTAAGTTTGCCATGTACTATTAACTGAAATTAACGTATAATTGATATTAGCTCTTTCTTTTTCAGATTTGTATACTTTCAAAATGTCTCGAGTTTGTGCAAAATCAACCAGGGCCTCAACTGAGTGCCCCATGTTTGGTATGGGGGAAGATTTGTGGCACAGGAATCTTCCTACATACGAAGGAGTTTTTAAATATTACTTGTTTGTAAGAAACGATTTGAAACAGAATACTAATAAAGATCCTTCAATATCTCAAATATTAGAACAAGTTGTTGATAAATTGAAAACAATTTGGGAAAGTGCTTCCGTCCCAATTCTGTCAGACAGGCGAATTGAAACAATGTTCAGAAGCTACCACGAAAAGTATCGTGTCATTATGAAGCCATACCAAAGCAGAAAAAATTCTGAAGCTTACAAAGCAAAGATTGATATGTTCAAAAAGAAGCAC
Organism: Bathynomus jamesi; assembly: GCA_023014485.1. Classification (NCBI taxonomy): domain Eukaryota; kingdom Metazoa; phylum Arthropoda; class Malacostraca; order Isopoda; family Cirolanidae; genus Bathynomus; species Bathynomus jamesi. Next base: position 226,472 of record JAJOZX010002534.1, on the reverse strand, counting down.
ACACGAAACTTTCTGACATTGCAGCGTGCAAGTGCAAAGTACTAACACAATGTTCTTGTCCCAAAGAAAAAACGGTTCCAAAGGAAGAAGTGACGTTCCTCTTAGATCAAAGGAGTGAAAGAAAACTGTTTATTGATAGAGTAGATATTACACTCTCAAAGAAAAAAGCATCTACGTTGCTAAGAAAGCAAAAAGAAGCTGTGAGGCTCACCAAAGAATCTTCACAGGAGAAATTGCAGGATACAAATGTTGAATTATCATCATCGACATCAAATAGTGAAAGTGAATCTGGCGAAATATCAGACGATACATTTCCAGAGCCAGTTAGCTCGAAGAGAAAGCTCGAACAACCTGAAGAACAATTATTCAAGAAAAGGAAAACTACAAATCTACCTTCAGTGGCTACTGCTTGTGACAGGACTGCAGTTTCAGATCGAGCTGCAGCATTCATTGTTAGTGCAGTATTGCAAGATATTGGAGAAGTTTCTATTGACAATACATCTGAAGTAGTGGATAGGAGTAAAATCAAGAAAGACAGAAGAGATCAGAAATTATGAAAGATCAAAATCAGGTCCCAATCAGAGGAATCTATTTTGATGGTCGAAAAGATTCTACACTCTTCCAAGAAAAAAAAGAGTCCAAAGTATATCAGAAGAAGGTAACAGAAGAACATATCACTTTAGTGAGAGAACCTGGTTCAGATTATTTGGGCCATTATTCTGTGAATTCTGGATCAGCTGAAGAAATATGTAAAGGAATGTTTGAGTATATTGGAAATAATGACATGAACCTGGAAAACCTTGTTGCCATTGGATGCGATGGTGCAGCAGTCAACACTGGAGAAAAGGGAGGCGTTATAAGGCTTATAGAATTGAAGCTGAAGAAGCCAGTTCAACATTTAGTGTGCCAGCTCCATGCCAATGAATTGCCATTACGCCATTTAGTTGTTGTTGTTGTTGTTTAGCCGATCAGCCCACCCTGATCGAGCAAGCCGGCGGCACGCAGGTAACCGATCGCCCTCTCCGGAGTGGACCAGAGGTTCAGCGCACTAGTGATGTTGTGTTGTGTTCGTTGTTGTGCTAGAGCGGTACAGTCCGTCATAATGTGTTCAATTGTTTGTGGTGTGTCTTGGCACAGGTGGCAGGTGTCGTCTATGGAGTTGTCTAGTCTGTGTTTATATGTCCGTAAGTTTGGGTGATGTCCACATCGGAATCGTGCTAAGTTAACTCGATCCGATCTGCTCAGGCTGATCTCTGACCTGTTAATGGGTGGCGGCTTCGCACCTAGGACCGCATTCGGACCGAGTCGTGTCAGTGCTTTGTGGGTTAGATGTGTGTGTATGTGTTTTCTGTACTGTGTGATGTCTGTGGGGCGTGGTATGGAATGGAGTATTTCGTTATAATATCTCTCTGGTGTTACCTTAATGGTGCGAGGTGTTGGTGCATGATTGTACATGTAGTGGCAAGGGTGTTGTGGGTTAGTTGTCGCTGCTGCCATGAATTGTGTTCCCCTCATGTCTAAATGTTCCCTAACTTTTAGTATTTTTGTTTCTGTGTGCAGGTGTTCTATTGGTGTTGTTTGAGTGCATCCTGTAATGATACGAAGTGCGTTGTTTTGTATTGTTTGTAAGGTGTTTATGTGTGTGTTTGAGATAATGGGTGCCCAGCATGGGCTAGCATAGTCCATAACTGAGCGAATATATTGTTTGTATATGAGTGATGTTGTTTCCTGCTGGTGTCCAAAGTTTGTGCCTGTTAGTACCCTAAGCGTGTTAAGTCTTGACGTACATTTGGTTTTAATGTCCTGAATGTGGTTTGCAAAAGATAATGATGTGTTGTATGTGACACCAAGTATTTTGGTTCTGTGAGTGTGTGGAATGTTGATGTTGTTTAGTGTAAGCTGTGGAATTACCTGGTGTTCTTTTGTGTTGCTTGTAAGCAAGGTGATGGTTGATTTTGTGGGCGCTACTTTGAGTCTATTGTGTGTGAGCCAGTCTTGTATACTGTTTATGTATGTTTGTAGGTTATGTGTAGCGGTGTCGATGTTGTTGTGGGTGGATGTTAGAGTGATATCATCTGCATATGATGATAAGGTAAGCTTGTTATCTATGGGTGTTGGAATGTCATGCATGTATAAGTTGAAGAGTGTTGGTGAGAGAACAGAGCCTTGAGGGACCCCGTTCGGAAAAAGCTTGTTTTTGGATGACTTGCCATTAAATGTGACATGTGAGTATCTTCGTGAGAGATAGTTGCTCAGCCACCTTTTGGTGTTATTGTGCATGTTTGTGTTGAGTATTTTGTTTATGAGAGGGAAGCGTGGGATAGCATCAAATGCTTTACTAATGTCTATTGTTGCTAATAGTGTACGTTGAGCTGGTCTTCTGGAGTTGATGCCATCCATGATGTGCTGCGTGAGGTTAGTGAGTAATGTCGTGGTTGAGTGGTGAGGTCTGAATCCATGTTGAGTAGGCGATAGTGGTATGTGTGGGTTGGTGATTTGTAAGATTAGTCTTTCTGTTACTTTGGAAGGTGTGCATAGTAAAGTAATGGGTCTATAGGAAGCTGGTTCTGTTGGATTTTTGTTTGGTTTGAGTAGTGTAATAATTTTACCTTGTTTCCATATGTCAGGAATAATACAGTGTTGGTATGAATATGTGCTGATATTTGTGAGAGCTAATATTCCTTGTGGGCCCAAGTGTTTAAGGTGTATGTTAGATATGTTGTCTGGTCCAGTAGCCTTCGAATTCTTAATGTTTTTGATGATCTTGATGGTCTGGTCTGTATTGAAGGGTGTAATGGTCATGTCGAGTCTGTAGGTTTTCTTGTGTCTGGCTGTTTGTCTGTCTGCATGTTTCTGGTTGTTGTCTCTGTTTAAGTGACTTATCTTTGCGTAGTGATTAACTAGAATGTTAGCTTGTTGTGTGTATGTTGGGATATTATTTTGGCTGCGACAGATAGCCGCGTGTGAGGTGTGAATGCCGCTGTTAGAGTGGGTAATGCTGTTTATAGTCTTGTATAGCCTGTATGTATCTGTGGAGTGGTTTAGTGTTGTTATGAATTCCCTGAATGTTTCTGTTTGTTTTTCTTTGAGTTTGTTGTTTATTTCTGTGTTGAGCTGTTGTATCTGCTGTTTTATGGCTTCTGTGTGTGGTGTTTGTGTGTTATATTTGAGGTTGTTACGTTGCCTTATGAGGTGGGCTATTTCTCTAGTGTAATTTGGGTTGTATTTCCTAATGTTGCCCTTGGGTATGTATTTGTTTGCATTATTGATAATCCGATTAAATGTCTTGAGTGTTGTATCGATGTTTATGATGGGTGTGCTGTTTAATGTGGTGAATTGTTCCTCAGTCTGTATTTTGAACTGTTCCCAATCAGCTTTCTTGTAATTTCTGTAAGTGTGCCTAAGGCTGTTGGGGCAGAGTGTAGAATGTGTTGTAATGATGATGGGCAGGTGGTCTGATGACAGTTGTTTTTCTGTTCTCCATTGTGTGTGTGTTGCTAGTGAGGGGGAACAGAACGTTATGTCTGGGGAGGAGTTTGAGTATCCTGCTTGATGTGGTATGTGTGTATGTTCTTCTGTATTGTTAAGAATGAAGAGGCTGTTTAGTTGTGTGGCTATGTTGGCGCCTCTGGTGTTGTTTTGGTTGTGCAGGTACCAACTAGTGTCTTTGGCGTTGAAGTCTCCTCCTAAGATGACATTAGTGAGAGAGGCAAGATTGTGTAACTGTGGATTGTAATTGGCTGGCACCTGAGGTGAACTATCTGGTGGGATGTAAATGTTGATTAGTGTGGTGTTGTGTTTTGCGCGTGTTTTAATGTTAACTGCCTGTATTTCTATCGTGTTATCTGCTTGGATTGTGTTTGTAATGTTTTGGGTAGCATCAGTGTAGCTAATGCTTTTACGTATGTAAGTGATGAGTCCACCCCCGTTACCCCCAGTACGATCTTGACGGATCGCCGTGAAGTCAGGGATGGTGGGTGTTTTGTGTGTGCGTTTTAGTTTTGTTTCTTGTATAAGTGCTATGTGAATGTTTTGTTTGTGTACGAATTCCCTAAGCTGCATGATTTTGTTTGTGAGGCCATCTACGTTGTACTGTAATATGTTAATATTATACTTCTGTATGTGTCTCATGGTGCTATTGTGTCTATGTCTTTGTGTATGGTGACATGTGTAAGTTGTAGTGGGGCCTGGATTAGTCTTAATGTCGCCAGAGAGTAAGAGTAGTTCGGGGAGCACGCAATTGTTCCCTGTAATTGAAAAAATAGCACGCTGAGAATAGGTCCGGCCCCGGAGCCGATCGGCACTCTGACCGTGCCACGCAACAGGCCGTCGACTGCCAGTCTAGCCAACCGTAGACAGCCCGCTGCACGGAGATTTGAGGAAGTTTGGCCACCAGCGCGTTGATGTTTTGGTTTGACGTCGCTTCTTCGCGTTGACGTGTCCTGCGCTGGAGGATGCAGCCACTGTTTAGAAGCTTCCTCGTCAGCTGCTAACACTTTTTTCACGTTGTTCTAACTACTGTACCTGTTCAGACGTTTTTTATAAACAAATCTTTATAAACAAATATGCAATTTTGTCTTGCTCTCTTTGTTGGAGTTCTGAAAATGAATTGCCCTCCTCTCTGCTAAATTGCTCTAATATGGACTCTGTTTCTTCTCTTTCTTTTATTTTCACTAGAAATATGTCTAAAATTCAATACAGAAATCTTCTTGGGAAGAATTTAGCACCACAAAGTTAAAACTGTGAAGCACAAAATGTCAATTAGACTAGTTGTTGTGAAGAACCAGTCTAATCCAACATTTAGTTGCAAAGCTGGATGGAAAAACATCTGGCCCCCGCGGATTCACCGGTCCTATTGGCAGGGAATTAGAGAACTGTGAGAGTCTTCCTATTGTCGAGTTTGAAAGGATTGATGCTGAGGAACCAACTGTAGACTGTGAAGATCTTAGCACCGACCAAAAATATCTAATTGATATTCATCAGGCCATAACAAAGGGATATTGCTCTCCAGATCTTGCTCATCGTAGTCCAGGCAAAATGGCACATTCACGATGGCTGACTACAGCAAATCGTTTGCTTCGTCTATACGTTTCAACTGTAAGTCCATCTGAGAACCTCATGAACATTGCTTCTTTTATAATGAAGGTCTACATCCCAATGTGGTTTTCTATTAAGCAAAGTACGTCTTTTGTCAATGGCTCAAAACATGTTTTCAAAACTATTGAACTAACAAGAACACTGAATGACGAAGTAAAGGATATTGTAAACCCTGTCATACAAAGAAATGCATTTTTTGCAAATCCAGAAAATATTCTAGCATCAATGATTCATGATGACCGCAGCGCCATAAGAGAATTAGCGTGGGGCGAATAAAGAAAGCAAGGCAAACAAACAAGGAAAAAGTTGTGAGGCGTTTCACAGTACCTGTTATTCAATTTGAAGCTACTGATTATACTGATTTAATTAATTGGCAAAAATGCATTGTCACTGAACCACCTGTGACAAGACACCTGACAGAAAATGAGATTGAAGAATTCATAGAAAACAAGAGTACCCCTCCATTCGAGAAATTCCCTTGTCATACACAAGTAGTAGAAAGAATGGTAAAATTAGTGACTGAAGCATCATCAAAAGTATTTGGATTGAACGCGCGAGATGGCTTCATAAGATCAACACTTCAGTCACGTAAAAAAATGCCATCATTCGAAAGTAAAGCTGAATATAAAGTTTAAATAAAACGTTAATAGAAAAAAACATGCGCAAGGATGGGTGGTTGGGAGGGCATGGGTGGAGCTCGACACGCAGCCACCTCCTCGTGGTGAGTTCTGGATTATTTAGATCATTAATCAAAAGAACATTCTAAATAAACTAAGAGCTGCGTCATTCAGTAACTATTTTGGTAATTGGAACACTTAATATATAATAATAACAAGTAAGTTTCAGTTATTGCACTAATGCAGATATAAGAAAATCATTATATTTCACTTTTTTCGACGGCTTTGTGGCACCTGAAGATATAATTTCGCAGGACTAATATTTATGCACAGTCATTATCTATACTCTATAGCACCCACATATTTCCCGCACTAGCCATATTTGAATTTCGAAACAAAGTTTAAAAACCTCATTTTCGATCCGCCCTACTGGAAGTATATATTGCCCCTGGTCAAAAATAAGTATGGAGACATTCTGTCCAGCAATAATTACAGGCCTATTGCTGTCGCTTCCTGCTTCTCGAAACTACTAGAAAACTCTTGTTACTCCGATTAAATGATTACCTGTGGACACCTAATCAGTTTGGTTTTAAAAGGTCCCACTCAACTGACCTATGTATCTATGTACTTAAAGAAACAATATCTAAATACACTGACAGTAATTCAATTATTTATAGCTGTTTCCTAGATATAAGTAAGGCATATGATAAAGTGAACCACAATATTTTATTTAAAAAACTAGAAGACAGGAAGGTTCCCATGTACATATTAAATTTATTGAAATTTTGGTATTCCCATCAATCTTTTTCCGTTAGATGGGGCAATGTACTATCCAAATGTTTTGGCTCCTATTGCGGGGTGAGACAAGGCTCCTTGCTCTCTCCGATGCTGTTTAATGTGTATATTGTTGGATTAATTGCTTCATTTAATGAGGCAACAGTGGGATGTTGTATAGATAACACAAGAATAAATAACTTAGTTTATGCCGATGATATGGTGTTCATAAGTTCCTCTGTCAAAGGTCTGGATCGGCTACTAAAAGTCTGCGAAGTGTATTCGCAGAAACATGATATTCTTTTCAATGTTACAAAAACTAAAGTTATGCAATTCCATCCTAAAAGCTGTAATCAGCCAGCTGATATTAGGTTTAAAATGAGAGGTGAAGTAATTGAGGAAGTACAAGAGTTTAATTAGTATTTGCGTCAACCTATCACCAGCTCCTTGAGTGATGACTCAGATATAAGAAAATAATCTCGAAGCCTCTGTGCTAAAGCGAATATGACTATAAGGAACTTTCGGTTCTGTACAAGTGAAGCTGAAGACACTCTTTCGTACTTTCTGCAGTAATATATACGGACAGCAACTCTGGGTGAATTATAAAAAAGGTTCTAGCAGAACCCTAAATTTGCTGTATAACAGGTCTTTTAGACTCTTACATTAATTACCCTCGAGATGCTCAGCTTCGCAAATGTTTGCTACCCGCAATGTCCCGAGCTTCCCGGAGGTAACAAGACGTGCTTAATACAGTCTAATGCAAAGAATTCAAAAATCAACCAACCCGATTATCCAAGCTATCCATGAGTCCTGCCGTTTGTCTTCTAAGCTATGGAATTCTTGGTACGGAAACGTCTGTCCGTAGCTCCACTTAACTCCGACATTACTGTATTATTTCTAATCTATTGTATATATTTTTATCCTTAGCATGTGAACTGTCATTGTTTTAATAATATTTGTCATATGGACTTTAGTCTGCCAATAAACCTTTTCATTTTCATTTCATTTTCATATACATATATATACAGTATATATATGATGCAAACTGATATATATATATATATATATATATATATATGAAAATTATTTCACGAAAGTAACACGTGAAAAATATTTATGATGAATAAAACCACGAAGGAAAGGAAACACAAAATGGTGCTCAAGCGCTTTTGTCTAATGACATCCTCAGGAACACTGAAGTACATAAAAAGGTTACAGCCTATATATAGGTTACAGAAAGAAAAAAAAAGAAAAAATAATATACACACATATATATATATATATTATATATATATATATATATATATATGCAATAAACGGAGAAGTAAAATTTAAAATTAAAGGATTATCAGAGAGGCATACAGATTTGTAAGGAAAAAATATCGATTTTTAGCACAAGATCAAATGACTTATAAAAATACAAATTTATACTGGAAATCTGCCTGGGTTTTAACACTTTGCCTTTTATGGTTGTTTCGATGTCTATAAAAATAAAATGAAAATTAAAAGTTAATAAAGTAGCATACGAGTTTACCAAAGATTTAGCGTTCTACCCTTCTTATCTAAATCTGTTTTGAAGGAATTCAAAACAACAGGATCAAGTTGAAAAAGACCTTTGCTTATGTTGAAGTTATTTGAAAGTTGGATAATGGCAGACTCAAGAATATTTCTATTAACAATGTTGCTAGAGTGGAATAAAACTGAAGCATTATTCCTGTCCTGTTCTAACGGAATATTGATGCTGTTTTATACGTGTGTGCAAATCCTTTCCCGTCTGACCTATGTAAAATGAATCACATTGTTTACACCCAATTTTATAGATAATGCCTGAATTATTGGTAGGGCTATTTTTTACTATGATATTTTTCACAATATTGTTATATGAAAATACTACATTAATATTCAAAAGTTTAAGTACATTAGCAATGCCTAAAAAGCCCGGGAAAAATGGAAGTACTAAAATATTTTTTGACAAAGTACGAGTGTTATTATTGACACGATAGAAAGTTCGTTTTGCCTTGTTGAGACAAGATTCCATAAACGCAGATGAGTAACACAGATCACTTCCAATACCGTTGATTTTTTCCAATTCGGCATCGATGTATTCCGGACTGGCGATCCTAAGGGCGCGGAGAAACATTGATGAAAAAATGGCCTTCTTAGTGGGGGTGTCATGTCCCGAGTAAAAGTGTACATAGGACAAATTGTTTGTTGTTTTCCGATAGATACTAAACTTAAAACCTGGGCTTTCCCTATGTACACGCACATCCAAAAATGGGATTGAATTGTCTAGTATCTATCGGAAAACAACAAACAATTTGTCCTATGTACACTTTTACTCGGGACATGACACCCCTACTAAGAAGGCCATTTTTTCATCAATGTTTCTCCGCGCCCTTAGGATCGCCAGTCCGGAATACATCGATGCCGAATTGGAAAAAATCAACGGTATTGGAAGTGATCTGTGTTATCCATCTGCGTTTATGGAATCTTGTCTCAACGAGGCAAAACGAACTTTCTATCGTGTCAATAATAACACTCGTGTATATTATTTTTTCTTTTTTTTTCTTTCTGTAACCTATATATAGGCTGTAACCTTTTTATGTACTTCAGTGTTCCTGAGGATGTCATTAGACGAAAGCGCTTCAGCACCATTTTGTGTTTCCTTTCCTTCGTGGTTTTATTCATCATATATATATATATATATATATATATATATATATATTCTGTACCGATTCATCGATTTGTTGTACCTGGTATTCCATACATTAAAACCAAGCTCACACTCTCATCTATTGTTAATTTCGCAGCCATCCCCTACCTAAAAGAAAAAACAGATCACTTTAACATATTGCTTACCAGGAACCTCTCTTGAACATATTGCTTCCCAGTGTATATCACTTTAACATATTGCTTCCCAGTGTTAATCACTTTAACATATTGCTTCCCAATATTTAGGATAAGGAGTACGGTAAAAAATGTTCGCTTTAATAAAGTAAAGGCATAAAAAGTAAATCATAACATGTTAAAATATTAGATTGAAAGTAAATTTATTAGAATTGTTGCGCTATATGGTCACACAAAGTAAAAAATGGATTTCGGAAAAATCGGTCACGCCACATCATTTGCCACAAGTACGAGTTGAGTAGCTCCTTTTTGCATCCTTTCATTTTCTTTATACAGTATATTTAATGTACGTTAACTGAATGCCCGGTTAGGTCAACTGTACGCCCTTGACGATTGGTTAGGTTAAGTTGTGATATTTTCGTTAAAACTAACAAAAATATCACGACTTAACCTAACCAATCATCAAGGGCGTACAGTTGACCTAACCGGGCATTCAGTTGACCTAACCGAGCATTCAGTTGACCTAACCGGGCATTCAGTTAACCTACATTAAATATATAAAGAATGCCCGGTTTGGGCATTTATAGCTTTGTTTATGGTCGGTAGGTTATCTCTAAGATTACCAACCTCTTTCTAACCAACCAACCTTTCTCTTTTTAACATAATGCTTCCCAGTGTTAATCACTTTAACATATTGCTTCCCAGGAGGGACCACCTTAACATAGTGCTTCCCGAATGCTTTGGGAAGCAATATGTTAAAGTGATCCGAAAAACATAATATATTGTAGCCAACACTGAAAATTCTTATGATGCGCGACTTTTGCGCCACCCTCTCTCTCTCTCTCTCTCTCTCTATATATATATATATATATATATATATGTTCAGAGCGTATAAATTTTAAGTTAGAAGGCTCGTGATTTTATTCAGAACAGTTGAATATCTACTTTCATAATTTAAATTCGAAATTGAAACTCTGCATGTTAATGCAAATAGTTTCCTTGGATCACCTGAAGATCAGGGGCCCCAGCCTTCTTTAGTTAGCTTTATAAGGCTAACTAACGAAAATATCACGAGTCACGACTTAACCTAACCAATCGTTAAGGGCGTACAGTTGACCTAACGATTGGTTAGGTTAGGTCGTGATATTTTCGTTAGTTAGCCTTATAAGCAATGTTCCCTCTAAGGTGTGCGCGTGTGCGCGCGCACACGCGTTGTGAAACCCGCGCACACAGCAAAATAAAATGCGCACAGGCTCAAGCGTATCATGAGTCACGAAAGTAAATGAAGTAATTTAAAAAATATACCGTCACACAAGGTCTGACCATTTGCATCAACATACTTATAGTCGCTCTTTTAAGTATTAACCCCTTCCGCCCGACTTCGCCGACGTCCGCGCAATTAAGCAATACGGATTTTTTTCACTCTATGTATTTGCATTTTTTTCTTTTATACGTTAACGCATTGAATATAAACCTTCTCTTTCTTATTTTTGCATAAAAACGAATAGTAATTATCTCATTCATAAAAAAAAAATATTTTATATTTTATTTCTATTTTGTGAATGGATAAAATCATGTATTAATCTTGGTAGTCTATTTTAAATTGCTAAATGCTAAAAATTGTTTTGAAAATGATAACTAAAATAGTCATTTTCAATTAATGTTATTTTTATTTTATTTCTTTATTTTGTTGAATTTTATTTTACTATTTTTTATTTTATTCATATTTTTAGAATGGATAAAATGTTTTCTTTTTTTAAGAATATTGTAAACAGTTTTTTAATATCCATTTAATAGTACCGTAATGATCAAGCTATCACCTTATGGAAATAATATTTATTAAGTATTTAATATTTATATATATTTCATTTTGAAGATAATAGCGCTCGGAAAAGTTTGCACAATTTTTCACCATGAATGTAAATGTACGCACAACGAAAATTTCTTGCGCACACGGACTAAAAAAAATTAGAGGGAACATTGCTTATAAGGCTAACTAAAGAAGGCTGGGGGTCCTGATCTTCAGGTGATCCGTTTCTTTTTATTAACTAATAATAATCTGACTAGTAAATTAAAAAAAATTTGTGTATTTCCTTTCCTAATTGTCACCATTGTGAAGATTAAATTTCCCAGTGGGAAAAAGGTAAAATAATCAATTGGAGTTACATTTTAAGTTGTAACTGATTTAATAGTTTATATATCATTGAAAAGGGTTAATTTCTTTAAAGATTACTTGGTTGTGGAAAAGTGAGAAGAGAGAGCCGCTGACGTCACGACAATGCAAAATACACCAAATAGTAGTTGGGGATCTTGTGGGTTATAAACTTAAACCCATCATCTACTTCATTTTTCATATAATACAACAACCAACAAGATCAGGTTTTTCTTATGTAGAATTTAAATCTGAATCTATTTTCTTCTATGGTATTTCTTGTGCAAATTCATATTAACGGAGATATAAGCAATTTTTTAATCGATTAAAATCGATTCAAATAGTATGGTGGTAATTATTCGTTTTACCCCTGCGGGTCGATTTTGATATGAGAATAGATTTTTCTGGTGTATTTTGGTGTGTTTAATTTAAATCTGACCTTCATTTCTTGTGCAAATGAATTATTGAATGCCCGGTTAGGTTAATTGAATGCCGGTTAGGTCAACTGTACTCCCTTCATGATTGGTCAGGTTGTCGTGATATTTTCGTTAGTTGGGTTAAGTCGTGATATTTTCGTTAGTTGGGTTAAGTCGTGATATTTTCATTAAAACTAACGAAAATATCACGACAACCTAACCAATCATCAAGGGCGTACCCCTTGGTACGCAATATAGTTGCGTAACTGTATAACGGTTAAGTCTGTCAGTAATCTATTACTGTCAGTGATATTAGGTTTAGTTGTTCCATCTTAAGTCTTCCAAAGTTTACTGACAGTAATTCAACTATTTATAGCTGTTTCCTAGATATAAGTAAGGCATGTGATAAAGTGAACCACAATATTTTATTTGCAAAACTAGAAGACAGGAAGGTTCCCATGTACATATTAAATTTATTAACATTTTGGTATTCCCACCAATCTTTTACCATTAGGTGGGGCAATGTACTATCCGAATGTTTTGGCTCCTCTTGCGGGGTGAGACAAGGCTCCTTGCTCTCTCCGATGCTGTTTAATGTGTATATTGTCGGATTAATTGCTTCATTTAATAAGGCAACAGTGGGATGTTCTATAGATAACACAAGGATAAATAACTTAGTTTATGCCGATGATATGGTGTTAATAAGTTCCTCTGTTAAAGGTCTGGATCGGCTACTAAAAGTCTGCGAAGTGTATTCGCAGAAACATGATATTCTTTTTAATGTTACAAAAACTAAGGTTATGCAATTCCATCTTAAAAGCTGTAATCAGCTAGGTGATATTAGGTTTAAAATGAGAGGTGAAGTAATTGAGGAAGTACAAGAGTTTAATTAGTATTTGGGTCAACCTATCACCAGCTCCTTGAGTGATGACTCAGATATAAGAAAACAATCTCGAAGCCTTTGTGCTAAAGCGAATATGACTATAAGGAACTTTTGGTTCTGTAAAGTGAAGCTGAAGATACTCTCTTTCGTACTTTCTGCAGTAACATATACGGACAGCAATTGTGGGTGAATTATAAAAAAGGTTCTGTCAGAACCCTAAATTTGCTGTACAACAGGTCTTTTAGACTCTTACATAAATTATTCTCGAGATGCTCAGCTTCGCAAATGTTTTCTACCCGTAATGTCCCGAGCTTTCCGGAGGTAACAAGACGTGCTTAATACAGGCTAATGCAAAGAATTAAAAAATCAACTAATCCGATTATCCAAGCTATCCATGACTCCTGCCGTTTATCCTCTTAGGCTTAAGCTGTGGAATTCTTGGTACGAAAACGTCTGTTTGTAGCTCCACTTAACTTTGACATTACTCTATTATTTCTAATTAACTGTATATGTTTTTGATGGATATCACTATTTTTACCCTTCCTCTATCGCGTGGTTTGGGTTATAATGACCTTACGACACTAGAAGTATCGTTGAAAACCTTATGAAGCGAACTACTTTTTTCACCTCTATCGCCAGCCAAAAGTTCACCCAAAGTTCGGCATAATAAGAAAATAAAAAATTTAAAAAAATATATATAAAATATAAAATATGAAAATCTATTCCAAAAACTCATCAACATCTTCATTAATATACTTAGAACTCTAATTTAGCCAAAAAAGAACGTTCTAGCTCTATTAATAACAGAGATATTATTGCCAGAATATTGCTGAACTTTGGAGGCGATTTCTGACGAATTTTAATTTTGGCGCTTAGGTACCTTAAGACGCGGGACCCCTCAATTATCTCCGTTAATATCAATTTGCACAAGAAATACCATAGAAGAAAATAGATTCAGATTTAAATTCTACATGAGAAAAATGGATCTTGTGGGTTGATGTATTATATAAAAAAAATGAAGTAAATGATGGGTTATAAACTTATAACCCACAAGATCCGTAGTTGGAGTTAAATTTAAAGTACGGTACCTTATTTGTTTCTTCTTTTGCTACTCTCGTGTTGCTGCGATAGGTAAATATTTCGCTGAACTCAAACCTGCAATTAATGACCAGAATATATTTTTTTGGTCAGCTTTGATGTGATTTGAAAGAATCTGACATCCGTTTCTCGTGCAAATGAGCAATTTTCGAGATATTTTCAGTTTTCGTATTTGAAGAATGGCAAATTTGGAAACGGAACGGAGGTCAAATTCCTTCAAAATACATAAAAATTAACCAGAAAAATATTTACTGGTGAGGGCACATCGTAGCCTAACCACGCGTAACCTAATTCTCTAACCCTAACCTAACCCTAACCCTCTAATCTAACTCTCTAACCCTAACCTAATCCTAACTCTCTAACCTAATTCTCTAACCCTAACCTAACCCTAACCCTCCCTAACCTAACCAAATCTAACCAGACCTAACCTAACCACACCTAAGCAATACACACAGTTTGTATAAAAAAAGGACTGTTTTCGTTTGTAATGTATGTTGGCCTAAGCTTTATAATTATTTATTTCTTGGATCTTTTCCAAATGGACAACCCCACGAGATTTAATTTAGCTGAAAATTTGTATATTAATAAATTTTTATATTCTAATAACGAAAATGACATTATTTTCCTGGAGAAATATGCGCAACATACAAAAAAAAATTGCATTTATATGCGCACTAGTTTGCATGGCGCATGACCGTTATTTAAATTATGTAGTGTTACGTAGTGGGTTTTACAAAGTAAAACGCAGATAATATCCTTTATTTATTAAAATTTGGAATATTTAATAATATTTTAATAAATAAATCTCCATTTTCATACCTTTTTCTCCATACGAACTCTCATAAAGAGTAATTTTTGTTGTTATTAATGTTTATTTGTTGCCTGCTTAGACCTAGTTTAGTCTGAATATTATTGTTGTAGTGTGAGCATATGATAATGCAGTGCTGTGATCTATCCACTTGCGAGTTGCCCCCGGTCAATTGAATGCCCGGTTAGGTCAATTGAAATGCGCGGTTAGGTCAATTGAATGCCAGGTTAGGTCAATTGAATGCCAGGTTAGGTCAACTGTACGCCCTTGACCATTGGTTAGGTTAAGTCATTATATTTTCGTTAGTTTTAACGAAAATATCACTACTTAACCTAACCAATCGTCAAGGGCGTACAACAGTTGACCTAACCGGCCATTGAATTGACCTACCCGGGCATTCAATTAACCGGGGGCCGCACAGCAACCTCGTATCCGGGCGTCATGAACGGTGTAAATTAGATAACGGTCATGCGCCATGCAAACTAGTGTGCATATAAATGCAATTTTTTTCGTATGTTGCGCATATTTCTCCAGGAAAATAATGTCATTTTCGTCATTAGAATATAAAAATTTCTTAATATACAAATTTTTAGCTAAATCCCGTGGGGTCGTCCATTTGGTAAAGATCCTATTATTTCTTTATAATGAATTGCACACTATATAAAACATAGTTTTCCACGTAAGCCTTTAACCTCAGACGATGCAGTAACTCCGTGACCACAAGGGTCCCCACGTACGTTATATGAGTTCAGTTCAGGAGTAGAACCAAATAATGCATTTTTAGAACTGCTAGCCAAATCGCTAACTAAGCTAGTCAGTCAGTGGTACTAGCAATAAAAAATTAAAATTTCTATGTATAACATTAAAATTTGCCTGTATAACATTAAAATTTGTATTTATAACAGTTACTCTCAATGATATGTAACTGATATGTAATTCATATATAACTCACTAGTCTGAAAAATGCGTCCTATCAAAAGGCAGATCTTTTTTGTGCGCATAATAATAAACCTTAAAAAGAATTGACCAAAAATAACACCAATACAACATTTGGCATTAAATAGTCAACGTTAAAAAACAAAAAATATTTACCGGCAGTTTACCGGCATGTACAGTGAAACTAGAATTTTTATCAAGACGTGGGAAATTCTTTCGAACAAGTAAGTACCTTCAGGTGATGACAGTATTTTTATCAAACTTTGATGAAATACGTGTAGGGGATATGATCCCTTCGAAATATCATAATTTAACTGAAGTGAGTGGTGCCATCTGTTGGAGGAAATGCCAATTAAATACCATTCAGTTCATTTTCATTAACTGAGGGTAATTACATGCATGTCAATTTTATGTTAATCAGGAACAACACACTAAGAGCAACTTAAATTTTAAGATTAAAAGAAATTTATCTTATCCCAGTGAGATTCGAACCAATGTCACTGAAGACTCGAATTTTGCGAGCCGCCACGTTACTTACTGTAACGGCTATGAGATATTAAGGTATAATGAGAGTGTTTTGTATATATAATCTTTCGCATTGGTTTCGCATTTTTTTTTTTAAGAGCTGCAGCTAAATATTTTTTGTTTTTTTAACTTTGAATTTTTAACAACAAATATTTTTTGTGTGTTAATCTTGTCCTGTTCATTTTAAAGTTTATTATTATGCACACAAAAAAGATTTTCATTTTTGTATTTTCCAGGCTAGTCCATGATTTTTGTAGGAAACGGTCTTTTGTTTTAACCAAAAATTTAGCACAAAATTAGTACTCATCCGACCTTCTAAACAGAAGTTTTTAATTCAGTGAAAACTTAACATTTACTTTAAGCTCACGAACTACTTACAGTTTAAGTGGTTTTACTAATTTGGTCTCACTGGCTTTGTATCTGAAGCTCAAAATTCTTATGGACGTCGTATTTTTGTAAATCTGTGGGCTTACTTGCTTTTCCTCAATTTCACAAAAGAGTATAAAATTTTGTACAAGTGTGGTCTGAATAGACGCACATTATTATATTTATACTTTACCACAAACAACACAAATTCTAAAATAGCTCAGTTGGGCGGAGCTTAGAACTACCGACGAATAAGCTCCCCCCAACCCCCAGCGTCACGCGGACAAACAGCTTACTCAGCTGAACGACATTTTGGCCATATAAACTTTGTCCTAAACTTTTTTGTATTGAACGAATTTGTTCGATGTTTACATGAAATTACTGTATTTGCAACGACGTCCTCTATCTTTTGGTGTTAAACCCGTGTGGAGTAGTTTTTTCTGAAAAAAAGTTATAGCCTTCAGAAGAGCCGTCCGCGAAGTGCAAGTCGAGGTCAACTAGGATATGTCCAGGCACTACCGTGAGTGGACGATAAATTAATCTTAATCATCATATCTAGTTATTATGGTCCTAGATATGGTTAAAGGTTTTCGCATTATCTGATCACTCTGAGGTTGATATTTTAATAGATATTTAATTAAATTAAATTTGAATAGAATTTTAGTAGTCTTTATAATGCATATTAAAAATTAATCATAATAAATTACTCTTTAAACCCAACAGTGAGAATTAATGAAATAATAATATGAGATCATGAAATAATATAATTGTTAATATTGATTAATTATGTCATTAAGATGAATAATTTGGTAAATAACAAACATATTCAGAACCCAATTAATACAACTTTAAAATCCTTTCAAAGTTTATATAATACTTAAGAGCTGAGAAATATGTTAAAAGATTATTCGCAATTTTTAAAAGGTTTTGACAGGCTATCTGCCCAAATATGAATTGTTATATGTAATACGAGTACGACTACAATCATATTATTTCATGATCTCTTGTTATTATCTCATTAATTCTCACTGTTGGGTATAAAGAGTAATTTATCATGATTAATTTTTAATATGCATTATAAAGACTTACTACTACTACTACTACTACTACTACTAATAATAATAATAATAATCTTTATTCAGAAAGAACACATTACATAAGATATACAGGGCTATTTTAAATGATTCATCCGATTTCAACTGAGAATACTTCCGGACCTATCAACCGTGCATCAACTGGGCATACACCACATGAAAGAGGAAATCTCTGAGTTTTACAAAATCACCGCGAGAGGGCTCCAACGTCACGCCGTGGCCTAGCCACGGCAACAAACAGTCAGTATGAAAATGGCGTCCGCACAGCAGAAGGAGTTTTGTGTGTGCAGTTTCGAGCCCCCTAGGTCGCCGGATCTTACACCGTGCGACTTCTTCCTTTGGGGGTACGTTAAGGATACTGTGTACGTGCCATCGTTGCCCACATCTTTGGATGAGCTCTGAACTCGCATTGTTACTGCCGTAGAGTCAGTGACAACGGACATGCTGGAGCGAGTATGGGAGGAATTCGACTATCGTGTCGACGCTGCTCGTGTAACTAGGAAGTCACATAGAGCATTTATGAGGTGAGAGACAAAATTTAGACAGTTTTTCTTTTGGTTGATGTATCACAAATCACTCTGTATTTGTAACATTAAAAAATATTCTCATTTGAAATCAGGTGAATCATTTTCAATAGCCTGTACATTACATCCATATTGTTTTACACAATGTTGGCATTAACGTTTAATTTTGTATTTTTCAGTGACAAGTAGTTTAATTATAGTATTCTTATCTGAATATGTCGTTGGGAAGCATAACAGCTTTTCAGGCAAAAATCTTTGAGATTCATTTCTATTTTTAGAAAGGGAACTAAGAAATGTATATAGAATTTGTGGAAAATAAAATAGAGTCGCATTGAATTAACTCTGTCATTAAAAATGAAAATTGAAATAATAGAAAAGGAAGAGGTAAACAATACGGTATGATAATACAGGGTGGGCCGTAAGTTTCCATACATAGGAAAAATAAACATTTTTTTATGGACAACCATTTTTATTTATATAATATGCTCTACATGGTTGCCATTGTTTTGAAAACACATTTCAATACGTGTTCCCCACTGTTGATGAACACGCATTAGCACAGTTGACGTTATGCTTGTAATGGCGTTGGTGATACGTTCCTTTAGATGATTTATGTCTCGTATCTTTTCCTGATACACCATGGCCTTCAAGTGCCCCCAAAGATAGAAATCAAGGGGGGTGAGATCTGGGGATCTGGGAGGCCACTCCACAGGACCACGCCGACCAATCCAAGCATCCGGAAACTGCTGCTGCTGATCCAAATACCGACGCACGTGAAGACCATAATGAGGTGGAGCTCCATCTTGCTGGAAGTAAACTGGGAAGTTACCTTCCTCGTTTAGCAGGGATGGGAAAATCTCTTCTTGCAACATGTTAAGATACCTTTCGGCATTAAGATTTCCACTGACAAAAATTGGTCCAATAATTCTGTCACCCCATATCCCGGCCCACACCATCACTTTACCGGCACCTTGCATCTTCGTCGGACTCAGCCAGTTAGGGTTAGCATTACTCCAATAACGTATGTTTTGCCGATTAACCTCTCCATTGACGTAAAATTTGCTTCATCAGTAAACAAGATCTTACGTCAAACGCATATTCTTAGGGTATCTGAAACATAAAAACAAACGTTTAATTTTTCCTATGTATGGAAACTTACGGCCCACCCTGTAGAAATAATAGAAAAGAAAAATGGCAAACAATACGATAAACAGAACATGTTGAAATACTGATAATAATTAA
Source organism: Bathynomus jamesi (assembly GCA_023014485.1). Lineage (NCBI taxonomy): Eukaryota > Metazoa > Arthropoda > Malacostraca > Isopoda > Cirolanidae > Bathynomus > Bathynomus jamesi. Next base: position 207,093 of record JAJOZX010002534.1, on the reverse strand, counting down.
TTCCAATATTACAAATTAGAAATGATGATACCAATCTTAAAGTTACAAAAATACGGCTAAATGAGACATATTATAACAATGGCGTAATATAATGGAAACTTTTAAGATATAATTTATATAGCTTGTGATTGCATCTAATTTAAGATTGGGAATTTTGCATATAAAATAGGTTTGTTTTCATTGTTTAATAATATTTACAAGTTGCAATATATATATATATATATATATATATATATATATATATATATATATATATATATATATATATATATATATATATATATGCACACATACATTAATAGGAGTTAATGAAGTGTTTCTTTAGTGAGCTGCGAAACGAAATTAACGATGGTGCTTGTCTGATATTTATAGGTATAGCGTTCCAGATAGCTGCCACTTTGTAGGAGAGAGCATTTCCCGCAATTTGCATAGAATAATTTGGTTTATGTATGAAATCATTGGGAAGCCTTGTATTAGGATTATGGTTGGTCTGATGAGGGGTAATCGCTCTGTGAATGGGCGAAGTATAGTTTCTATTATTAGCAACTTTGTACATACTGATGCCGATTGTAAGTTTATAGAGGTCATTTAGTTTTAGAATATTTAAGTTTCTGAACATTGGAGAGGTATGAGATTGTCTGTTATTTTTTGAGAGAATTCGTAGGCACTTTTCATGAATTACTTCCAGCGGATATCGTATATAATTCTTCGTGATGCTGTGATTCCATATTGTAGGTACGGATGAATAAATTAGTAATACAGTGTGAGGAGGGCATTTTGGAGAATTGTTTTTTTGCGTTTAAACATTATGTAGAGAAATCTAGATATTTTTTATTTGATATGTTGTGTGTGGCTTTTGAAATTTATTTTTTTGTTTAACTTGCGGTTTTCTTTTGTCTGACTCGTAGTTTGTCATTTACCGAACTAACACTTTGAACAAACAAATATTTCGTATAATTTATAATAGTTTAATGTAAGCGATCTTTAATGTGTTCATTATTGCATTTAATGTTTACTAAATTATAAACGTTTAAAATATTCTTGGGCTGAGTAAGTATTGGGTCTTTTCGGTTTGGCGGACTGCTACAGAATTTTACGAAAATTAGCAAAGCAATTACAGTATTCAAAATTTTATCCTAAGGAAATGTAAGTTAGGTTAGGTTAGGTTAGGTTTAGTTAAGTTACGTTCGGAATTAGGCATTTTCTTGGGATAAAACTTGTAAATAATTGATTTGCTAATTTTTGTAACAGTCCGCCAAACCGAAAAAATCCTAAATATTTAATTACATAATAACATTCAAGCCTATATCCAAGCCTAATACCATTTTACATATATATAAAACAAAACTTGCATATGAGAAAAAGAAGATGAACAAGCTGCAAGCTGGTCACATAGAGGGGCTTGTAACTGTTAACTTCAATCTCCAGAAAGATCTGTCCTGTTCATTTATTAAAACCAGTGTTAGTTTTTGCAAAAGACTAAAAGCCTAATGATGAATGAAGCCTCATCCATCCATCGTGTTCTGCCTATCAGGCAGGTCCACCTCATGTGTCCCGCCAAAGTGTTCTATCCTGAGCTATCCCTTTCATCTCATGGTAGCTCCTGCCTACCTTCAAATCATCCAGCATTGCTTTCCTTTTCCTTTCCCTCGACCTTCTACCTTCATATTTACCCTCTATCACCTCCTTCAACAATTCTTCTCCTCTCAACACATGTCCGATCCATTTCTTCTGTCTTTCTCTTATCACCTTAATGAGTCTTCTTTCCTCCCTCACCTGTTGCAGTACTTCCTCATTACTTTGGTGTTCCCTCCAGTTTATCTTTAGCATTCTTCTCCAAATCCACATTTCAAAACTTTCCAGGAGTTTCTTTTCAGTTGTTTTCAGTGTCCATGTTTCTGCTCCATACAGTACCACACTCCATATCAAGCTTTTTACTAACCTTTTCTTCAGCTTCAAGTTGAGTTTACTTGTAAGTAGTCTTTTCTCTCTCTCAAAAGCTAAGTTACCCATACCAATCCTAGATCTTACTTCCTTATTGCAACCTCCATTGTTGGTTAATAAACTTCCCAGATATTTAAACTGCTCAATTTCTTCTAAGGTCCGATTTCCTATCGTTAGGTTCATTCGTGCTCCTTTCCTTCTTGCAATTTTCATTACCTGTGTCTTGGTCTCATTAATTCTCATTCCGAATTCTTCCGCCGTTGTTGTCAAGCTATTGACCATTCTTTGCAGTCCTTCCTCAGTACAACAAACAAATGCCTTGTCATCTGCAAACCTTACACATTTGACCAATTTACCTCCCACTCTGATTCCCTCTTCCAGATTTGAGAGTGCTTCTATTATCATTGCTTCCGCATAGATGTTAAATAACACGGGGGACAGAGAGCATCCTTGCCTGACCCCTCTCCCAACCAATCCAGGCTCCGATTCTTCTCCTTCAACTCTAACATTCACAGTCTGGCCAAGATACAGATTTTTTATCAGCCTACGGCCCTTCCAGTCAACATTAATATTCTTCAATATTTCCATTAGTTTCCTCCATTGGGTTCTGTCCAAAGTTTTTTCAAAGTCAATAAAACAAACAAACATTTCCTGATCATGTTCCAGCAGTCTCTCTCCCATCATTCTCATAATACCAATAGCTTCTCTTGTTCCACATTTTGACCTAAATCCAAACTGATCCTCTCCAATGTACTGCTCAGCTCTCTTTGTTAGTCTTCTGGTTAGTATCCTTAGCATTTTTTTTGATGCATGGCTGACCAAGCTTATGGTTCGAAATTCTGAACACTTGGTGGCTCTCGGTTTCTTGGGGATAGTAATCATAGAGACTCTCATAAAGTCAGCAGGCCAGTCTCCACTTTCATACATGTTTCTGCACAATACATTCACATCCTCTCTAGCATCACCTCCTTCAAGACTTTTCAGAAGTTCTGCTGTTACATTATCTGGTCCTGGGACCTTGCCATTTCTTAGGTCTTTTTCAGCCATCTCTATTTCTCTTTCCAATATGTCCGGTCCCATACAATCTACTTCCACCTCATCTGCTTCCTCCATTTCGATGTTATTAGGTTTGTTCTCTTTCTCTTACAGTTCTTCAATATACTCAATCCATCTCTTCCTTATATCTTCTGGTCTTTTCATTTTTTTTCCATTTCTCCCTCTATTTCTCGCACTCCCAAGCACTTCTTTTCCATCTATTTATGTCCTCATAAGGGAAATTAAAACCTCTTAGTGCAAGAAAGCCCAATATCTCTTATTTTTACTTTTTTGTATTTTTTGCTGCTAAACCTCGCATTTTGATATGTTTGATAGCTAATATACAGGGCGTCCCAAAAAAATGTATACACACTTTAAATACTTATAAAGGCAGTGTTTATTAAAATACATTTCATTTTCAAAATGTAATAGAATCTACAGACATTATTTAATTGTTTTGTCAACGCCTGTTTTCAAACTGACGTCCGTTCTGGTCCAGGCACTGCTGATAACGCGAAGCAATGGAATCGCAAACATCACGAAACATTTCGTTTGGTATTTGTGTGCATTCTCGTTCAATGGCTGCTCTCAATTCAGCGACTGTTGCAGGTTTTATAGCGTAGACTTTGTCTTTTAAGTATCCCCATAAAAAAGTCTAGTGGTGTGAGGTCTGTGAACGCGGAGGGTATTCTACGAAACCCCTTCGTCCAATCCACATCCACATCGTGCCAAGTACCACTCGCAATACTCCACTCTTCGGTCCGGATCATCTTCATTAATAGCATGGACTAATCTTGGAATGTAACTTTTCCATTGACAGCGCTTCAAAATGCGTTGGACAGACGATTCTGAAATTCCTACCTCACGACTCGCTTGCCGCACAGATTTTCTTGGACTTTGGTGATACGTTTCCAGTACTCTTTCTTGCTTTGTGGGGCTTGTCGATGTCCGTGGTCTTCCGGAACGCTTCTTGTGGACATTCTGAACAGTTCCATCGGCTTCAAACTTATCTCTAATTCGAGTGATGGTAAGTCGCGTTGGTGGATCTGTTTGAAACTCCCTCCTAAACTGTCTTTGCACTTCAACTGCGTTTTCACACTTCCAGTAGCATTTCAGAATGAATTTCCTTTGTTCAAAGCTTAGTCTGACTGCCATTATTAATTCTAATGGGTTTAACTTGGAAAGAAAGAAACATCAATTGAGCTATCAGCTGTTAAAGTGTGTATACATTTTTTTGGGACGCCCTGTGTATATATATATATATATATATATATATATATATATGTGTGTATGTATGTGTGTGTGTGTATTTATGTTATAATGTTTCAGACCAACAGAGACCCTAGGATCCACTCATGGCTGGTCTACCTGTGTTTGTAATTGTGTATTGTGCATGTCTTCCGTGGTGGAGGAGGGGACCTACAAAGCCTTAATTTTACTACCTTAAACTATACCCAATCTATCAACATATGCATCTAATCGATTTTTAAACATGTTTATAGACGTGCTACTAATTACTTCTACCGGCAAACTACTCCAGCAATTTACTATTCTATGCGTAAAAAGGTTTTTGGCAACTGCTGTCTCGAACCTTCTACTTGTCAACTTACACCCGTTATTTCGAAAAAGCTATCTCTATCTACGTTATCGATCCCATTCATAATTTTGAAAACCTGGATTAGATCACCCCTTAGCCTTCTAGTCTCGAGTGTAGTCAATTTTAACTCCTTAAGCCTATCCTCGTACGACTTTGACCTAAGCGACGGAATCATCTTAGTTGCTCGTCTTTGAACTCTTTCGAGTTTGTCTATATCTTTTCGCATATGCGGATTCCAAAATTGGATCGCGTACTCCAAATGGGGTCCAACTAATGATTTATAAAGAGGAACTATAATATATCGCGCGATTTGTACTCAAAATTCCGAGCTATAAAACCTAACACTTTGTTCGCTTTATTGACCGCTGCTGTACTTTGTTTCGCTACTTTTAAATCACCAGTGACTATGATTCCTACATCTTTTTCCTGCTCTACGCTTGTTAACTCCTTCCCTGACATACTATATGAAAAATTACCGTTACGCGTACGTATATGTAAAATTTGGCACTTATCGACGTTAAATCTCATTTGCCATGTGACTGAACAATCAACGATTTTATTCAGATCTTCCTGGATTTTATCTCTATCTTCGTCATTAATCGCCCTACCACCCAGCTTCGTGTCATCCGCAAACTTCGAAAGTGTACTGACTAGGCCGACATCTAAGTCGTTATATATATATAAGAAAAAGCAAGGGGCCCAATACAGAACCCTGAGGAACGCCACTCGCTACATTAGCCCAACACGACTTCGCTTCATCAACGACCACACTCTGTTTCCTACCTCGCAACCACTCTTCTATCCAATTTATTACTACACCCCTGATTCCATGAGCCTTAGTTTTTTCAATGAGTCTTTTGTGCGGTACGGTGTCAAACGCTTTTTGAAAATCAAAATACACTACATCAACCGCCCGATGACTATCGTAAACATCAACCACGCTTTGAAAAAATTCTAAAAGATTAGTTAAGCAAGATTTGTTTTGCCTATAACCGTGCTGCGTATTTCTAACTAAGTTATGCAATTCTAAGTGTTCGACTATACGATCCCTAATTATTGATTCCAATAGCTTACCTACAACAGACGTTAAACTGATTGGCCTATAATTTCCCGCCGCACCTTTATCGCCTTTCTTACAGATAGGTGTTACGTTTGCTAACTTGAAATTATCTGGTACGCACCCCTCAGAAACAGACGCATTAAAAATCGTTGTTAGCGGCACAACAATGGTATCTTTTAATTCTTTAGTTGTATGGGATATATGGAATCCGGTCCCGGTGATTTAAGCATTTTCATTTTATCAATATAACGCATTACCTCCCCTTCACTAACCACAATATTATCCAAAATATTACCATTATCAAAAGGTATTATGTCTATAACCGTAGGGATATTCGTTACATCTTCTATAATAAAAACTGACGTAAAAAATTCGTTTAACAAGGTAGCCATTTCCTTGTTTTCAGAAACTAGCTCTCCGTTAACATTTTTCAACGGCCCCAAGATACTTTTTACTGGATTTCTATTGTTGACGTATTGAAAGAATCGCTTGGGGTTTTCTTTACCGTCACAAGCTATGGAGAGTTCAAATTCGCGCTTGGACTTTTTTAATTACACTTTTCGCTTCACGCCTTAGAGATATGTAGTTGTTTCGTAACCACAAATTGTCTTTATCGCACTTATGTAGCCTATAAGCCCTATCTCTACTCTTTATAATGTCTCCTACTCTAGAAGTAAACCACAAGGGCTTGTTGTTTACTTTCGCACGCTTAATTTTGTACGGTACACATTCCTCATTTATAGTCTTAAATACTGTTTCAAACGATTCCTACATTAGTTTTGCGTTGGAGATCCCCATTACGTTTTCCCAATTGACGTGTGACAATTTATTTCGAAATTTACAAAAGTCTGCGTGCTGGAAGTTAGGAATTATAGTAAAGTTAGTTGGTTTCGAGTGACTTACCGAGAGGACAAACTCTACCATATTGTGATCGCTATTGCTTAACGGTTCTATTACTTGAAGATCAGTGATTAGCCTATCATCCATAGTTATTACTAAATCTAAAATACTGTCCAACCTCGTAGGTTCCCCAACCTTTTGAATAAGAAAGCTATCCTCGAGAAAATTAACTAAACGATTACCTTCCGCGTCTCCCTGCATTGTATCGTAATTCACGTTGGCGCAATTAAAGTCACCCATAACTAAAGCCTGCTCACTACCTATTATTCTCATTTGTTCACGATATAATGCTTCGTCCGTATCAGCTGTTTGATTAGAGGGCCTATACAGTATATAACCGCAACAAGAAGTTTGAAATCGTTCAATTTAAGTTCTGCTATAGTCGAATCCATTGGTTCTGGAATTCTGTGCTTTACTTCTATAACGTTCGCAATATTATCTTTGATATACAACATAACACCGCCTCCTCGCCTACCTATTCTGTTTTTAACAAAAAGTTTATAACCTCTAATTTGATACTCCCCTACAAAGTCACGTGTTTCAATGCTAAGCCACGATTCATTTATCGCAATTATATCATAGTCTTTACAAGCAATTAAAGAAAAAAATTCGTTTATTTTATTTCGTAGGCTACGAGCATTTAAGGATAGAACCTTCAAACTGTTTGTAATTGTGACACCTTCGCGAGCGCAGGGAAAATTTGTGGAAATTACGCTGGGACCGTTCGAGTTACGGCCTGAAAAGAAGAGACAGTATTATGAAATAGTTTTCCTAAGCGCGCAGCTCCAACGTCATTAAGATGAAGTCCATCTCCGAGGAACAAGTCCCTGCTGCCGTAGAAACTGTTCCAAAAATTCGCAAAATGTACTACTCCCTGTTGGCAAAGAGACTTTAGATTATTGTTAATATAGGTCGCCTTGCTGTAGAAATCGCTACGTTGGATAATTCGAGGAAGTATACCTGTTGAAACAATCGTCTTAGTTTTTTCCTTTAGTCGCTCTAGTAAGTCCCTGTACCTAGCCAGCAGTTCTTCCGATCTGGAATTTAAAACACGTGTATATATATATATTATATATATAATATATATATATATATATATATATGGGATGAATTTCACAATTAAACACGTGAAATGAATAAATGCTGCAAACCCACAAAGAAAATGAAAAACGATTCCAAGGCCTTTCGTGTATTCCCTGACGAGGTGTAGCTCTGAATACACGAAAGGCCTTGAAATCGTTTTTCTTTTTCCTTGTGGGTTTGCAGCATATATATATATATATATATATATATATATATATATATATATATATATATATATATATATTTGTATATTATTTGACTTTGAAATAAAGAAACCCAATACTCGAATTTTTGTGCAAAGAATAAAGTCTGTTTTGCCAATTCTCAAACTACGACTTTTTTACTTTGTCCCTTTTTGCACTCTGGTCGAGAAGAGATTTAAATAATTTTTAAATCTTAGCGAAAATATTCATTGTTGAAAGAAGAAAATTTTTAGGATAATTTCATATTCATTATGGTAATAATTTAAATTTATACAAAGAAGCATATGAGATGGATGATTATATTTTCTTTATAATTTTTTTTCACCAATATGAATCTTCGACCAAACTTTCAGACTTAATACTTTTTTTTCTATTATCATTATTTATCATGCAATTTCATCTTTTTTTATTTTTTACTTTACTTCTACATCATTTGAAGTTTTATTTCGGTATTACAGAAGTTTATTGACTTTGAGGAGGGTATAGATTTTATATGCCAATCGTAATTGTGGGGTTTAATATAATGTACAGGAACAAGGAACTCTTCCGGGATAATAAATACACTATAATCCGAATCCATTCATCCATCCATCGTGTTCTGCTTATCAGGCAGGTCCAACTCATGTGTCCCGCCAAAGTATTCTATCCTGAGCTATCATTTTCATCTCATGGTACCTCCTGCCGAATAAGTAACAGTAAATGGCAAATTAGGTCTGTGTATTTCGTAAAAGTTGTTTCAGGGGACCATTCTAAGTTGTATCATATTAAGCACACGTGTTAAGTGCCTTGAAAGTGGACGCTCAAAGTTGCCGGTTTATGTATATATTTTGGATTTTGGTTAAAAATAGAATAATTACCCTTTTTCTTTGATGTAAATTCAATCCGACGTAAATGCAACGAGTTTCTTGCATATATTGAGGTTCTGAACTTCTGAATGTAGTTGTCTAAGTTAGCTTTAAAACTAAGACCTTAGTAGTATAGCCGCAAAAGGTTAGAGTGCAGGAATGTTGCAATGTTGCAAGAGATAATGTAATGATCAATGTTGCAAAGGGGGTTACAAAGGGGTGGGGGTATGCAACAACTCAATGCTGCAAAGGGGGTGGGGGGATGCTGCAGGTGCAACAAGGGGTCATGAAACTTGGAGTCGGCGTTATCCCCCAAGAGAAAGACAGGAGAAGGAGTGAAAGGAAGAGAGGTGTTCACCTGGCAGGAGCCAAGTGCACACTAAGATTTCAGACGAGTGGCCATTGTCTTATAGGCCCCTAATCAGCCAGTTGGCTTAGAAGGAGCCAAGGGGGAGAAGGAGAGGTTGAGGGGAAGGGGTCTTCGGGGGGAGAAGGAAGGATGACCTCCCCCTAAAGGGGCTGCCTTAGCCTAAGAGAGAAAGGATAGACGGAGGAGGACTTTGGGGGGGAAAAGGTGGGATGTCCTAACCCCCCAAAGGGAAACTAAGCTAAGTCTTAATCTAAGAAGGGAATAAGAGAGATCTTTATTCGGCCGAAGTTCGCATCAAACTACCAGCTCCGAAGCCAAGCGGGTTTTATATAGATGATGGTTGAGTTGCCAGATACCATTTTGTATTTTAATTGTACAGGTATACATTATTAGGGTGAGTTGCTAGATACTACCATTTATTTTAATTCGTTACCAAAGCATACAGACTTTCTCTTGAAAATGGAAATTGACTAAGAAAATGTTTATTAATTAAATAAATATAATTTGCCTTCTACTGCACAAAAATAATATAATACGTACAATCGTCAAAATACTAGTTCAGACGAAATACACACACACACACACAATTGAAGAACTTTCTCCTTACCTTATATATATATATATATATATATATAGAAAGAGAGAGAGAGAGAGAGAGAGAAGAGAGAGAGAGAGAGAGAGAGAATCATATTAACTGTGTCTATTTAATTTTGTCATTCCTTATATATTATATATATATATATATATATATATATTATATATATATATATATACTGTATATATAAACGGATTTTCACCTTAAAGTGAATTAAAACAATATTAACATTAAAAAATTCACTGAACAATTGGCTTAGCAAAAGAAATCATTCCATTAACATTCTCAAATCTCACACACACACACACACACACACACACACACACACACACACACACACCTCTGTATATATTATGTGAATGAAAATCAAAAATGCCAAAAGTATATTAATTTAAAGCAAATGAATTTTCTCCTTGTAAGAGAATCAATTATTAAAACCAATATTAACAATATAAGAAACTAATTATTTAAAAGCCGTTTTATTTACTTTCTTTCAGTTATTAAAACGAATCCCAATATTAACTCTTAGAATAATGTTTTAACATTGTGTTCAGACGACAGCGAGAGGAGGCAGGTAAGCAAGAGATCCAGCAAAAAGGTCCAGCCCGAGGCCTTTTAAAACCGCAAACTGGTGAGAAGGAATTTGGGTTGAACTTTCTCTTTCTCCATGCGTTTGTCTTGTAAATAAAAAATGTTTTATATTTTATCAACTTAGTTATTTTTATTTACACATAATTTGTATGGTGTCATATTCATAGATAACATCTCTGTTATTGAATTGGAAAGATATATTATTATTACTATTATTATACATTTTTCAAAAATTAACACACACACAGAAAGTTTTGTTTATTCTTTTCATTTTTAAAAATATAAATAAAGGAATGGAAATATTCACACACACACACACACACAATATATATGTAAAAAGTGAACAATGAACAATTCCTACACCATCATTATATGAATTCATTGTCCATTTTTACATAAGAAACCAAAAATCACATAAGCGAGTTTTGGATAGAATTTCGATTTGTACGTCTTTATTCATTCCTGTATTTTTCTAATTCATCTTTCTAATAATGACTTATACACTATGACGTCACAAAATAACTTTATTCTCTTTACGTTTCCCACTCTGTGTCTCTAATTCGTTCTTGTAAATCTTCCTAACAATGACTTGTACTATACGTAAAAATTCAATAACTATGACGTCACATTTTCCCTTCATCACATATCTAGTATCCAATGTATGAAAATTCTTTAACATCATGCTAAGGACGAAACACTCTATAGAAGTCATTATTTATATGTTGTATGAGTATAAACATTATTATTCAACCATACTCATTCTTACATTCATGTTCTTTCTTGACCGCTATCCTTTATTAATTTTATTACTTATTCATTCATCTACCTATTGTCTACTTATGCCCTATCAACTTATCAGTCTATGGTTACTCGTGTCAATTTGTGAGGCGCGAAACTTTAGGTTCGTTCGAGAACGCGAAAAAACGTTCTCGTATTATTTTTTTCATTTTTATTTTTAATTATATGACCTCTCGAGGTGAACTCAAAACAATGCTTAGTAAGATCGAATTCCGCTGACAGACAGAATTGAATGCTTCTAAGATAAAAAAAAGTCTCCTTTCGCTCTGATTCGAATTTATAACATTATCATGCGTTATGTTATATCATGTGTGTTATGTGCCCATGTACTTTGTATTATATTTAAACATCTTAATTGTCTATTAATAGGAAACACTGTAAAAACAAACCAAAGTTGTAGTAACTGTTTAATTGTAATTAACTGTAATTAACAACAACTTGTAATGTACTTCAGTGAAACTGTAATTAAATGTAATGATTTAATTTATAATGTAAGAATGTACTTTAATAGAAGTGTAATTAAACAATGAGTGAATATGAATTAATTGGTAATTGTAATCCATAATTGTAATCGTAATTGTAATGAACCAAAATTAATACGTACTCAGTCATGTACTCAAAATTGTACTTATGTGCTATTACGAAATGATATCGCCTTCATAAATGAAGACGGCGAAAAAATACAAATTAGTTTTTGTTATTTTATTTTTTTAATTTGAAATTTGCAATCTTTTAAAACATCTGATCATGTGTTTAAAAAGGGGGGAAATTTAACCTTCAACTGTCCTCCCCCAAAAAATTAGGTTATATTATACGTATATTTGTAAAAATACACCACTTCAGATTACCACTTCATTTAAGGCTCTTCTGCATTAGACTTCATATTAGCACCTCATTAGGAGGGGGCAGAGGCCCCTTGCCTCCTTAATATATTTTTAGATTCCGGCCTGAGCCATGGTCGAAAGAGGTCGAACCTCTACCATTGTAGATTCAGAGCAATACCTGTAATTTTTAAGAAGTAAACCACAGTAAAAGAAGTTTTTATCTTTTTCCTTCGAGCCGTGCTCTCTTCAGGAACTCAGTCAGTAAGTCGACAAGTTATAAAAGAAAAGTCGATAATTTTTAGTATCAGAAAAAGCATCAGAGTATTATTGAAAGAAAAGAATTAACAGAGTGTCGACCCCATAAAGCGAGGGAAAAGAATTAGAAAGTTATAGAAGAAAAGTATATAGAAGAAACATCCGTTGCTTGCCTCCGTAACTAGAACCCCCGTCGATCAGAACCGACAAAGGGCCATAAAGGGGGGGGGGTTAACATATATATATAATATATATATGGTGGTACAAATTACAATAGCAATAATGATAGCTAACTCTTTTTCGCCGAATTGCATTGTTAAGCTTTTCACTCCGCCTTAGACCCACAGTTTAACGTGGAAACTGAACTAAACTGCAGCACGGGCGGGCAGAAATTGCACGGGATGCATTACTTATTGTGGTAGTTCTTTTCCTGGTATGTAATGAAAAAAGAACAGCTTCAGAGTTCATTTACACCATGCGTACACTTATTTCGTGTATACAGTTAGTGGGAAATAAAACGTACCAATGAAACTATAGATTCATTTAAAATACAGAATTCATTCACACCAGGCGTACACCTATCTCGTATATATATATATATATATATAAAGAGAGTTTTGTTTATTCGTTTCATTTTTTTAAAAAATAAATAAAGGAATGGATATATTTACAATTTTTTATTATAAAATCCTCTCGATTACATTAGTGAGTATTGATCCGAGAATAGTGTGGCTGCAAAATGTGATATGCACAAAGACAAGTTGTGCATATCAATGTAGATTTTTCTATGTAGTAATAATAATAATAACTAACTCCTCGCCGAATTGTAACAATGGTTAAGCTTTTCACTCTGCCTTAGACCTACAGTTTAACGTGGAATCCGAACTAAACTCCAGCACTGCCGGGGTGGTTATTTATTCGCACATCTATGCGAGAATTAAAAATCCACAAGTCAGGAATCTTGGGAAAGCTGTGTTTAGGATGGTTGCCAAATAATTTGCACCCGAAATATTGAGGATCAATTTAGTATGGGCGCAAAATAACTTGCAACCGAAAATTGAGACTCAATTTAATATGGACGCAAAATAATAAAATATTGTTGTGAACAATATTGCATAAAGGGGTGGGTGGGGAAAACCAAGTATTGTCGCAAATATTGACATGGTAAAAACAGCAAGGGGTAATATGAACAATAAATCTGCGAAAAAATCCGAGAATAAAATGGGTGCAAAATGTTATATGCACAAACTTTTAAATACTTAGGGTATCCATTTATCTGCCAACCAATGATTCGCGGATTCCTCCGCAAATACGATCATGCTTAAAAAACACAAAGCTTTCGTTAGCTACAACATCAAATACAATTTTATAATCATTTCCTTTTCAAACGGTTTATTCTTATATATAGGGTGTGTCAAAAAAAACTAAGCCAAATTCAAACCTTTATTAAAACAAAACCATTTATCTAATTAAGTTGAATTTTTTACACAATAAAGTATAGGTAATCACCTATTATCTTTTAAATTTTTTTGACGATATATTCAGAATTGTTAAGTTTATTAATAATTAACTAAAAAGTGAAATTCTCCTACTTAAAATGAAAAAAACATTTTTACGATATACTGTAGATAATTTTTAGTTTAATAAAATTAAAAGAACTGTTCAATATGATTCCCTTGCATTTCTATCACTTTGTCCATGCACTCTTTTAAATGGTTTAAATTGCAGATCAGATTTAATAATCGTTCTTACGCTTGATTCTGATATTTCTAGTTCTTTTGATATTTGAGCAGGTTTCATGTGGCTACCAGGTCGATCCTCTTGACTAAGGATACGTTCCTCCACTTTCTGAATATTTTCATCTACTCTAACTGATTTTGGTCGCCCACTACCAACCTTCTTTTCAATGCTTCCTGTTTCATCGATAGTTCTCAATAAGTAATCTAAACCTGATCTAGTCCATCCTTTATAATCGAATTCAGAAAGTAATTTCCTTGCACTATAACATTTTTCAACTCTATAATTCTTTATAATTATTTTATCTTCATGTGAGAATGGCATATTTAGAGGTATTCACGAAAATTTTTAAATCTAAACAAATTCTGAAAAAGAGAAAAAAGAAGATATTACATAATGAGAAAAACTGAAATTTTCGCAATCTGTAGAAATAACCGCATAACTCCTAAAATATTTAAAATAAAGTTATAAAATTATCAGATTATTTATGAGCCTTTTATTTATTTAGTGTAAAAAAATATTTGAAATCTCTATCAAATTGTGCATTTTATAGAGATTTCAAATTGGCTTAGTTTTTCTGACAGACCCTGTATATATCGATGAATTTACGCATACATTTTTAATTAGCTATACGTTTTGGACAGGCTTCAACAAAAGAAGTACAGTGTTACCGGTTTTAAACAGATATTTTAGGAACTTATCCAAAGATATATTGTATAAAATGAAAATAATTATTCCAAGGCTTTTTGTGTTCAGAAATACATCTCATCAGGGAATGATTGCTCACTCTTTCACATCATAACTTCATCGAGATAATTCAAGCTCATATACAGGACCTACATTGTCTATAAGATCTGTGGCGCGTGGAGCATGCGGCGTTCAGAAGATGTGAACATCTGCTCTGTCGATCAGTTCAAGAAAATGGATAGGCCGAATCTTGCGATGTAGGAATTTTTACCATGGAACCGTAACCACTGATACATCCTCGGTACGGATTGCAATACTTATTGAGGTACTTCTTGTCCTTGTATCTCCCTCATGTACACCTTCCTCATTGTGTCCGACAACACAGAAACTCATTACAATTTTGTTGCAAAAAGATGCAAAAGTGTAATGACAAAGAACAGCTTCAGAGTTCATTCACACCATGCGTACACTTATCTCGTGTACGCAGTGTACACCTTCCACATTGTGTCCGACACACTATTTTCCTTCTACGCGAGAGAATACACATCTGAAATCCACGGCTTGCACTGCTCAACTGAGTACGCAGGGGTAGAGATATCCCCAGGTAGTAGCAGGAGTCACTTTTTTAGGCGTAAATGGCTTGTTCAGGTTGAGTTGTCAGATACCACTTTATTTTAATTGTTCAGGTATACATTATTATGGAGATTTACCAGATACCACTTTTTATTTTAATTGTTCAGGTATACATTATTAGGTTGCCAGATTGTACCATTTATTTAATTAATTCTTAAAAGTTGGCTTAGAATTCCGCTAGTAGGTTTAGAAGGCGTAACATGCCATTTGGTATAATTGTTTACAACCAAAATAATTAAATAAAACAACATTGCATCATTCTGTTTATTATAAATATATAGAAAATAAATATACATTTGAATGATCAATTAAAAATAATAATAGTTTAAGAAATATGAACGAGGAATATGCATATAATCAAAAAATATATCCGTCAATATAACAGTACAGGAGAAATATATATATATATATATATATATATATATATATATATATACAATTATGGAGATATATAGAAAATAAATATACATTGGAATGATCAAAAAACAAAACTAAGAAATAATATAACCATCAACATAGCAGAAATATATACACACAACTAAATATGTAAATACATACACTTTATCTTCTACCGCGCAACATAAGAAATAATATAGCGATCAATATAGCAGAAATGTATACACACACACACACACACAAATATGTTAAATATATAAATACATTTAACTTTTTTCAAAATACTAAACTCGCACTTAACCGAGTCTACAATTACATCATTATTGCTTTGCATTACGCAGTATACGCGGTTTAATAATATTTCACTGCTTAAAGTATAGGGAAACCTGTACTCGATATGAAGGGCCTTCATATCGTTCAGTACTATTTTTGTTGTCACTTTACAAATGGTTGGTATGTTATCTTTAATTACGTCTAGAATACAATCAAAAGCACGCACAAAGAGTTCATCGTTAGCCACATTATTAAACACAAGTTTATAAACACGCCTTTCCAATCGAGGGTTTATTTCTACCGACCCGAGCTTTTCAATCGTGAACTCATCTTCACCCGTCAGGGTAAATTTCATGAACTAGGCACATTTTATAACGGTTTTATTGTTTTACCACTCACCATTTCCACAAACTAAACGTCTTCACACTCCGGTGCACTCTTTGAGAGAAACATATGACCATATTTTTCCTTTTTATTTAACAGATGATACTCGTCTCTAAAGTCTGCTTAAAACTCACGCAGGGCACTAGCCACAACCTCACTACGAACCTCATCATGATATATATTAATATAGTGATAAAAATACTTAAGATTGTCCATGATGACGACATTTACATTTTCAACCGAAGTGTACGAGTGCTCGGTATGGTGTAACATGATTTAATACCGCTTGTCATACCACTCATCTACATGACTCACTATCCACATCTGCTGCTTCTCTTCTGCACGCGTTGTTTCTTTTACTTCACGATATATGTGAGACTTTATAAAGCTTAGCTCTACAGCATACTTCAATACATCGTCTGTGCAACGAAAGCCTACAACGCTCTCACCTGAATAACCATAGAGTGTTTGTACATCTTGCTCCTTCGCACGATCCAATGTGGTTTTAAAAGAGGCAAAGGAGGGGGGAATAGGAAGTTTTTCGGTATCCACCACATCTTGACACTTTGCTGAATACCATTTCATAAACGTTGAACAAGCAATATTAAAGGTAGCCATTTTCTTCTACGCGGGCGACTACACGTCTGAGCTCAAGGGCTTACTGCAATCAACTGATCACGCAGGAAATCCTAGGTAGTAGCATGACTCACGTTGCTGGTCTTCCAGTGGGCGGAGCTTAGAACTTTCACCTGTGTGCGCACACACACACACACACACACACACACACACACACAAAGGAGAAAGTGAAACGCTAATTGAAACATGATTTATTTAATAAACGAAATATTCAAGTTATATATATTTACAAATACGTGTAATAAATAAGTTAACAATAGACACATCAAAGATTATATTCAAGACATATATATTTACAAACACGTGTAATAAATAAGTTAACAATAGACACATCAAAGATTATTCAAGGTGTATATATATATTTACAAATACGTGTGATAAATAAGTTAACAATTGAAATTATGTTAACACAAGAAATAACAGAAAACACAAGAAAAAACAAATGCATAGATTTGGTGATCACAACAACAGTAACCTAATACTTTAAAGAGTGCATTCTATTAAATACTTTTAGCCTATGTTCACGAATTAATACCGGTTTTAAAATAGATTCAGTTTCCTCAATTCGTCTCTGAAATCTTAATCTGTCCCGAGCGCACTCTTCCCATTGTCCCCTTCTACAGCAATCAGCAACGGGGTAAGTTAGAACGTTGTCACAGAATTTTACTTTTGGGGGGTTTGGTGCAACCCAAACGTTTCCAATTTCATCATTCCATCTTTGGTTCACGAATTTTAACTCTTCTGCAATTTTGTCAACGCTGCGTCTATCATCACTTCCAAAGTCACTTTCATCAGTGCAAACAATGTTATGATTAGTCTCAGGATTTTTGAGGCAACTTTTTCTTTGTGCTGACAATGAACTGGATTTAAATGATGATGGTACACGGATCTGTTCCGATACTTCTGAATTATTCATATTTGATGGTTATATACGAGAGAATATACGACTATCAAATAAAACGGTAAATGAAGCAGTTGACGTTAAATCTATTTATTTGCTAAAGGAGGCCATACTATTATATATATATATCATCCGTGATGTCGATGATGGGGTGCTATACCTCATCGTCATTCCTATAAAATATATAATTAGTTTATATAATACGCAACCTTAAATACAATTTCTTTTATCACGTAGTGAGTTACACTGTGCATGAATGAGTACGTACAAACTAGATTAATAAAAACGCTTTTACTAAGAAGTCACGAGACGAAGACCGTCTGGACTGAGTTTATAGAAATTCAAGGATTCCAAGTTGATCACGAGAGAAGTTATGTAGTCATCTTCCATGCTGCAAAATCTCGTCGTCCGCTGACTGCTCAGAACACCGACAAGAGGTGAGATCGAATCCACATCAACACAAAATTTTAGAGTCGCTAAAATAACAGCCTGAGCATTGTTCCTGTTCTAAATTATCTTTGATTCGTTTTGGTAAAATTGAGTAAACTGCTGCCTTTGTTTCCTGATCAGAAACTCTCCGCCTTTTTCTGGTATGGTGCAAGGTTTCGTTGCAACCATATTCACTGTTCGAGTCTACTTCACTGTCGCTGTCTTCTAATCTAGATTTACACTCTTCACTAATGCATTCAATGGATGAATAATCATCTTGGTTGGTATTATTGACACCACAATCGAGAGGGCTCACTGGGGTAACGGACACTTCAGGTAATGGTGTGGGTGCATGAGGTGGGTCGGGGGCAAACTCCTCAGGTTGCCCTTGTGGCGGGGAAAATATTGTGTGGTGGTAATTATGTGCTTCTTCTAAGTAAACAAAACGGGCTTTATGTAACACAGTGGCAACTAATAATGATTTATGCAAAGATGCACCAGCTCTTCCGGAACGTCTGGATGCAATTTTACCGAGCGATATATTTATCAACTTGTGTGCTTCAAACCCGTTTGGAACGTCAGATATCATGTTCACCACTTAGCATTTGGTCAAGGCACAGAGAGATAACTAACACGACTCCATCCTCTATTTCCAATCTTGTAATGAATTAAAGTGAAAGTTTCGCCTGCCTTTATACAATGTCGTTGTGACGTCATTACCAAGCTCTTTCAAACCAATCACTCCAGACGGTCTTCGTCTCGTGACTTCTTAGTAAAAGCGTTTTTTTAATCTAGTTTGTACGTACTCATTCATGCACAGTGTAACTCACTACGTGATAAAAGAAATTGTATTTAAGGTTGCGTATTATATAAACTAATTATATATTTTATAGGAATGACGATGAGGTATAGCACCCCATCATCGACATCACGGATGATATATATATATAAGTATGGCCTCCTTTAGCAAATAAATAGATTTAACGTCAACTGCTTCATTTACCGTTTTATTTGATAGTCGTATATTCTCTCGTATATAACCATCAAATATGAATAATTCAGAAGTATCGGAACAGATCCGTGTACCATCATCATTTAAATCCAGTTCATTGTCAGCACAAAGAAAAAGTTGCCTCAAAAATCCTGAGACTAATCATAACATTGTTTGCACTGATGAAAGTGACTTTGGAAGTGATGATAGACGCAGCGTTGACAAAATTGCAGAAGAGTTAAAATTCGTGAACCAAAGATGGAATGATGAAATTGGAAACGTTTGGGTTGCACCAAACCCCCCAAAAGTAAAATTCTGTGACAACGTTCTAACTTACCCCGTTGCTGATTGCTGTAGAAGGGACAATGGGAAGAGTGCGCTCGGGACAGATTAAGATTTCAGAGACGAATTGAGGAAACTGAATCTATTTTAAAACCGGTATTAATTCGTGAACATAGGCTAAAAGTATTTAATAGAATGCACTCTTTAAAGTATTAGGTTACTGTTGTTTGTGATCACCAAATCTATGCATTTGTTTTTTCTTGTGTTTTCTGTTATTTCTTGTGTTAACATAATTTCAATTGTTAACTTATTTATCACACGTATTTGTAAATATATATATACACCTTGAATAATCTTTGATGTGTCTATTGTTAACTTATTTATTACACGTGTTTGTAATATATATGTCTTGAATATAATCTTTGATGTGTCTATTGTTAACTTATTTATTACACGTATTTGTAAATATATATAACTTGAATATTTCGTTTATTAAATAAATCATGTTTCAATTAGCGTTTCACTTTCTCCTTTGTGTGTGTGTGTGTGTGTGTGTGTGCACAGGGTGAAAGTTCTAAGCTCCGCCCACTGGAAGACCAGCAACGTGAGTCATGCTACTACCTGGGATTCCTGCGTGGTCAGTTGATTGCAGTAAGCCCTTGAGCTCAGACGTGTATTCGCCCGCGTAGAAGAAAATGGCTACCTTTAATATTGCTTGTTCAACGTTTATGAAATGGTATTCAGCAAAGTGTCAAGATGTGGTGGATACCGAAAAACTTCCTATTCCCCCTCCTTTGCCTCTTTTAAAACCACATTGGATCGTGCGAAGGAGCAAGATGTACAAATACTCTATGGTTATTCTGGTGAGAGCGTTGTAGCTTTCGTTGCACAGACGATGTATTGAAGTATGCTGTAGAGCTAAGCTTTATAAAGTCTCACATATACCGTGAAGTAAAAGAAACAACGCGTGCAGAAGAGAAGCAGCAGATATGGATAGTGAGTCTTGTAGATGAGTGGTATGACAAGCGGTATTATATCATGTTACACCATACCGAGCACTCGTACACTCGGTTGAAAATGTAAATCTCGTCATCATGGACAATCTTAAGTATTTTTATCACTATATTAATGTATATCATGATGAGGTTCGTAGTGAGGTTGTGGCTAGTGCCCTGCGTGAGTTTTAAGCAGACTTTAGAGACGAGTATCATCTGTTAAATAAAAAGGAAAAATATGGTCATATGTTTCTCTCAAAGAGTGCACCGGAGTGTGAAGACGTTTAGTTTGTGGAAATGGTGAGTGGTAAAACAATAAAACCGTTATAAAATGTGCCTAGTTCATGAAATTTACCCTGACGGGAACTGTCTGGTGCGTATTCAGGGTGTTAAAACATTAAAACCGAAATTTATATAACGAGCAGTTGTCGTAACGATTTAGAAGATTATTTCAATTACCGCTATGTGAAGATGAGTTCACGATTGAAAAGCTCGGGTCGGTAGAAATAAACCCTCGATTGGAAAGGCGTGTTTATAAACTTGTTTAATAATGTGGCTAACGATGAACTCTTTGTGCGTGCTTTTGATTGTATTCTAGACGTAATTAAAGATAACTTACCAACCGGTTGTAAAGTGGGAACAAAAATAGTACTGAACGATATGAAGGCCCTCATATCGAGTACAGGTTTCCCTATACTTTAAGCGGTGAAATATTATTAAACCGCGTATACTGCGTAATGCAGAGCAATAATGATGTAATTGTAGACTCGGTTAAGTGCGAGTTTAGTATTTTGAAAAAAGTTAAATGTATTTATATATTTAACATATTTGTGTGTGTGTGTGTGTATACATTTCTGCTATATTGATGGCTATATTATTTCTTATGTTGCGCGTAGAAGATAAAGTGTATGTATTTACATATTGTTTGTGTGTATATATTTCTGCTATGTTGATGGTTATATTATTTCTTAGTTTTGTTTTTTGATCATTCCAATGTATATTTATTTTCTATATATCTCCATAATTGTATATATATACCGGGTGGCCCAATAAAAATGGCACCAATTTTGAGAAGTGATATCTCAATAACCATTGCAGCTAGGGACTTAAAAAAACAACCAAATGAAAGATAATTCTTTTCTCCTTAAATACTTATTCTATGGCTTGATGGTTATAAGCCCATATAATGCCAAAAATTGGCTTCCAAAAAAAATATACAAAAAAAGTTGCGCATTTATATTTATTCCTTGATCCTAATTTTAAATGAAATTTTTCTATTCCAGACCCCTCAAGATGGGATTGAGAGAATCTGATAAGAGCATTATACAAGCACTACGTGAAGAAAAAGGATATTCATTAAGCATAATCCTTTACGAATTTCCAAATAGAAATTGGAAAAAAAGAACTGTGGCACATTTTTTACAAAACTTAAAGAAAACGGCAGCAGTCAACGGCGTCCGGGAAGTGGTCGACCAGAAACTATTAGAACGCCAGAAAATATTGAAAAGTAAATGAAATGGTTTTAAGTCAAGAGGAACAACCGGGAACAAGTAAAAGTGAACGTGAAGTTGCGAAAGAAACCGGGATTTCACGTTCATCAGTACAGCGAATAATTCGCTGTACTGATGAACGTGAAATCCCGGTTTCTTTCGCAACTTCACGTTCACTTTTACTTGTTCCCGGTTGTTCCTCTTGACTTAAAACCATTTCATTTACTTTTTCAATGTTTTCTGGCGTTCTAATAGTTTCTGGTCGACCACTTCCCGGACGCCATTGACTGCTCCCGGTTTCTTTAAGTTTTTGTAAAAAATGTGCCACAGTTCTTTTTTTCCAATTTCTATTTGGAAATTCGTAAAGGATTCTGTTTAATGAATATCCTTTTTCTTCACGTAGTGCTTGTATAATGTTGTTATCAGATTCTTTCAATCCCATCTTGAGGGGTCTGGAATAGAAAAATTTCATTTAAAATTAGGATCAAGGAATAAATATAAATGCGCAACTTTTTTTTAAATATTTTTTTTGGAAGCCAATTTCGGGCATTATATGGTCTTATAACCATCAAGCCATAGAATAAGTGTTTAAAGAGAAAAGAATTATCTTTCATTTGGTTGTTTTTGTAAGTCCCTAGCTGCAATGGTTATTGAGATATCACTTCTCAAAATTGGTGCCATTTTTTTTGGGCCACCCGATATATATATATATATATATATTTCTCCTGTACTGTTATATTGACGGATATATTTTTTGATTATATGCATATTCCTCGTTCATATTTCTTAAACTATTATTATTTTTAATTGATCATTCAAATGTATATTTATTTTCTATATATTTATAATAAACAAACTGATGCAATGTTGTTTTATTTAATTCTTTTGGTTGTAAACAATTATACCAAATGGCATGTTACGCCTTCTAAACCTACTAGCGGAATTCTAAGCCAACTTTTAAGAATTAATTAAATAAATGGTACAATTTGGCAACCTAATAATGTATACCGGAACAATTAAAATAAAAAGTGGTATCTGGTAACTCTCCATAATAATGTATACCTGAACAATTAAAATAAAAAGTGGTATCTGACAACTCAACCTGAACAAGCCATTTACGCCTAAAAAAGTGACTCCTGCTACTACCTGGGGATATCTCTACCCCTGCGTACTCAGTTGAGCAGTGCAAGCCGTGGATTTCAGATGTGTATTCTCTCGCGTAGAAGAAAAATAGTGTCGGACACAATGTGGAAGGTGTACACTGCGTACACGAGATAAGTGTACGCATGGTGTGAATGGACTCTGAAGCTGTTCTTTGTCATTACACTTTTGCATCTTTTTGCAACAAAATTGTAATGAGTTTCTGTGTTGTCGGACACAATGAGGAAGGTGTACATGAGGGAGATACAAGGACAAGAAGTACCACAATAAGTATTGCAATCCGTACCGAGGATGTATCAGTGGTTACGGTTCCATGGAAAAAATTCCTACATCGCAAGATTCGGCCTATCCATTTTCTTGAACTGATCGACAGAGCAGATGTTCACATCTTTTGAACGCCACATGTTCCACGCGCCACAGATCTCATAGACAAAGTAGGTCCTGTATATGAGCTTGAATTATCTCGATGAAGTTATGATGTGAAATAGTGAGTAATCATTCCCTGACGAGATGTATTTCTGAACACAAAAAGTCTTGGAGTAATTATTTTCATTTTATACAATATATCTTTGGATAAGTTCCTAAAATATCTGTTTAAAACCGGTAACACTGTACTTCTTTTGTTGAAGCCTGTCCAAAACGTATAGCTAATTAAAAATGTATGCGTAAATTCATTGATATATATATATAAGAATAAACCGTTTGAAAAGGAAATGATTATAAAATTGTATTTGATGTTGTAGCTAACGAAAGCTTCTTTGTGTATTTTTTAAGCATGATCGTATTTGCGGAGGAATCCGCGAATCATTGGTTGGCAGATAAATGGATACCCTAAGTATTTAAAAGTTTGTGCATATAACATTTTGCATCCATATTATTCTCGGATTTTTTCGCAGATTTATTGTTTATACTACCCCTTGCTGTTTTCACCATGTCAATATTTGCGGCAATACTTGGTTTTTCCCACCCACCCCTTTATGCAATATTGTTCACAACAATATTTTATTATTTTGCGTCCATATTAAATTGAGTCTCAATTTTCGGTTGCAAGTTATTTTGCGCCCATACTAAATTGATCCTCAATTTTTCGGGTGCAAATTATTTGGCAACTATATTAAACACAGTTTTCCCAAGATTCCTGACTTGTGGATTTTTACTTGTCGCATAGATGTGTGAATAAATAACCACCCCGCCAGTGCTGGAGTTTAGTTCGGATTCCACGTTAAACTGTAGGTCTAAGGCAGAGTGAAAAGCTTAACCATTGTTACAATTCGGCGAGGAGTTAGTTATTATTATTATTACTACATAGAAAAATCTACATTGATATGCACAAATTGTCTTTGTGCATATCACATTTTGCAGCCACACTATTCCCGGATCAATAATCACTAATGTAATCGAGAGGATTTTATAATAAAGAAATTGTAAATATATCCATTCCTTTATTTATTTAAGAAAAAAGAAAAGAATAAACAAAACTCTCTCTCTGTATATATATATACACACGAGATAGGTGTACGCCTGGTGTGAATGAATTCTGTATTTTAAATGAATCTATAGTTTCATTGGTACGTTTTATTTCCAACAACTGTGTACACGAGATAAGTGTACGCATGGTGTAAATGAAATCTGAAACTGTTATTTTTTCATTACATACAAGGACAAGAACTACCAGAATAAATAATGCATCCCGTGCAATTTCTGCCCGGCCGTGCTGCAGTTTAGTTCGGTTTACACGTTAAACTGTGGGTCTAAGGCGGAGTGAAAAGCTTAACCAATGCAATTCGGCGAAAAAGAGTTAGCTATCATTATTACTATTGTAATTTGTACAACCATATATATATATATATATTGCGTGTGCGTGTGTGTGTGTAAATATTTCCATTCCTTTATTTATATTTTTAAAAATTAAAAGAATAAACAAAACTCTGTGTGTGTGTGTGTGTGTGTGTTAATTTTTGAAGACTGTATAATAATATTAATAATAATAATAATAATAGTATATCTTTCCAATTCAATAACAGAGATGTTATCTATGAATATGACACCATACAAATTATGTGTAAATAAAAATAACTAAGTTGACAAAATATAAAACATTTTTTATTTACAAGACAAACGCATGGAGAGCGAGAAGAGGTGGATTCGAGTCTTTGAGAGAGAGAAAGTTCAACCCAAATTCCTTCTCCCCAGTTTGCGGTTTTAAAAGGCCTCGGGCTGGACCTTTTTGCTGGATCTCTTGCTTACCTGCCTCCTCTCGCTGTCGTCTGAACACAATGTTAAAACATTATTCTAAGAGTTAATATTGGGATTCGTTTTAATAACTGAAAGAAAGTAAATAAAACGGCTTTTAAATAATTAGTTTCTTATATTGTTAATATTGGTTTTAATAATTGATTCTCTTAAAAGGAGAAAATTCACTTGCTTTAAATTAATATACTTTTGGCATTTTTCTGATTTTCATTCACATAATATATACAGAAGTGTGTGTGTATGTGTGTGTGTGTGTGTGTGTGTGTGTGTGTGTATAGATTTGAGAATGTTAATGGAACGATTTCTTTTGCTAAGCCAATTGTTCAGTGAATTTTTTAATGTTAATATTGTTTTAATTCACTTTAAGGTGAAAATCCGTTTATATATATATATATATATATATATATATATATATATATATATATATATATATATATATCAGGAATGAAAAAATTAAATAGACAGTTAATATGATTCTTTCTATATATATATATATATATATAAGGTAAGGAGAAAGTTGTTCAATTGTGTGTGTGTGTGTGTGTGTGTCTGTGTGTATTTCGTCTGAACTAGTATTTTGACGATTGTACGTATTATATTATTTTTGTGCAGTAGAAGGCAAATTCTATTTATTTAATTAATAAACATTTTCTTATTGTCAATTCCGATTTTCAAGAGAAAGTCTGTATGCTTTGGTAACGAATTAAAATAAATGGTGGTATCTAGCAACTCACCCTAATAATGTATACCTGTACAATTAAAATACAAAATGGTATCTGGCAACTCAACCATCATCTATATAACCCGCTTGGCTTCGGAGCTGGTAGTTTGATGCGAACTTCGGCCGAATAAAGATCTCTCTCCTTCCCTTCTTAGGTTAAGACTTAGCTTAGTTTCCCTTTGGGGAGTTAGGACATCCCACCTTGTCCCCCCAAAGTCCTCCTCCATCTATCCTTTCTCTCTTAGGCTAAGGTAACCCCTTTGGGGAGAGGTCATCCTTCCTGCTTCCCCCGAAGACCCCTTCCCCTTAACCTCTCCTTCTCCCCCTTGGCTCCTTCCAAGTCAACTGGCTGATTAGGGGCCTATAAGACAACGGCCACTCGGCTGAAGTCTTAGTGTGCACTTGGCTCCTGCCAGGTGAACACCTCTCTTCCTTTCACTCCTCCTCCTGTCTTTCTCTTGGGGGATAACGCCGCCTCCAAGTTTCATGACCCCTTGTTGCACCTGCAGCATCCCCCACCCCCCCTTTGCAGCATTGAGTTGTTGCGTACCTCCGTCATTGCATACCCCCACCCCCCCTTTGCAACCCTCACCCCCCCTTTGCGACCCTACCCCCTTTGCAACATTGATCATTATCTCTTGCAACCTTGCAACATTCCTGCACTCTAACCTTTTGCAGCTATACTACTGACCTTGTCCCAAAGCTGGGTTCTATCTACTCAGCAGATAGTTGGTGAGGGAATCTATACTTCTGGGACTCTCTGATAGTGACCCATTGCCCTACTATAGTCCATTCGGACTATAGTAGATTTAATTTTTCCAGAAGAGTTCCTTGTTCCATGCACATTGGGTCCGTGTATTTCGTAATAGTTATCTCAGGGGACTATTCTGAATTTTATTATTATTATATAATATATATAGAGGGTGAAACAAAAGTCCGTTCTCATAGGGAAATAAGATATAACAGAATTGAACGAGAAAATAGTTTTAACTATAAATTACAAACAATACAATTAACTTACCAATTAATTCAGTACATACTCAAATTGCATTCCATGTAGCCGTTGGCACATTTCTACTCGTCTTTGTAAGTTGTTGATTACGTTTTGAAGTGTTTCCGCTTTAATTCTGTTACATTGATCTGTAATTTTTTTCTTTTAACGGCTGGATCTTTCGAGGTCTTGACTCATAAAGAACGGACTTTAAGTAGCCCCACTTGAAGAAGTCAAGTGGGGTCAAAGCAGGGGTTCGGGGCGGCCACTCCACACAAGCTCGGCGTCCTCTCCATCTGCCACGAAGATTCGCATCTAACCATTCTCTCGCTGAACGAGCGAAATGTGGAGGTGCACGATCTTGCTGAAACCAGAACTTTTGTCTAGCATCCAAAGACATTTCGTCACTGTACTTTTGCAAAAGTCCCTCCAGAATGTTGTTCAAGTAAGAATCCCCGTTCATGGTTTCATCAAAAAAGTATGGTCCTATGATGGTTACCCTATGAATTCCCGCCAACACCATAATCCTGGGATCAACCTGCGAATGTGCAATTGTGCATCTTCATTGCCAATCTGCATCTATATTGCCAATAACCCAACAATGTTGCCACGTAATACATTCAAATTCTGTTATATCTTATTTCGCTATGAGAACGAACTTTTGTTACACCCTATATATATATATATATATATATATATATATATATATATATATATATGAGGGGCGACTGAGAGAAGGGGTGACAAGCTTGACCTTCGCGAAGTGAGAAATCATCGCGCGGAACCTTTGTAAGGTTGTAAGGTAAAGTGTATATATATATATATATATATGATAGAAAACTGTGGTTAATTTAATACGAAGATTGAATTAAAGCGTGCAACAAGGCGTTGATTTAAACGCGAGTACGAACCCTCCTTCGGGCTGCACGCTTTACTTCAGTCTCCGTATATATATATGTAGAGGTCAGACAAAGAAATTCCTTTCCCCGCCGTTCTCAAACATCATGGAATCAAAACAAAAGCTACACACGTGGGCATAAAACAGGCCCACACAGGAAACACAGATTCTGTGGTATTTCCCGAAACCAAGGCCTATAAAATACTGGTTCTTTCTCATATCATTCTCACTTGCCCTTTTCTCGTTTTGGGTCGTCACGTCTCACTCTCAGCACCTTCGTCAGTAGCACCACTCGTAGCACCGCTGTTCCTTCAAGGCTCCGGTCGAGCATACACGAAGTCTATCATCATGTAAGGCCAGTCCGCCTGCAGAAGCAATCCTTCGAAGCCCAGGTTCGTAAACCTTCTAGTAGGCTACAAGCCACAAATCTCACTCCGCTCTTTACTTCTCGTGAATCTCCCCTCACGTAGCGCCGCTTCGACCTCAGCCGGCCTCAGTCCTTCAAGTCACACTTTAACCATACAAGAACCGAAGCAACACTTGAGGCGACTCTACAATTCCATCCTACAAGAAACAACATCACTGCTGTAGGCGTTTTCCGTTGGCCCCTTCGCAACAACTCTCTACCGGCCCTCAACACTCATCCTCTCGCCGGTAAGGCCAGTCCGCCTGCAAGCAATCACCAGAAGCCCATGTCCTTAAATCTTCTATTAAGATACGAGCCACAAACCTCATTTTGCTCGTCACTCATCATCTCACTACAATTCGATCGGCACCTGTTCAACAAGTATCTCAACAGGCCCCCTACAGTCTCCAAGGTCATCTACGACGAAACGCAATACTGTCAAACCTTCACCTAGGTCTACAGTCTCCAAGGTCATCCTCGACGAAACGCAATACGGTCAAACCTTCACGTAGGTCTTCAGTCTCCAGTTATCCAGCGTCGCGGTAAGCATTCTTGTCGGGTTTCACTCGGCCTACAGTGTTTTTGTTACATTGTGCTTCCACAAGCTCTGCCTAATCACGTAGGCCCTAAAAGTGTTTCCATTACCGTGCAAACTAACTCTCTCGTTAAGACCGCAGTAGGCCTATTCAAGTGTTGTACCAAGACCGTATTTTTGTAACACCCTGTTATTGTGTTCATTCCTACAATTTACTTATCTTGCATCTGATTGTTTATGTGCTCTTTTATGCATTTCATTCTTAACGACCTAATCCATTTACTATACCAACCGTATTTGTATTACTTCAGTTATCAATAGGCTTCATTATTTATTCTGTGTTCACCTCTGCATATCTCATTAGCCTACCTGAATTAGTGTACTTACTTAACAATTAGACTGTATAACCATTCCTTATTGCTAAGAACCAGTCATCTTTAGCAGAGTACAAATGCCATTATATAATTGTTAATCATTATAAATACCTTTATTGAACTGTTAATCTCTATGAACAAATAATTGATTTATTTTCATAATTAAACACAAAACAACAAAGTAATTTATCTCTCCTTATTAAATATTGTTTGTTTGGGCTGTAACCCCCAAACTGGTGACCCCTAATTTCATTTCAATTTTATTCAGTAATTATAGTAAGCCTACTTTCTTAGCCACATCAAATCGGTGATCCGTAGGCCACTATATATATATGTATATATATTCCAAATTAACATACATTTTTATCATTTTTATAAAATTGAAATTATTGAATTCAGTGGTGTTACAATTATAAGTAAAGGTTAATTTATGAATGGAAAGGTTGAATGAGGAAGTGTAGGCGTTTTAAAATGTAGGCGTTTTAAAGTGTAGGCGTTTTAAAATATTTTTAAAAAGTTAGTCTATTAATTGGATTGTATTAATTAATAAAGTTTATAATTTTGAGATGTGACGTGTGTAACTGATATTTTGAGTGTGAATGTTCTCTGATGGAAGATTTTGATAGTTTACCTTTACAGTATGTAGAGAGAGTGATGCTTTTGTTGAAAGGCCAAGGTGTTCGTCTATTCTTAGTTGATATTGGCGGATTGTGCTACCAATATAATTCACTTGGTAGCGAATACGATTGAAGGATATATAGGGTGATTCACAAAATGTTAACACTTATGTGGGGTTTTATTTTTTATTTCCAATTTATTTGGAAAAAAATTTTGTGATGCAAACAGTGCTTCATACAGTCTCTACTTGCTGTCCATCGATATCTATGCATGTATGAAAGCAGTCAAACGTTGCTTCCAGAGCCCTAAGGCAAGTCTCTGGTGGTACTGATTGGATGACATCTGTAATTCTTTCCCATATAAGTGTTAACATTTTTGGAATCACCCTCTATAGTGAACGAAACCATGGCATTCATAAATTTTTCTTTGTGGGATAGGAATGATTTTATAGTGTGATTATTTGTGAATATGAAATGAAAGATTTTTTGTGGGTGTAGTTTAGAATTTTAAATTTTTTTATTTCAAAGCTAATATCATATAACCGTAGTGTGGAAACTTAAAATATTTTATGTCCTTATTAACTGCTGGAACGTTATATGACCGTTGGTAAATGTTATTTAAAATTTGTTTAAGTACGTGTTGAAAGATATTTTTGAGATAGGTGTTGTTTGTGAAGAATTTGGAGATGTTATTTCGTTATGGAAAGATATGCATGATGAACAAAAGTGAGAGTGTCGATATATTAAGATTTTGATATTGTTAATTTTGTATATGGTTCGAATATCGCTGAAATAATTGGAACCTAAACCTATGTGGTGAAAGATAGATGTTTGAAATCTGTCCTGTCTTTTAGTAATTTTAATGTCAAGAAAGGGCAAAGTTTGATTTGTTTCTTCCCTAACGAATCTAATACGTGGATACTGGCTACTTAAAAAATTAATAAAACTGTTTCATTCGTCTTGGTTTGTGGAGATCAGAAATGTATGATCTATGAGTACATACCTTTTGTGTAATTTAGGCTTAATGTTTGTCGTTAGGACATTTTTGTAGCCAAATTTTCTAATGAAAAGCTGAAAAAATAGATCTAACTGGGATATTCGTATTGTGTTTCTGGAAGGCCATAAAGCATTCCTGGTAAAGATCCTAAAGAGTGTGTGGAGGTATAAATGTCGTTTGTTATTTTATTTTGATTTAGCTGGTTTTTGAGAAAGCGATTCATTTTATCTTCGAATCCAAGAGAGATGTTATAGGACAGTGGTGGCGAACCTATGGCACGCGATCAAATTTGTCTGGCACACCTAAGCATAGAAATTGTTATCCAAAAAATGAGTATAAAATAATAGACTTAATATTTATAATTTGATGTAATATATATAAACTTTGGTGGGAATGAGAATTTTTTTTATGGTTTACATAGTTTTTTGGCACGCGACTGTAAAAAGGTTCGCCACCCCTGTTATAGGATCTTCGTTTACCTTCTTGAATTGTGTATGGTGACAAAGAATTATACTAGAGGCACTCAATATATTTTTCTCTACCCTTTTCTCTTAGCTAAATAATAGGCCAAGGGGCTGAAACGTCTTTTGGGCCGTAAGTTTGAACTTTCTGCGATTCACATAACCGGATTTTTTCCAGTTTTAACCTCCCCTCCTTGTATAAAACAGCTTTTAAACGCCCTTGTATAAAACCGATGGTTAACACAGTTTCGAAAATGGCGTCTGACAGTGATGTGCGTCGTAAAGAGAGAGCTGTTATCGAGTTCTTAACCGCAGAGAAGGAAATAGTTGGAAATATTCACAAACGTCAACAAAACGTTTACGGAGATGCTGTTGTTAATCGAAGCACAGTTGGACGCTGCTCTAAACGTGTGAGATCATCGGAGAGAGGGAGAGGCAGCCTCGATGATGAGCCACGCAGCGGTCGCCTGGCATCGGCTGTGACATCTCACATCTCATACGGTTTGTTCCTCGCCAACTGACTGAAGATCACAAAGCCCAAAGAAAAGAAATTGCTTCTGAGTCGTTGGTTCGATACGAGACAGAAGGGGATGACTTCCTTTCACGAATTGTGACTGGAGATGAGACTTGGGTACACCACTTTGAACCTGAAACAAAACACCAATCCATGGAGTGGTATCACGGCCACCATCTTCTGGGACATGAAAGGGGTGATTCTGGTGGACATTATGAAGAAAGAACAAACAATCAACTCAGAGGTATATATTGCTACCCTCCAGAAACTCCAGAGACATATAAAGCGAGTTCGACCGGAGAGAAAACTGGAAGACGTCCTTTTTTTGCACGATAACGCAAGACCACACAACAGTTTGCAAACAAGAGAGGCCATCACAAAAATGCCCTTGACTGTGTTACCCACCCTCCATACAACCCGGATCTGGCACCTTCAGACTTCCATTTGTTTGGGCCAATGAAGGATGCTATTCGTGGAAGAAAGTTTCAGAGTGACGATAAGGTTGTTGATGAGGTTAAGAGGTGGCTCCAGCGAAACTCAGCGGACTCTTACCAGCAAGGAATAAAGGCTCTTGTTTGGAGGTGGAGGAAAGCAGTAGAAAAGGATGGAGACTACTGTATGTGGAAAAATAAAAACTTGTAAAAAAGGTATGTAACTACTTGTGTACAAAATTTCTGGAACTTACAAGGAAACTTGGAAAGAAAAAAAAAAGGCGGGGCAAAATAACATATATTGAGTGGCCCTCGTATTTACTTTACTAATGTGGTCCTTTTCAGTTATGACGGTTATACCTTTTCATTCATCAGATTTTCAGATTAAGATATGCTTTGATAGTGCTTTTAACTGTTTTGTGGCCTTCTTATTTATGAAGTGAAATTATTTTGTTTGGTTTAAATTATGTATGTATTTACGTGTTATTTGCAGTGTTTGAAACTTGCAATATTCGGAAGTTTAGAGTTAGCAATAGTAATTATTGGTGGTTTTTAAGTCAATGAAGTAATCTTTCGAAAGATAAAAAATACTTGCAATAATTTAGTTTGAAACTTGGAAGATTTAAGTCCAGTCCTTATGATAATCGTCATTTTTAATTTGTAGAAGGAATTCTATTTGAACAATTTAGAGCAATACTGTCAAGAGTGACTGGTTGTAGGTTTGAGTGACTGAGTTGTAGGTTTGGTCAGTTCCTTATGAGAAGTTATTTTTACTTGTTTAATAGATCTGCCTGTTGTATTTATTATATGTTTTTATACAAATAATCGTAGTTTATAAAATTCCTTAAATTATTTATTGAATGGTCATATTAACTCATGATAAATTATCCCACATGTTAAGTTCACCCTTCACTGCTAATTGTTCATTTCAATTCATTAAACTTAAAGAAACTCTAAAATGATCGAAATTTGTTCTCCTAAAATGGAGTACTTTGAAGGTATTTAATATTTTATTAATTTTAACATTAACAAAAAAAATAAATCATTAGACTTATGCTTTTTCCGACGTCTACATTCTGACCTAATTTTAGTTCATAGTTATAGCAAATTCTAATATATTCTCACCGAACGAGGTTCTAATAATTTTTGTAAAGGAAAATTATATTTTAAAAGGATCTATCAAACATTTACCCTCAGCGCCATTGTTTAAAGTATTACAATTTTTTGAGGTAATTAAGTCCTCGACTGTAATTAGTGCCTTATGCGTGACTACATACTTAGACGTTTCAGAGTTCGACCTCAAAATTAAACCTGAAGTTATAGGTACTAATATCTGAAATAAGTTTTATCTAATTGGTTACTAACATGAACTATCTTTAGAGCCTTTCCTTCAATATAAAATAATACCAACACCTATTCTACATATTCTATCTTAATTCTAATCTTTAATATTATATTATCTACTTATAAAAAATCGGTGCTACTATAGTATGCGGTCTACCTACGATTGGTTAGGTTTAGTCATGATATTTTCGTTAAAACTAACGAAAATATCATGACTAAACGTAACCAATAGGGTGGCCATTTAAAAAGGAGGACACTGCGTATTTGGCCGTACGTTAACATATATATATTATATATATATGTTAACGTACGGCCACATACGCAGTGTCCTCCTTTTTGGAAATTTGGGAATGGACACCCTCAGGACAGAGTGCTCAAAAGGCGGACTGTCCGCCTGAAGCCGGACGTCTGGCCACCCTACTAACCAATCGTTAAAGGCGATTGACATTGAGATATAAACAAGCAATTAGTAAACAAGAGAAGAAGCTACAATTAAAAGGCAGACCCACCGAATCGTAGGTAGACCGCATACAAGAGTAGCACCAAAAAATATTTCTACAAATTTAATCTACGATTCACGTATTGTAATAACGTCAACGTTTTCGGATCACCTGAAGACTAAAGTCCCCAATGTCACTACATGAAAACTAGAGCCCCCAACTTTCTCCATCTGAAGAATAGAGCCCCCATTTTATATGTGAAAAAATGTCTTATTTAATAATTTATTATTATATTTGTTACTGTAAAGCAAAAACAAGAATTATATTTGGTACTGTAAAGCAATACGAATACAAAAGTGAATGTAAAAATTAACCATCTGGTTAAGTTAATTGAATGCCCGGTTAGGTCAACTGAATGCCCAGTTAGGTCAGCTGTACGCCCTTGACGATTGGTTAGGTTAAGTAGTGATATTTTCGTTAGTTTTAACGAAAATATCACGACTTAACCTAACCAATCGTCAAGGGCGTACAGTTGACATAACTCGGCATTCAATTAACGGGCATTCAATAATTTTCCCGTAGTTTTCGATTAATTTTAAACAACTTTTACCAAAAATGTGTGTTAGTTATAGCTACTGCATATATATATATATATATATATATATAAGCAAAGAACCACAGCGAAAAGGAAAAGGAAACACGAAGTCCGAGCGCTTTCGTGATATATTCACATCTTCAGGGACAAGAAAGAAATAGACAGAATTTACAAAGTGAATGAGTTAAGTATACAAGCGAAAAAATTCCCCAATAGGCAACTCAATCTAAAAACAATAAAACAATCTAAAACTTCCCCAATAAATAACTTAATCTAAAGGCTACTAAATTATCGAATACACAAAAACTATATAAAGGAAATTATACAATTAACACGTACACAAAAAATGATAACAGTTATTCGAAATAGTGTTTAATTAAAACAGGCAATTAAGTGGCAAGCATGCAGTATTCTAAGGAAACAAAGGACATGGCGCAATCGTCGGAACGTACTACCAGAATATTCCGTTACCTATTGGGGAAGCGAAAAATTTCCCAATAGGCAACTCAATCTAAAAACAATCTAAAAATTTTCACAATAGATAACGTGCTCTAACGTCTACTAAACTATCGAGTACATAAAGACTATATAAAAGAAATAATACAATTAAAATGTACACATAAAAATGATAACAATTATTAAAATAATATTTATTTAATTAAAGCAAACAATTAAGTGGCAAGAATGCGATCAAAATAATCCACCACCTTTCTAACAATGTATGAGTCTAATTTGAAGAGCCCAGGGCTAATATTAAGAAAAATCAGCATTATTCTTGATCACACTCGATTCAATTATATTTCTACTAACAATAGATTTACTAAAACTTAATTTGGAGGCATTTTTCCAGTCAGTGGGATGATTAGCATCTCTTACGTGAATGAAAATGATGTTAGATTCCTGGCCGGTTCTTATACTATTTATGCTGCTTAATACGTAACTGAAGCGTCTTGCCAGTTTGACCAATGTAAAATTTATTACATATTGTGTCCTGCCATTTACCCTCTAAGCTATGGACTTCTTGGTACGAAAACGTCTGTCTGTAGCTCCACTTAACTTCGACAGTGCAGTATTACTTCTAATCAACTGTATATATTTCTATCCTTAGTATATGAACTGTCATTGTATTAATAATATTTGTCATATGGACTATAGTCTGCCAATAAACCTTTTCATTTTCATTTATATACACAACCCTGTTCACTTAAAGGGGAGTTTTTAATCAATGAATTCTTAATTATATCTAAATTTAAAACGCAGTTTTATATATTTTACTAATTTCATCATCAATGAACTCTGGGCTACAAATTCGTAAGCATCTTAGGAACAAAGTAGAAAAAAACAGTTCGTATTACGTTAATGTGATGAGCCGAATAATAATGTATATACGTAGGAACAATTATTAGTGGGTTTTCTGTAAATATTGTACCTAAATATTTTTCCGGACCTATATATTAAAACATACATGTATATAGGAACAATTATCAGTGGGTTTCTGTAAACATTGTACCTAAATTTTTCCTGGAGCAATATATTAAAACATACATTACTGATTTATTGAACATTTCTTTATGCCACTGGAAATTCTCCATTTATACTACTACTGTATTGTATGTACAGATAAAAAGTTACAAGGTACTCACATATGGTGCTACCTTGATGTTAAAAAAACTGCTCGATATGTTTACCACGAACTTCTACAACCTTTTTTAGTCTAGGACGGAACTCATCTATGGCCTTATTGATTTGTTCTTGTGGTAGCTCATTTCATTTATCCAGAAGAAGCTTACTTTGACCGGATAAATTCTCTGTGACAAATTTTTCCAAAGGCCGTAATCGACAGGGTTTAAATCAGACTGTTTGGTGGCCAAATTTAATACCGGTAACTGTTATTCTTTTCATATCTCCTGTTTTATCGAT
This sequence comes from Bathynomus jamesi, assembly GCA_023014485.1. Lineage (NCBI taxonomy): Eukaryota > Metazoa > Arthropoda > Malacostraca > Isopoda > Cirolanidae > Bathynomus > Bathynomus jamesi. Next base: position 170,501 of record JAJOZX010002534.1, on the reverse strand, counting down.
TTTCTTGAGAAGCTTGTCCAAACCTCCTGCAGTTGGCTAACGTTAATTAAAATCGCTTTAATTATCAACTTGAACCTATGATTAGCAAGATTTTTCTGGAATATTCGCCATAAATCCAATTTCTCAGCTAAAATGCTAAAAGATGGCACACAAACCATAAAATTACCTAGTACTAACATACTAAAATTACATAGTTCTATGTACCGTATTTGCTGAGATATGAAGGATTTAAAAGGTCTCCCTTTTTTTTGCCGATCCGACAATGTAGTGTAAATGGCGAATTTCCAGTGGCATAAAGGAATGTTCAATAAATCCGTAATTTTCATTAGTTTTCTTTGAAATCCACTCACCTTGTAGGAAATTTACTTAGTTGTGAGGTGTGAAAAAATATTGAAATCTGACCATAACTTTGGATTTTACAGCCAAAGTTCGAGGTCTTCCTTTTTTTTTGCCCACCCGATATTATCCAAAATTATACAGTAAATTATAAAAGTATCTGAATCTTAAGTCTTACCCTCGGAAATTGTTACCTATATTAAAAAATGTTACTGACCAAAACTTATCAAAATTAATAAATATTTAGTGGTGCCAAACTCGACTTTAAATTTCTTAATTTTCTTGTTTCAAAAATTTCAATTAATATTCAAAAATTTCTTTAGTTTATCGCAGTCCCCCTCCATATTCAACTATAATGGAGTATTAACCACTCAGAGGTGGGGGTCTCATGGGTGCCCATCTCCCACTCATTGTTGCTGCGTTCGCAGTTCCTGCTTCAAGTTTGATTTTTTTACATTAGGAAACTGCAGGCGATGTTGCTCCACTACTTGCAGGAGAAACTGCTTTTGACTTTCATTCTTAGTTAGATGTGCATTGAAATTTTTTATTAATGCTATTCCTCTTTCGGAGTTATAATTTGTTACCATCATTGACTTGACATATTCAAGGGCCATTTGATAATCTTGTCTGTTCTTCCAGTTTGTTGGATCATCCTCAAGAAAGGCTATTGGGAGTCCGAGCTTAGTGAAAAATAGTCGAGACGAGCTAGTAACAAAGCTGGCTACTGTCTTGGTTTGAATATCGTTGGCAGAAAGATTCAAATTTATTCTTTTGGGCTGATGTTTAGATATCCTTATGTCGAGTGCCTTTACCATGTTTCTTTTAACATCAATGGAAATATCTTCATCAAAGAATGAAAGTGAAATAAGAAATTCACTTAGGTACCAAAGATGGCGAGAAAAAGCAATGCTTTTGTCTTCGTATACTAGCAGCAGTTCTAGTAGCGAAAGATCATTAGCAGGGGCAGAAGCAGAGATAGGTGCAGAAAACCATGCAGGAACATAGTGTCTAATGGCAAATTGTGCAAAACGTTTTATTCCACTTTGTTCCTTTAGAGCCATTTTAAACTGTGAGCAGAAAAGATTCATTTTTATTGCATAGATTATGCGAGACATCCACCTGGCATGATGCAAAGCACCTGGCTTTAGAAATTTGACTCCACGTGGTGGTACATCTCCTAGATAGATGATTGTAAGTTCCAGGACCTCTCTGTAATCATCTCGGATTTGTGTGGAGGTTAGATGTTTCTTACAAATAACAAGCAGTTCATCACGTCCTGGAGTATCAGGAAAGGTTTCAAAATTTTCTTTATTGATGGAGTTCCAGGCAGACTTAAAGCGTTTGAATATCGGAATATCAGGTCCGCTACTGGCGGAACAAAGACACCTCAAAAAACATTGGATGCAATAAGTTCAATTATTTAGTGTCTTCTCCAAGTTTTTGTTGTATTTGTGCAGTAGCTCCCTTTTCAGGACCCGTGTTCGTGGCAGTTGTGTCAAAGCACATACCTTTAATGCGATCAGTTAAGTTCCAGTCCTTTAAACATTCGACAGCAGCTGTTGCAATGTCTACTCCTGTGCCAGACTCGAGTTTGGGTACTGCAAGCAACTTTGATTTGCCTCCTCCTGACACCAACACTGCTAATCTTTCAACTTTTTCATTTCCAGTTAAATCGATTAGCATTTTTCCATCCCAATGCACCATTAAAGAACATTCAGGATTAAAGGATTCTTTTAAATCTTTTGGAATTTTCTCACGTACATCTATTCTCTTTCGACGAACTGTACTTATGCTTATGGACAAGTCATCAAGATCATGATCTAATGCAGAGGAAGCAGCTGATAGCATATATACGGCCTGTCTATCAGAAATATTCGATCTATCCAGTGCAACTGCAACGTCTCGTGTTACAAGTTCCTTCTTATTTGGTTTGCTAAGAACCTTCTTGCCTGCATTATTTTTTGATGCCGTGTTAGTTTTACACAACATTGTTTCATCTTCACTACTTATGCTTATTGTTTCATACTACTTATGCTCATTGTTTCATCTTCACTACTCATGCTCATTGTTTCATCCTCACTACTCATGCTACTTGATGAAGTCAATTTGGCAGACTTTGTTTCTTCCTCCTTTCTCTTACTTTCCGTACGTGCTAATCGTTCTTTAGCTGACTCTTTCTTCCTTTTACGATCTTCTTTCTCTGATAATGCTTTGTCAACGTTTGCCATATATCCTTTTCTTCCCTTCGGTTTTTGAGCTTGGAGGAATTCTCTGTCTTCTTGAATCTTGATCATCTCGTGCGCTTTTTGGTGAGCAATATCAAAGAGATCGTTTAAACTGTCCTGAAACAATCTCTCTTTCTCACGATGAGTTTCGGAGCACTGAATTTTAATTTTTGGAGCGTTCTATATTCCGTATATACTTTTTCAATCATTGGTATAACATTATAATCTGCTCTTGTTGGAATTCTAGCTTGTTCCCAAAATTCAACTACCTCTATGTGAACTGCTTTAGAAGCTTCTCTTAGAGTTTTCTTTTCCTTAAGTAAATAAAAAAGACGACGGAGCAGGTCGGAGCACATCACCTTTGGAAGGAAGTTTTCTCCCGCATATCATTTCAATTGGTTGTCCAATGAGCTATATTTCGGTATTTCTGCGAGTTTCCATTGAGGAACTTGCCATTTCTAATATGATTATTCACTATTGCAACACTGCAAACGAACTGCAATACACTGCAAATGACTGCAAACAATACACTGCAAACGACTGCAAACAATACGTACACTGCAAACGACAGGTTAGCAAAAGACTGAGGCTTGTGAATAAAAAAAACGATTGTTATAGGAACACCCTTTCAACACGTTTACGCAAGATGAGCACTTAATGGGAAAAGTGACGAAATCTATTTCATGGAAAAACGTGAATACAAATATCAACAGAACAGATGCGATTCTTGCCTCAACGTGTTCAGTACCGCTCATACAAGATGTGCTTCGGAATATTTAACCACAATAAGCATACAAAATCCATACTCGTATTTACGAAAAATATTTCGATATATATAATTTTTTGGCATAAGACACAATAAATCTATATTATGTGGAAGAAGCAAAAACGTTTTTAAAAACATCTAAATTCAACTGCGATGTGGCACCACTTAGAATTTTTTGATCTTATTTAAATTTTATATTTAGTTTTTTCAACATAGGTACGAATTTTCAACATTTATTTTTTTGGACCACCCTAACATATATATATATATATATATATATATACAAAACTAACTTTCATAAACCACTTAAAATTGTTTATATCCACCTGAAGATCAAGGCCCCCAGTGTATGCCACCTGAAGACTGGAGCCCCTCAGTCGCGTGAGAGGCTCTAGTCTTCAGGTGATCCAAGTTTTCAATACAGCAATAACCTTAATTCGTTAAAATTGTCACTTGTGCTTCTCGCTTTCAAATATGATACTTTTAAACTACTCCCTGTGTTAATTTTTGTTCCCTTGTTCGTGTTAAGTTTCCCTCCTCCCTGCGAATTGGAGACTCCCCATTACCAAAACAAGAAAGTACGATTTCATTTGGCCTAAGTTTTCTTATATATTGATCAACCGAGTCGCGTATTGCAAATTTGATTTAACCTTTTAATGCCGACCGTTGCCTTATGGCAACATGAGCTTCTCAATCGATTTTGAGCCTTACGATCTGAATATTAGAGGTTATTTTGGCTTGAACAGAAAAAAAATGTTGAAAAAGAAATTTAATAATTCAGGCATGAAAGGATTAAATACACTACACTGCATCACGAATGGGAAAATCCGGTGTATCAAAATTTGTTTGACTTTCATAGTGTAAACACGTACGATCCTTTTACGAAATCATCATGACTCACATACTTTTATATTCCCAAAGTGAACGCTACTGTAAATCTCAAGTTATTTAAATATTCTCCTCATACAAACAAGTGTTTAGGAATCTGGCTCTATTAGAATTAGTCCTGTGATTGCCAAAACATGAGATGATTCACCGCTCGAGTTTATGAGCACTAGTTCATGTTGATTTTATCTCGTTGCAGTATGGTTTATATATAGGGTGTTCATAAAGTCACGCAAGTGAATATGCATGTACAGTGCGTAGGACACTCTTGAGAACAGATAGCGACACCTGGCATATATTTGTTGTGTGTACTACATACGTTTTAACATTTTATGAATGGATCTCGGGTTTAGCGCCGATTGGTTGACTTATTGCCAAATGTTTTAAGAACATAATTATTTCCATTCATCACTCTGGTTTACATATCACTAAGGAAACATAAATGAATAATTAAATATAAATTCAAGAAGGGGATTTTATATATATATATATATATATATATAATATATATAATAATATATAAAGTGAATAAAAAATGGTCTTGTAAAAACTAAAGAAAACCTTCGGACGTGATGACAGTGTTCATTCAATAGTATTGGCAAACCTGCCATCCTGAACTTACAAAGTCGTTGATAGGCATTATTGCGCCCTCAGCAAATTCCAAATTGATTTATTTATTTATTTATTTATTTACATTTAATACTGAACATAGATTCAGATATTATTTTCTGTTATAACAAAGCCAGAGCAAAAACCTGATATATATAAATACATAATTATATAGGCGGTTTATGAATGAAAAAAACAATGTTTTGATGCATATTAAATTTTAATAACATTATATCTACCAGATTGATGGGTATCTGTAGGTTCCATACGTCACTGCTTAGAATATCTTCCAACTGGCAAATGGACGACAGCTGAATGGATACTACTGGTATGGCATTGTTATATCCGGAGCAAATGCTATTTCTAGATCAGCAACATTAATATAGTAATAAACAGTCAGTGAGAGAAACATTATTTAGAAACGAAGAATGTTCTGTATTGAGGCAGCATCATAAATGCATAAAATTGTTTTGTATTAATAAGTTCCATGTTACAACTGAAGTGTTAAACCACTGCAGCTGTGACTCTTCGCGGTCTCTCACCTCAAAGGAGGGAATTACAGAAAATAAAACTATTACAGTGATTCATATCAATAAACATAGAGCCATTTAAACGATGATATTTCACAATTTTGCAAAGGTGTTACACATTCATAATTACCATTGTATTTGAGAGATATTTTATACATGAACACAACAAATTTAATATCTTGTCTAGCCACCGTTGTTGTGTATGACTTACTGCAGTCGATGTGGTACAGAAGCAACATGATTATACAGGGCTATTCAAATTGATTCGTCCGATTTCAACTGAGAATACTTCCGTACCTATCAACCGTGCATCAACTGGGCATACACCACATGAAAGAGGAAATCTCCGAGTTGTATACCAGCTGTGGATTCCTCCTCAGCACCTCTCACTCAATAAATGTGTTGTAAAAGTTGGTCCGTTGTTCGTTCCTCCGCATCCATCCCCACATGTTACAGGTGACATGACCGCTACGTGCTTCCTCATAGATGTGCTCTTGAGTATATCGAGTATTATTCCTCCTCCAACAATGAAGATGGCCATGGGATGTGGAGGAAAAGTCTTTTCGTCGGTAAATATCACTCGGCTCTAAAAGTCAAGTCCTTTGTCAACATGTTACTGAGGAATCGAAATCTATTTTCTCGATATTGCTGATTTACTTCTGCTTGATAGCCATGGTCCGATGGTGTAACCCAGCTTCATGTAGCCGCCGCCTTACTGTCATTGCCGAAATATTAAGCTGCAATTGTTCCCTTATGGCAACAGCATTGGTAAAGGGATGGGCTTCGGCAACATCACAGATCCTCCGATCATCCGCAGCAGTTGTCAGTCGAGGTTTCCACGTTCTGCGGTGATCGTGTAGATTCCCTTCTCTTGCCACCTCTTCAACCATATATAAACAGTGTTCCTAAAAATTCCAAGTCCTCTTGCAATTTGAGTTGGAGACAGCCCGCTTTCCTTCATGCCGATGATTCTTCCCCTTTCAGCAATTTTCTGGTGATGATAATCCATTCCACAGAGTAGTTGCTTCGATGAGATTCAGGAATAGTGTGAGCTTATTCTCAGTCACTATACCTGTTAATACTTCTGTCATGACGTCATGTGGTGTCACGTGATATGTTATTAAAAGTCAGGTGGAATTGTTGGAATGCGGAAACAGTTTGGAAAATGGTCATTATGTTGCTACACCAGCGGTTCCCAAACACTTTTTGTGATTACCCCTTTTCGTTAATCGCCAAATGGAAATTAGCCCCCTGCAAAAAGCACAGGAAACTTCATTTTACTGAGTATGAGAATAATTACACAAGTCTACATTTCAAACAAAGTACGAGATGTTTTATTCCTATTACGTGATCTTGTACAATTTTGGCATGCTGATTTCAAATTTCACAACCATTTTTATGTATCACGTCAGAGTTTTTCACAAAATTTAAGTAAGATATATTCATAGTATGTAATGTATTAAACAACTAAATTTCCAAGGGTACAAAATTATAAGAAATACAAAGACAATACATTTCAAAGTAGATTCATCTTTGATACTTAATTGATACATAACACTGGTCAACACTCATTTTATTGCCAATCATATTAGAGTGATTTTGGGGTAACTTTGTGGTGCTGATTCCGAATATGACATCGGTTTTGCTAGATTGGCTCTAATTTATGAGATAATTGGTACCCCATTGAAACACGTAAAAATGCAAAAAATTTAATGTTCAGGCGGAGCCTACTTACAAATCGCATTGAAATTGTCTCAAATCATACAAAAGTAAACACATGAAATACATAATGGCATTTTATTCGGTATAATAACAGATAAACACAGTAAGCTGATTCGCATAATTACAATTAATGTATAGTAAATCTCTGTTTGTACGATTCTCTTTTATGTGGGTTATCAGGACAATCACGTTGGAGGTTCCAGCAATAGTCTGCCATCATGTGTCTGTCCCATCTGCCTTGATACCTTTCCTCCATCACCTTGATATCTTGATGAAACCTCTCCCCTTGTTCCTCGCTAAAATCACCAAGATTATCCGGAAATCTGTGTAAGTGGCTATGGAGAAAGTGTACCTTTATGCTCATATTAGTACCCAACTTTTCAAAGTTTGTGAGCATGTTTTGCACCAGTTCTTCATAATTGTTTGCTTTGTGGTTACCCAAGAAGTTCTTGACAACTGAGACATAACTGCACCAGGCAGAAGCTTCAACACCATTCATAAATTTTGTGAAATTAGAATCCTTGATAAGTGTACGGATTTGAGGGCCATCAAAGATTCCAGCTTTTAGTTTTTCCATACTTAGTCCAGGGAACGATCTACAAATGTATTTGAAGCAATCGCCATCTTTGTCCAAGGCCTTAACAAATTGTTTCATTAGTCCCAGCTTGATATGAAGTGGTGGGAGGATGATTTTTTCCCTGTCAACCAAAGGCTCGTTAATGATGTTCGCTGCACCTACAGTCATGTTTTCTCTTGAAGGCCATGTCACTTTTTTCCAATGATCTTGCCTTGCCCTACTATCCCATAAACAGATGAAACAAGGGTACTTCGTATATCCACTTTGCTGCCCAAGCAAGAAGTTTACCATCTTTAGATCAACACAAATAGGCATCTGGTGTTCATGATAGCAGAGTTTCTGCAGGACCATTTTGATATTTTCATATTCTTCTTTAAGTTTTGTTGAGTGAGCAATTGGAAGAGATGCATATCGGTTACCATTGTGCAATAAAACACATTTCAAGCTTCTACTGGAGCTGTCTATAAAAAGCCGCCAATCTCCTGGTCGATATTCCAGTCTATTAATTGAGGGTATTCATTATCTCAAGAACTAGAGCCAAATCGGAAAAACTACTTTCATTTTGGAATTCAGCAACCCCAAAATACCCTAAATTCGTACGAATTTCCTTGGCAACGAAACAAAAAAAATTTTTTGTTGAGCTGTGTAATAGATCAATCATGATTGATCACTAGGGGAAAATCGTCTTTTTTTTGCTCGCTTCTTGTGCTGCAGTAGTCTGCCATCATATTGACATCCCGCCTTCCTTGGTATCTTTTTTCCATAGTCTTGATATCTTGGTGGAACCTTTCTCCTTGTTTCTCATTCACACTACCCAAGTTTTCGAGAAATTAGTCTAAGTGCGAGTGAAGGAAATGACCCTTTAAATTCATTATGATTTGTTTTTATACCAGTAGCCTGGTTATTATATATATATATATATATATATATATATATATATATATATAGTATCTGCATATAAATATGATGAATAAATCATTCTACAGTATGTATGCTGTACATATATTGTACACAGCTCGAGGAATTCTGTTGAAGAAACCCCGTCGTAGGCGCCGTTACTACTACCCTGGTGCAAGGGCGGAGTATATAACGAGTAGTGTTGACCGATTTACAGACGGAACCTCTGAGGATACAACATTTGTTATTCATGTCGGTACTAATAACGTTTTAAATTCTAGATCGGAAGAGCTGCTGGCTAGGTACAGGGGACTTGTTAGAGCAACTAAAAGAAAAAATTAATAAGATTGTTTTAACAGGTATACTTCGTCGAATTATCTAACTAACGAGTTCTACAGCAAAGCGACCTATATTAACAATAACTTTAATAAAGTCTCTTTGCCAACAGGAAGGAGTGCATTTTGCAAATTTTTGGAACAGTGTCTACGACAGGAGGGATTTGTTCATCGGGGATGGACTTCATCTTAATGACGTTGGAGCTGCGCGTCTAGGAAGACTACTTCATAATACTCTCTCTTCTTTTCAGGCTGCCGTAACTCGACTGGCCCCGGCGTAATTTCTTTAAATTACAGGTAAAAAATATGAATTTACCTTGCGCGCGTGAAGAAAACGCGGTTTTAACAAACAATTTTAAGGTTCTATCTTTAAATGCTCGTAGCCTACGAAACAAAATAAATGAATTTTTTCTTTAATTGCTTGCAAAGACTATGATTTAATTGCGATAAATGAATCGTAGCTTAGCATTGAAACACGTGACTTTGTATGGGAGTATCAAATTAAAGGTTATAGACTTTTTGTTAAAAACAGAATAGGTAGGCGAGGAGGCGGTGTTATGTTGTATATCAAAGATAATATTGCGAACGCTACAGAATTAAAGCACAGAATTCCAGAACCGATAGATTCTACTATAACAGAACTTAAATTGAGCGAGTTCAAACTTCTTGTTACCGTTATATATAGGCCCCCTAATCAAACGGCTGATACGGACGAAGCGTTATATCGTGAACTAAAGAGAATAATAGGTAGTGTACAGGCCTTAATTATGGGTGACTTTAATTGCGCTAACGTGAATTACGATACAATGCAGGGAGACGCGGAAGGTAACCGTCTAGTTATTTTCTTGAGGATAGCTTTCTTATTCAAATGGTTGGGGAACCTACGAGGTTGGACAGTATTTTAGATTTAGTAATAACTATGGATGATAGGCTTATCACTGATCTTCAAGTAATAGAACCGTTAAGCAATAGCGATCACAATATGGTAGAGTTTGTCCTCTCGGTAAGTCACTCGAAACCAGCTAACTCGATTAAAATTCGAAACTTCCAGCGCGCAGACTTTTGTAAATTTAGAAATGAATTGTCATGCGTCGAATGGGAAAACGTAATGGGGACCTCCAACGCAAAAATAATGTGGGAATCGCTTGAAACAGTGTTTAGGACTATAAATGAGGAATGTGTACCGTACAAGATTAAGCGTGCGAAAGTAAATAACAAGCCCTTGTGGTTTACTTCTAGAGTAGGAGATATTATAAAGAGTAGAGATAGGGCTTATAGGCTACGTAAGTGCGATAAAGACAATTTGTGGTTACGAAACAACTATATATCTTTAAGGCGTGAGGCGAAAAGCGTAATAAAAAAGTTGAAACGCGATTTTGAAGTTTCTATAGCTCGTGACTGCAGAGAAAACCCCAAGCAATTTCTTTCAGTACGTTTAAAACAGGAACCCAGTAAAGAGCGTGTTGGGGCCGTTGAGAAATTCTGACGGTGAGCTAGTTTCCGAGGACAAGCAAATGTCTACTCTGCTTAACGAATTTTTTACGTCAGTTTTTACAATAGAAGATGTAACGAATATCCCTACGGTCATAACATATATCTTTCGATAATGGTAATACTTTAGATAATATTGTGGTGAGTGAAAGGAAGGTACTGCACTATATTTGCAAAATGAAAATGCTCAAATCACCGGGACCAGATTCCATATATCCAGTACAACTAAAAGAATTAAAAGAAGGCATTGTTGTGCCGTTATAAAGATTTTTAATGCGTCTATTTCTAAGGGGTGCGTACCAGATAATTCCAAGTTAGCAAATGTAACGCCTATTTTAAAGAAAGGCAGTAAAGGTGCGGCGGAAAATTATAGGCCAATCAGTTTAACGTCTGTTGATGGTAAGCTACTGGAATCGATAACAACACTGTACAACAATGAAAAAAAAACGGAAATGAGATCATCATTTTTATGGCTAATTATATGCGTAGATTGCGAAAATAACACATTTATTTGTATCACCCACCGATTTTATGAAAATGACCCTATTTCATTGTATCATTTTGAGAACCACTGGTTTCTGAACGCATCTTTTACATTTTGTTGTCATGCATATGCTGTGGTGGTGGTGTTCGGCTCTCTGCTTCCACTTTGATTTTATGAAAAATTTCTTTCATTAATCATTTAAAGCAAAATTGTCAGCCATATTTTATCATAAATCGATGCTATAAGTGAGTATTATTGAATAACAGCTACCAAATTATGTATATTTCACCGACAACGTCTATATTGTGTGAAATTGCAAATTGATCTATCATTTTCTTATTTTACAGGTTTTTAGTGATGTTATGCTACAATGTCTAGAGAGTGCAAAAATTCGCCAGACAGTTTTTGTTATATTTGTGGGACATTAATGTTAAAACAGTATAAAAGGAAGTTGACTTCTCATGTGAAAAAGCTTTTTGAATTATACTTCGTATGCAAAGTTGGTGATGAGGACAAGCACTGGGTGCCTCATATCTGCTGTGTGAGATGTACAAGCTTGTTATCTGCATGGTTCAAAGGCACCGGTTATGGTCTGGGATTCGGTGTCCCAATGGTATGGAGAGAGCCGCTGGACCATTCAACTGATTGCTATTTCTACTTAACGAACATCACAGGTTTGAATCTTTTATTTTTCTGAATATACGTCAAATTTGGTGTTTTTAGCACATTTTAGCATATCCTGCTCTGCATAATGTACAGGGTGTCCCAAAAGTCCCTATCTATTTTGTTGAAATAGGCTGAATTTCAAATGAATGTTTTAATGACATGATTGCATGCACCTTTCTAGACAAATACATGCATTAGATTTCTATTTTAATTATTTTTAAATTTTTAATTAATTTTTTCAGATCCATATCATTGGTGATGGATGTGCATGAACGCGTTATGATAGTAACATGTCGCATCAGAGGAATGAAATGTTGTGAAATTAGAGACCGATTCTCAAGAAGGTTTCATAAACCTGGACCGACAGATAAAGTAATTCGTGAATTGGTGAACAAATTCAAAAAGACTGGATCTGTGCATGATGAAGGAAGAAGTGGACGCCCAAGAACAGTACAACTAAACATTGAATATGTTCGCATAATGTTCGAAGACGATCAAAGAATGTAAGTTCGCCAAGCATCCCACAGACTGACCATGCCCAAAAACAACTGTTCAGAATCTTGCGTTCGACGATGAAGAAGAAGTGTTATCACATTCAGCTGTTACACAGCTTACACGAGGAAGATTTTCCAAAAAGAGCAGCAATGTGTGCGGAACTGGTCGAACAAATCCAAAATAACAATTTAATGGACCACATTTTGTTTAGCGATGAGGCGACTTTTCACACCTGTGGTAAAATCAATCGACATAATTGTCGCATCTGGGCTAATGAAAAGCCAACTGAGTTCACTGAATGGGAAAGAAACTCACCTAAAGTCAACGCGTGGCTTGGAATGACGAAGTCTAAGATTTACGGGCCCTTTTCCTTTGCAGAGGCTACAGTGACAGGGCCTGGTTACTTTGATATGCTTCAAAATTTTCTAGAACCTCAACTTCTTGAAGATGGCATTCTCGACAATGTAGTCTTTCAGCAGGATGGGGCACCATGTCATTATGCCAGAATTGTTCAGACATACCTAAACGAGCGTTTTCCAAATCGTTGGATTGGACGTGGGGGAAATAGGCCCTGGGCAGCGCGATCTCCGGATTTGACCCCACTGGCTTTCTTTGCTTGGTGTTTCATTAAATCAGAGGTCTATCGCAGAAATATTCGAGATTTACCAGATCTGCGAGATCGCATTAGGCAAGCAGTTAAGAAAATAACCCCTGAAATGCTCGGAAATGTGTTTCGCAATGCAGCTGACCGTTTTGAGATTTGCAGAGATACAGATGGAGCACATGTGGAAACTACTAATTAAAGATTTTAATGGTGTAATACTTGTAATTTGTATAGAAATACATCTGTATTCAGGTCAGTGTGACATTTATTTGAAATTCAGTCTATTTCAACAAAATAGATAGGGACTTTTGGGACACCCTGTATTACACAATTATGCTATCTTAAGTAGTCAACAATGTCTATTGTCTCACATTACAGGTTGCAACAGAAAAGGGAAAAAGGCTATAGTCTACCTAAATCTTCGTTCTGCTATGCGTCCTGTGGAACATCCTACAGATATACCCATCCCTCGTCCTCCAGCTGAAATGCCGACCGATAAAACAGACTCTGACAAATCGGAATCAGACGGCGAATGCTATGAAGCTCAAGTCGAGTCCAAGAAAGAACATCTCATCACGCAGCCTGAACTCAATGATTTGGTCCGTGATTTAATACTTACCAATTAACAAAGTGAACTGCTGGCCTCACGTCTATAAGAATGGAATCTGCTGGCGGAAGACGTACGAATTACAGCATTCCGAAAGCGCTCCTTGGATTTGCAGGAATATTTCACAATGAAGAACAATCTTTGTTATTGCAGTGATATACATGGTCTGTTCGATGCTGTGGGTTTGTGCTATGAACCGAATCAGTGGAGATTGTTCATTGATGCATCTCTGTACAGTGCTAAGGGTGTTCTGTTACACAATGGGAACACAATGCCTTCTGTTCCGATCGCTCATTCAGTCGTCTTGAGAGAAACGTATGGCAATGTTGCTTTTATTCTGGACTGTATAAAATACAATGAACATGAATGGCTTATCTGCGCAGATTTGAAGGTTGTGGCTATTCTCAATGGATTGCAAACTGGCTACACGAAATGCATGTGTTTCCTATGCAAGTGGGATAGCCGAGCAAGGTCTGAACACTACACACGCTCAGTATGGCCGCCGCGAGACAATTCCTCACCTGGATCTCACAATGTTATTCACGAACCACTAGTACGAAAGGAAAAGGTTATCTTGCCGCCACTTCACATAAAACTAGAGCTGATGAAACAATTTGCAAAGGCGTTGAAACAGGATAAGCCTGCCTTCAAATATCTAAAGGAAAAATTCCCAAAAATAAGTGATGCCAAGAATAAAGAAGGCATATTCGTCGGCCCTCAAATTCGCCAACTCATTCTAGACGAACACTTTGAAGCGGTGATGGATGAGGTTGAATTGGCAGCCTGGCGTGCATTCAAAAACGTGTGCAGCGGTCCTTTAGGAAAGACTAAATACGACAACTATGCTGCACTTGTGGATCAACTTATCAACTCATACTAACGTCTCGGATGTAAGATGTCATTGAAAATTAAGTTTTTGCATTCACATCTCTCATTCTTTCCGGAAAACGCATCTGCTGTTAGCGACGAACACGGGGAGAGATTCTTCTCGGATATAGCCACAATGGAGAGCCGATACAAAGGGAAGTGGATTCCTGCTATGCTGGTCGATTTCTGCTGGAATTTAAAGCGTGACCAACCAGAAGCATCACACAAACGCCAGCATAAATACAAATAATGAGTTGAAAACAGTATAATACGAGAGTTTTATGTTAATTTTGTGCATATATGTTGAAGTATAGCGATAATTAAACTGTTCCATATGATAAAGCCTATCTGTTTATCAATATATTCTTATTTTTTGGTGTGAAGATTTTAAGCAGTCATTACAAAAAACGTGACGTGATAGAAAAAACTATTTTCAGATTTGGAATCAGCACACTCAAAATATTAAGAATGACCGAATGTTATTCCCGTTTTTTTTCTGAACCGAAAATTTGTTGTGCAGTGTAATTAGGGATCGTATAGTCGAACACTTAGAACTGCATAACTTAATTAGAAATACGCAGCACGGTTTTAGGAGAAACAAATCTTGCTTAACTAATCTTTTAGAATTTTTCCAAAGCGGGGTTAAAGTTTACGATAGTCATCGGGCGGTAGATGTAGTGTATTTAGATTTTCAAAAAGCGTTTGACACTGTACCGCACAAAAGACTCGTTGATAAAACTAAGGCTCATGGGATCAGGGGTGTAGTAATAAATTGGATAGAAGAGTGGTTGCGAGGTAGGAAACAGAGGGTGGTCGTTGATGGAGCGGAGTCTACTTGGGCCAACGTAGCGAGTGGCGTTCCTCAGGGTTCTGTATTGGGCCCCTTACTTTTTGTTATATATATTAACGACTTAGATGTCGCCCTAATCAGTACAGTTTCAAAGTTTGTGGATGACACGAAGCTGGGTGGTAGGGCGATAAATGACGAAGATAGAGGTAAAATTCAGGAAGATCTGAATAAAATTCCAGATTGGTCGGTCACATGGCAAATGAGATTTAACGTCGATAAGTGCAAAATTTTACATTTCGGTTCGCGTAACGGTAATTTTGCATATAGTATGAAGGAGTTGGCAAGCGTAGATCAGGAAAAAGATTTAGGAGTTATAGTCACCGGTGATTTGAAAGTGGCGAAACAAAGTACAGCAGCGGTCAATAAAGCGAACAAAGTGCTAGATTTTATAGCTAGGAATTTTGAGTACAAATCTCACGATATTATTGTTCTTCTTTATAAATAATTAGTTAGACCCCATTTGGAGTACGCGATCCAATTTTGGAATCCGTATGCGCAAGGATATAGACAAAATCGTAAAAGTTCAAAGACGAGCAAATAAGATGATTCCGTCGCTTCGGTCAAAGTCGTACGAGGATAGGCTTAAGGAGTTAAAATTGACTACACTCGAGACTAGGAGGCTAATGGTTGATCTAATCCAGGTTTTTAAAATTATGAATGGATTCGATAACGTAAATAGAGAGAGCGTTTACGAAATAGCACAATATAGCAGAATTAGAAATAACGGGTGTAAGCTGACTAGTAGAAGGTTCGAGACAGCAGTTGCCAAAAACTTTTTACGCATAGAATAGTAAATAGCTGGAATAGTATGTCCGTAGAAGTAATTAGTAGCACGTCTATAAATATGTTTAAAAACCGATTAGATGCATATGTTGATAGATTGGGTATAGTTTAAGGTAGTAAAATTAAGATATTTTTGGTTCGAAACCCATGTAAAATTCTAGGTCCCCTCCGCCACCGCGGAGGACATGCGCAATACACAATTGCAAACACAGTTAGGTAGACCAGCCATGAGTGGATCCTAGGGTCTTTGTTGGCCTGAAACATTATAACATTATAACATATATTGCATAATTAGGTGTATGTCTATATACTACCCATTCAAAATGGGTGATGGGCAGTGGTGTAGTGCTAAATAAAGAAGTGAGGGAACGCATTTTGAAAGTGTTACTCAGATGCGGGCAATGGCGAGCGCGGCGAGCCCATACAGCTGGGGGTCTGGGGGCACTGTAAGCCCCCCGGGAAATCTTTTGAAATCTGACCAATTTCAGGGATATTTTGAGGTCATATGCACTGGATATTAGGATATATTCCAAGGTTGAAGATGCAGTATTTCCAGTGTCATTAGATATACGACATCCAGTACGATCAATAAAAATAGCTAACAACTGGAATGATTAACTAAAAAAAAGTTAACAACTGGTACGCCGTGGTGACTGTTTCACCAGATCTTTATAGGCTAGCATTGCCTCAGTCGAAGCTAAAAGAAATGAAGCAGTTAATGATTCTTTCTCATATTTCTTCTAGGGGTGGGAATTAAAATTTCATGACGTTAGAGATTTGTAAGTTCGGATTTATTTGAAAAAGTGAGGGAACGCCGTTCCGTCTACCAAAAAAAGTAAGGGAACGCCGTTCCCACGCGTTCCCAAAGCACTACACCACTGGACTGATGGGTATTTGCCAGAAAACTGTACGTGAAGAGAAAAAATGGATGTAATTTTTGGATTCAGCACACCTGAATTGATAAAAACAGTTATGTATATTGAAACATCAGATATGTTGCATACCAGTATTATTCAAATTTTATAAACATAATACTCGTATATTTGTGTATATACACAGTGCTTTATGTATAAGTTAAACACATATGACATTGATCAAAGAATGGCTACAACATTAGATAGGAAGCAAGCAAAACGCGTCACCACCAACTACTAGTCTAGTGCAGGGATGCAACTATTTCTGCTGAACTAACGCCTGAATTCTGGGTTCAGTTTCGCTCAAGGCGCAGCGTAAATCGTCTTCAGTGTGCAGCCGATTACGCAGTTTGTTCTTTATGACCATCATTGCTGAAAAGCCTGCCTCACAATGATAACTTGTCGCAAAAGGCACCTGCACTTTCTTTGTCTCTTCAGCAAAGAAAGTGCAGAATAAGAATAAGATCTTGCCGCATTTTCAAGAATTCTGCTTTCAGTTCAGGTGAGTCACTGCTTTTCAAGACGTAATAAGTGAATGGCCTCTTTTTTAGATAGCATGGCTACGTATTAAATATGCTTCTGTACCACATCGACTGCAGTAAGTCATACACAACAACGGTGGCTAGACAAGATATTAAATTTGTTGTGTTGATATATAAAATGTCTCTCAAATACAATGTGTAACACCTTTTGCAAAATTGCCAAGTATCATCGTTTAAATGGCTCTATGTTTATTGATATGAATCACTGTAATAGTTTTATTTTTTGTGATTCTCTCCTTTGAGGTGAGAGACCGCGAAGAGTCACAGCTGCAGTGGTTTAACACTTAAGTTGTAACATGGAACAAAACAGTTATATGCATTTATGATGCTGCCTCAATACAAAACATTTTTCGTTTCTAAATAATATTTCTCTTACTGACTGTTTATTACTATATTAGTGTTGCTGATCTAGAAATAGCATCTGCTCCGGATATAACAATGCCATACCAGTAGTATCCATTCAGCTGTCGGCCATTTGCCAATTGGAAGATATTCTAAGCAGTGACGTATGAAACCTACAGATACCCATCAATCTGGAAGTTATAATGTTATTAAAATTTAATATGCATCAAAACATTGTTTTTCATTCATAAACCACCTATATATGTATTTATATATATCAGGCTTTTGCTCTGTCTTTGTTATAACACAAAATAATATCTGAATCTATATTCAATATTAATTGTAAATAAATAAATAAATAAATCAATTTGGAATTTGCTCAGGGCGCAATAATGCCTACCAACGGCTCTGTTCGTTCAGGATGACAGGTTTGCCAATACCATGAGCACTGTCATCACGTCCAAAGGATTTTTTTAGTTTTTACAGGAACATTTTTTATACACTTCATTGTTAATATACTGTATATTCCCTTCTTGAATTTATATTTAATTATTCATTTATGTTTCCTTAGTAATATGTAAACCAGAGTGATGAATGGAAATAATTACAGTATGTTCTAAAGACATTTGGCAATGAGTCAACTAATCAGCGCTGAACGGGCCCCAGGGTTGCCAGACGTCCTTTATTTCAAAGGACAGTTCTTTATTTCGATAGTAAAAAATCAAAGATGTTGAAATAAATATTTATCCTATAACATTTAAAATTTTTCTGGGAGCATCATTCTCTCTCTCTCTCTCTCTCTCTCTCTCTCATATATATATATATATATATACACATATATATATATAAATTTGAGAATCTGGGAGTGGCAGCTTGAAAACGTTTTGAGTGTCCTTTAATCCGGTCATCAAAATCTGGCAACCCTAGCTGAACCGGAGATCCATTCATAAAATGTTACAACCGTTTGTAGTACACACAACAAATATATGCCAGGTGTCGCTATCTGTTCTCAAGAGTGCCCTACGAATAATGAGCGCAACTGTATACTTCACCATATTCATTTGCGTGCCTTTATGAACACCCTGTATTATAGGATGACTTGTTCATTCTGATGGAAAAGACTCTTCAGGTAATTTCCAGTAGAGACAAATAATTATTTTTACACTAATTTTAATCCCAATGCGGAGTATTTTTAAAAAGCATCACTGTATTTTTTTCTGCGAATTATTATTATTATGCCCTTCCAGAGCTTACACTAACCCTTAAACCATACCAGGACTACTGGTGTACCCCAGTACCTCGGGTATTGCTCGCGTAACATTTATAATGGGTAGAGGTTAAGGGTTAAAAGGGGGCTAAATTATACAAAAGAAATTAAAGCAGCTTAATTAGCACCATTGTATTTTAAATCGAGGATATTAAGTAAAGAAGTTAAGGGCACGATTAAAAAATCTTAAAACATTATTCATTTGTTTTTCACGACTTTATGAAGAGTTTTTATGAAGAGTCCAGCTTAAATTACCACGATCACCTGCATCATTTTGTTTTAATATCAAGTTGAATTTCCAGTGTCAGCTATCACCCCTTAAAATTGTAGATGCGTATTTATAGATACTGTAGATAAAGTGGATAAAACTCTTAACAAATTCATTTTAGTTAATTCGTAATACACCAAAGTAGTATAGATGTAGAATGAAATAATTTCCAATTACAGTAATTGCTAAACATTTACAAAATATTACTGTAGAAAAAAACTTGTGTATACACTTATGACGGGATTTATTGAATATTTAGCTGTATCGGCTGATTATAAAAAATCAGATCTAGAAATTTTAAAAAAATTGGATAAAGACGGAGTGCGTTATATTTTAATGGAGCACGCATGAGAGGATCATAAGATTTAGTTTATTTCAGAAGTAATGGCGTTAATTTCCTGTATTCAGAGGCTTATAACTCTGTATTCAGAGTTCCAAGTTGTTATAAAATAAAATAGGAAATGATAATTCAGTGGATGAGTGTATTAAGAACTACAATATTTATGCTTTTCACACATCGGTGGTTTAATGTGAAGACTAAGGAAACCAAGTGAATATAACCAAGCAAGAAAATATTAAACCAACTAAATTTCTCAGAACTTTCTCTTTTTCCTCCTCTGGCTGTACTGCGTTATTTACAACTCTCAAATATTATTGAAATAGATCGTACTACGAGTGTACTAACTGAATTCTATTGGATGAGCTGACGTCGGAAATTGAAGAAAGAGGGATAAATGGAGAGGATTTTTTTAAATGAAGGCATCAGATATTTTATGTACTAAAATAGTTTCTAAGCGAGTATACGAGAAATATAGAGACGTCGAAAACATCGGGTTTCCAATGGGTGGCAATAATATATCACTATGATAGTTTGGGTTAAAGTCCTAATAATCACATGCTGACTCTTAAGTTACTTTCCTCGAGTTAAAAATTCAAAACTTGCATATAACTCGTCACGCAACCAATTATTAACTTCAACCTAAAATGTATATCCTTGATTTGACCTTGGCTTTGCTTCAGCCCGAATTGTTCGTTGTGATGAAGGTCAACCTTATTACTCCACCTTAGATCTACAGCTCAACTGGGAATTCGAACCACGACCTACCACGGGTGGTCAGAAATTACAAAGTCCTCACCCGGACTCGATCCCATGACCTCCAGATCAGCAGCCCAGCGTCTTAACCACAAAGCTAGTCAGAGTACCCATTTATCTACCAACCAATTTTAATGTATGGAAGGACGAAGAGTTGGGTTTGCTGTGCGCCGCCTGCTGTCACCGGGAATTGAACCCGTGGCCGGTGGATTCGTAATCAGCGATGTTAACCACTACATCATCCAGGCAATATCTTCTTACACTTTTAGTGAATATGGTACGAGGTCATACGTTAAAATAATTTATTAATCTCTTTAAAATCTGAGATAAAAACTAAAATGTATTTATATATGTTTTGTAATTAAAAAATTCAGGTGTGTAAATATGAAATGGAAATTAAATTCTAACTATACAGAGGGTTGACAAAATAGACACCATAGATTTTGATTCAATAATAAAAGTTGATAAATAATAACAGATTTAGCGAATCAATATACAGGGTGTACATAAAGTCAGGATCTATTTTTGTGAAGCACTTGGAAATTATATGGAATTCACTCATAAAATGATAAAGTGGTAACATTTATTAAATAATTAAGAGTAGGATTCGACGTGACGCCCATCAGTATCCCTGCACAGCTCAAATCGTTCCGCAGCATTTCTAAACACATTCTGGAGCATTTGCGGGGTTATGTTATCTGCAGCAGTTCGTATACGTGACGTAAGTTTTCAAGACTCGTAATCTTCGTCTGATAGACGTGCGATTTGATAAAGCCCCATGCAAAGAAATCTAAAGGGGTTAAATCTGGTGATCTCGCTGGCCAAGGTCTGTTGCTTCCGCGTCCGATCAGCGATTTGGAAAACGTCCATTTAGATAATCCTGAACAATTTTGGCATAGTGACAAGGAGCACCATCATGTTGATAGACGACGGTACTAACAATCCTATCCCCAATCAGCTGAGGTTCAAGGAATTGCTGCAACATGTCCAGATAAATAAGCCCCGTAACTGTAGCTTCAGCAAAGAAAAAAGGACCATAAACCTTAGATTTTGTTAAACCCATCCAGACATTAACTTTAGGTGAGTCTCTTTCCCAATTTTGGACGAAATCATTCGGTCTTTCATCTGCCCAAATTCGACAGTTATGGCGATTTACTTTTCCACACGTATGGAAAGTGGCTTCATCACTAAAGAGAATGTTGTCCATTAAATTATCACTCCAGATTTGTTCTACGAGATCAGCACACACAACACTTCGTCGAGGGAAATCTTCCTCATGTGAATCATGTAAAACCTGCAAATGATAGCTTTTCTTCTGCAAATTAACTTTCAGAATTTTGTGCACAGATGACGTCGGGAGGCCGAGTCTGTGTGATGCAGCACGAACGGACGTACGTGGCTCCTCAGTGATAATTCCGCGTACTGCATTCACGGTAAGATCTGACATACACGGTCGTCCTGATCTTGCTTCATCATTTACAGATCCCGTTCGTTTAAATTTGTTCACCAATTTTCCTATTGTCTTGTCTATTGGCCCCGGCTTATGAAATCTCCTCCTAAACTTCTCTCTGATGTCATTGTATTTCTTTCCCTCGATTCGCCAAATTACTATTGCCACACGCTCTTCTGTATTCATTCTAAGGGCTTCTGAAAAGAAAAATAGAAAAAAATAATTATTTCACAAAAATAGATCCTGACTTTATGTACACCCTGTATTTAAACTCGTGTTGATTTTCCGATTTTCTTTATGTAAAGCTGACACACATTTTGGCTTTCCATTGATGAGCTTCGCCATTTGTTCTTGAGGACAGTAATCGTGGTGTCTATTTACTTTTGTCAAGTCTGTATACGTATTAGCGACAAATATAAAATAAAATAAAAAATCAGTGGATTTAAAAACTTGGCTGGGGCAGAATTACTTTGAAAAAAAAATTATATAGAGGATGATCCAAAACGGTGCTCACAAAAATATTTTAACCACCTTTTTTAGGATCACCCTCTATTCCCATTCTAAGTTCCATTGAATATACGTGCATTTATTATATAATTTTTATAATTAATTTCGAGGCAAAAATTTTGTTGAATGTCGATAACATTGAAAAATAAGATTAATAAATAATATTCGTTTGCATCAAAATATAAAAGAAAATTGCTAAAATATTATCTGTCCAACCGTTTTCGGATGAACACTTGCTTGTGTCATTATTTCATAATTTAAATAAACCTTTAAATAAAGGGCAAATGACAAGTTCAGCCAATTCAAATATTTTTCATATTAGTTAATAAATAAGTAAATAAAAAATTGAGAGATTTTAAAATATTTACGTTGTCAAACTTCGCAGTAACAACTTTTCCTAAAATTTTTATTTCCCGACTAAAAAATTGGTGAACTGTTTTGTGCTGGAATAAAATGAACCAACACGCCAACTTCATCCTTTATGCAGGAGCTAATCACTCTGAAGTAAAGTATGAAATTGCGTAAGTAATTTGAGATTATTTTCCAGTGAGAGAAATACCTCTCTTTTCAACTTTTATATATATATCTATATATATCTATATCTCTATATCTATATATATATATATATATATATTATATATATATATATATATATATACTGTAACGTTTGTAAGTTGAAAAGAGAGGTATTTCTCCTCACTGGAAAATAATCTCAAATTACTTACGCAATTTCATACTTTACCTCAGAGTGATTAGCTCCTGCATAAAGGATGAAGTTGGAATGTTGGTTCATTTTATTCCAGCACAAAACAGTTCACCAATTTTTTTAGTGTATATATATATATATATATATATATATTTTGGGTGGTCCTCAGAAATGAACTTGAGAATTTTTTATCTTGGAACCCTGAATATTATTCCTTCTCCTTAGAAACTGCTACAAATCAACTTTTGGCAAATTTGAAAAAGTTTTAGAGGTTGCACAATAAGCTGTAATGTTTACTAGCTCATTTAGTATTGTACTGTATAATACTTGGTACGAGTTTGCATACTATCCTGCTTCCAGGTCGCCCTCACCTCGTGGGATGAGTATTATCCTCTCAATGGAGGGGGTGTCAACCACTCATTGTAGCTTGGTTGGACTCTGGAGGCCTTCAACTATGGTCTTCTTACTGAAATTCGGAAACCTTTTCCAGTGAACTTCAATGACTCGGAGTAGATATTATTTTTGTTCTTCATTTCTAGTGATGCTGGTGTTGCAATCTTGTATTAAGGCTACGTCACGTTCTGCTATATCATTAACAATTTTCAAGCTCCTGAGGATTGTAGAAGCTGTTTGATATTCTGGAATTTCAAGCCATTTTCATGGGTCTTCGGCATCCAAGAATGAAACATCTAGTCTGAGCTTAGAGAATAGCAGTCTGGAGTTTCTGGTTATAAATGATGAAATATCTTTCGTTTCTACTTCATCAATTTGTATTCTTCGAGGAGCGTCTTTAGTTCCTTCATTGTCAAGTGCGGCAACCATTTTTCTCTTCGTTTCTGTAGACAAGCGGTCATCAAAAAAGGACAAGCCCACTAGATGTTCACCCAAATACCATAAGTGATTTCCAAAAGCAGTACTTGCACACTTGGAGATCTCAGAATTCGGGTATCTTTTGATATCTCGTAAAAGTTAGATCATTTGCAGGAGCCATAACTGCCTAAGGACATTGAAATCAGGCCTTCACGTATACTTTCGTGGTAAAAACTGTAAATTCCCTCAGAACATTCACTTCACGCGATGTCAAGCATAACTGCGAATGTAAGAGAAAAATCTTCAGACAGTAAATCAGCTTTGCTAACCAATGAGCACGGTGCAGAGCTCCTGGTCGTCTGAGCTTTATCCCACGTCGAGGTTCTCCTCCCAAAAACATCAGCGTTAATTCAAGACGTTCTTTGTAGTCACCTCTGGGCTGCTGTTCTAGTAGGTTCTTTCAAGCAAACGCAGTTATTTCTTCTTTCCATTGAGAAATGTCCATTTTTCTTTCTTCGTAATTAACAAAGGGTTCCAACTTTGTCTTGTCAACTGACGTCCATTGCTGCTGAAATCTCTTGAAGAAAGCAATTTCAGGATCCGAAGCCCCATGAAACTTAACAAATACCTTCTCGATGGCGAATTTTGGTACACCAAGAAGCTTACAGACTTTATGTCCAGATACTAATACTGGCACTGGCCAACTCTTTCTTTTCGTGTGATATCAGTTAAAATTTTTCCGTCCCAGTGGACAAGTGGCTTTTTTGATGCAAAAGTGTCTGATGTTTTCTGCAGCCTTTTCACAGAAAGTTTTTCGTGCTTTGCAGATGGAGCTCCTATTGATAGCTAAAGACGTAACATCATGTCCTAAACTCTGTGCAGTTGCAGCGATGCTGTGTAATGCTGACCGGTCGTTTGGTTTTGTTCTGTCTAAAGCCTGAGCCAAGTCATTTGTCATGATATTTGTTGAGCGAAATCTTTTTGAAGTCGCTGGGCCTTCCTCACTTGACGTGCATTTTGCATTTGGATTGATGTTGTAATCATTGTCATTGCTATCACTATCAGTACTGCTGCTTGACTCTAGTGCTAGTATTTCAGTTTGCTTTTGAATTTCTTTTTCATGCTTTCATTTTTGCCTAGCAAATTTTTGTTTCCTGATCTGTTTCTTATTCTTTTTAGCAAGCCATTTGACATCAGTCCCAGACATATGACCTTTCCTTCCTTCTTGTCTTTGAGCTATGAGAAACTGCCTGTCCTCCTCGATTTTAATGAGAGAAAGAGCATCTTCATGGGCGATGTCATATAATTCTTTCAGCTTTGAGATGAAGTCTGCTTCATGAAAGAGCTGCTTAAAAGATCTACGAGATTTGCCCTTTTTAAGAGATTGCTATTCTGAGTGGAGTTTCAGTAATCTCTTCACAAGATCATGTCGATGAGCTGTTGGGATACCAGCATTCTCCCAAAATTGTGTCACAACTTTTAAGGTTTCCTTTGCACTGTCTTTTAAAGTTAATTTAATTTCTGTGTGATGGTAAAAGAACAATGATAAAACTTTGCCTCTTGTAGGAAGTTTGCTGCCAAGAATTTGTGACGAAGGTTGGCCAATAAGCAAAAGGTTTGTCTTGGCACGGGTTCTACCTCCAGTACACGACATGATTATGGTAAGCAGTGTGTTTTCCCTCAGCAGCACAAGACAGCTGAAGTATATAAGCACACCGGACAAAAAATTAGTCACCCCTCTCAGAATGTAATAACGTGTGACGGCGCCTCTGGCCTTGATAACTGCACGAATCCGGCGAGGCAGAGACTCTACGAGGTTGTGCATGTACTGAACATCGATTTGCTGCCACTCGTTCATCAGCCGGTCCCGAAGTTCCGCCAGAGTCCGTGGGTGTCTATTCCTGCGCTTCACTTTCTGTTTCCAGCCTGAACAACACCTTCGACGCATTCAGGATTAAAAGCTTCATTGGACCTGCGATGTACTCGTCGCCTCCCATCATTGGAGAACAAACAAAAACGGGACTCATCGGACCAAATTACACGTTTCCAATCTGCCGCAGTCCAGTTTTTGTGCCTCTGAGCCCATTTATAACGTGCCAATTTGTGACTTGCTGTTAACAGCGGCCTCTTCCGTGGTACCCTGCTCCAGATGTCTATCGCATGCAGTTCTCGTCGCAATGTCCGTTTGGAAATTGGTCGCTGGAGAACCTCATTGGTTTCTTGGAGAAATTGTTCTCTGGTTTGAAAACGATTTGCAGTTACTAGACGAGAAACATGGCGGCGGCCCCTATTGTCGAGAATTGTTTTCCGGCCACAGTTACGCCGTCGATTGTCAGTTGATTGCGAACTACACCACTCTTTGTAAACTCGCTGGACAGTACGCGTTGACACACCAACAAATTGGGCTACTTCAGACATTTTGTGTCCGTGGGCTCTGCCAAACACGATGGCTCCTTTTTGCCACTGAGTAACGTCTGCCTCACGACCCATTTTGCACTATATCCAACACACACTTTGTTCTTCACCACCTCACGAAACAGATCTGATCCTGTGTGCTACGTCACCGCTACTTGTCACTTACCAATGCTACATCAGCGCCCTCTGGGTGACCTTGAACTTCCTACTATCGGTGCTATTAGGGGTGACTAATTTTTTGTCCGGTGTGCTTATATTTGTTTGTGTGTGTGTGTGTGTACTGTAAACGAAACTGTGTGGGTTCAAGAAACGTTATAGTCCAGGCAATCTAGAGCAAAAATAGCTTCAACCTGGGCAAAATTGCTTCAGAAGCTTTCTAAACTGTTTCCAGCTCAGGAACCATTGCAGAATAACATATCCAAAATCCGACAAAATTGGACCCCGGGAACACCCCCAAAAATGAAATTCAAAATGGCGAACTGGCAGTTTCCTATGAAATACAATAAATTTTAATTTCGCTTTGTAGAGAGAGTTATGACGTTTTTCTTGATCAGTAAAATGTTTTAAAACACATTTTCGTTTCTAAATTAACCTATGACACTAAAAATTGTATTAGGCGGCTAGTATTAAACTATGACGTCGCGTAATGTAAATAAAATATACCTGAAGAATTGTGCGTGATTTGTAAGGAGAAATTGGACAGCGGACAGGAAGTGGTTCACATCTCGCAAAAAGGAGCAGATGGTATAAATGCATCCAGCCGCAGCCGTGGAAGCGATGTTGTTGCAACAGCTGGAATAAGTGTTCACGTTGTATGTAGGAAAAGGTTTACGGATAAAAAGACCAATGAAATAAAGAAGGACAGACCGCAGCCGAGGCAATACCAAGGAAAAGTGCTCGTTTTCATGAATACGCATTTTCCAGTGCTACTCACTGTTTGTTTTGTGATACCTTTGTGGACTTTTTTTCCAAACACAAACCAAAATCAGAGCATGTCAAAATAAGAACTACAGAGTTCTCCGAAACCATAAAAAGGTGCTGTGAAAGCCGCTGCGATGAATGGTCGTTTAATGTAAAAGGCCGTCTGGAGTATTATCTTCGTGATCTTCCTGCTGCAGATTGTGTCTACCATCACACCTGCAGCGTAAATTTTCGAAGTGGAAAAAACATTCCTCGCGCATACTCCTCCGACGATCATGATTCGAAGAAAGGGAGACCAACTAATGAAGAGCAACACCAAGCATTCCTTCAGACCTGTGCTTACCTGGAAGAGAATGATGATGAACAACTGTTGATTGGAGACCTAATTTCCAAAATGGAGGAATATCTTTAAGGAAGTCAGAGCTCTGTCTACGAACGCAGGCACATGAAGAGAAAGCTTTTAGAACGTTACGGAGACAAGATCATAATATCAGGTGAAAGTGGGAAGGCAGATGTAGTAACACTACGAGAGACAGCTAATGAAATTCTTATAGATTATCACAAAAAGTCGAAAGAATGTGATATAGATATAGAGCTACAGAAGATTTACCTAGTAGAAGTTGCTGCAAAAATAATCAGAAGTGATATCAAGTCTGTCGACTTGCCTAGAAAAGATGTGTATCCATCTCCAAATGACATCACTGCAGAAAGTGCTCTTGATTACATTCCCAACAGTCTGAAATTGCTATTATCAAAAGCATTTGCGGGACAGGATGCTTCAAGAAAAATAGGTGCAATTGGGCAGAGCATTATGCAAGCAACCCGTCCTAGAGGATTACTATGTCCACTACAGATCGGTTTGTCGGTTCAGCTACACCACAACTTTAGGTCAAGGTACCTTATTGACGTTCTCCATCAGCTGGGTTACTGTTCGTCGTATGCAGAAGTAACAAGATTCGAAAGAAACGCGGCGCTGGCAAGTGGGTCTGGCTCTTTTACTGTTGATGAAAACACTGCAGTCCTAGCAGCAGATAACGTCGATCATGATGTCTGCACTTTGGATGGGAAGAATACCTTTCATGGAATGGGTATGATTGCCGCAATAACTCCGAAGATCAAGATCCACCCTTCTATTCACAGGCGTAATGTTGGTGAATGACATTAAGAAGATTGCAACCGTTGACATTAGGGAATATAGACACGCGAGAAGCATGTTGAGGGACATCTCATTCCGCGAACTTCCAGTACCCACTGCCACCATAAGTCGACTTAGTCTTCTCTGGCAGATATCTTCAGCAGAAAGATCAGGTCCAAGTTGGTCCGGAACAATGCAGGCAATTCACGGTGGATCAAGTGTCTCACATCCAGGTGTGGCGTCGATCACGTTCCTTCCCATCATAGATATGTCGCCAACTGACATGACCTGCATATTTTCGACATTACTATATTTGAGCAAGATAGCACGCGATCAAAAAGTCCCATGCATTATTACCTTTGATCAGCCTTTGTTCTGGAAAGCTTCCCAAATCATCAATGAACAGAGAGACCTGCAGGACATTGTTTTAATGCTGGGATCATTTCACACTCTGATGAATCTTTTGGGAGCAGTCGGTACTCTTATGAATGGTTCAGGATTGTCTGAAGTACTTCAAGAAATATACGGACCAAATGCCGTGCAACACATGATGTCTGGAAAAGCTGTTTCAAGAGCGATACGTGGTCATATGATAGTAGATGCAGCTCTTAGTACCTTACTAGTCGCAGACGTTTTCCCTCGTAATGAAGATGGAACTCCTCATGACCTCCATAAGGAAGCTTGTGACCTGCTCGACGATGTTATGACCGCCAAACAATCAGTTGAGGATGTGGAATCTTCGAATGCATTGTCTCAGATTGCTACCACTTTGGATGCGAAGAAAACTGACCTACAATCTACTTCGCAAACAAGTCAACTCTGGTTGGAATATCAGCGAATGATCAACATTGCACGTTCCTTGATAACAGCAGACAGAACCGGCTCGTGGGATTTGCACTTGCAAGCTATGCTGGAGACCATCCCCATAATTGCAGCAGCCGGACATCACAATTACCTGAAATCGATATACCTGTACCTGCAGAAAATGTTAAGTTTGCCTTCTGAAAATCCAGCCGTTAACAAAATGTTCCAGGAAGGTAAGTTTGTGGTAAGAAGAAGCGACAGATTATGGGCCGGACTCGGCACAGACCTGGTGATAGAACAAGTACTAATGCGTTCCCTGAAAAGCAGAGGCGGACTGACACGCGGAAGTGGATTTACAGACATCCAAAGGACAACGTGGCTCTTTTCTATGCCTCTGTGTTCCACTTATAACTTAGCAATGCAGGAATACACCAGAGTTTTGTTGGAAAGTAGTGAACAGCACAAGGAAATGAGGGGAAGTAGACAAATCAGGGACAGTAATGACATGAAGAAAGTACTTGAACGTCTGGAATCCTTATCCCCATTCCATTCTACCTCGGGTCTCTGCAACATTGTAACAGGGCTAACTGCTGATCCTGGAGCAATTGCATTCAATCGGTACGAACATTGTCGTAAAAATGATTGGGAAACAAGCCTTTACATATTCTGCCAAAAGATCTGACAAAGTGAAAACACTAGGATCTGCTTCTGCCGTTGTGATCACTGATGCTTCAGATATAGAAGTAGATCCTGCACTACTGTTTCAGAGAATGATGACT
Source organism: Bathynomus jamesi (assembly GCA_023014485.1). Classification (NCBI taxonomy): domain Eukaryota; kingdom Metazoa; phylum Arthropoda; class Malacostraca; order Isopoda; family Cirolanidae; genus Bathynomus; species Bathynomus jamesi. The sequence continues at coordinate 140,819 of JAJOZX010002534.1, read as the reverse complement.
GTTGCCACTGGCGGAGACATGAATCTTGAAGATGTCATGTGTTACGAACTGTGTGCATATCCTCCTGCATTGTTCGAATCACGAAGTATCTTGAGGAAACCCGATAAGTCTCAGCTAGCTCATGCAATAATCAAATACACTGACACTTTACGCATGGAAGAAGTTCAAGAAATTCAGTGCACAGACCAGTACGTATTGGATGGTGGATCTCTACTACATCGTGTTTCCTGGCGTCAAGATGAAACATATGACAGCATCGCCAACTCATATGCCGATTTCACTCTGAAAACATATGGAAAAGCAATCATTGTTTTTGATGGCTACAGCAGCTCTCCTACGATCAAGGACATGACCCACAGAAGACGCAGCACCAAGACAAGCAGAAATGTGAATCTCAGTCCAAGCATGAAGTTTGTTGGCCAGAAGGAACACTTCTTGGCTAATGAAAACAACAAGCAAGCATTTATTTCCCTCGTAGGTGAGATGTTGAAGAAGCACGGGTGTACTGTTCACAACGCAGATGGGGATGCTGATGTGGACATCGTTCGTGCAGCAGTTTCCTCATCAGAAAATGCAACTACAACAGTAATAGGGGAAGACACCGACTTGCTGACTTCTGTACCATGCCAAGGACAGTGGTTTCAAGTTGTACTATCGCAGCGATATAAGACGGGGACCATCTCCTAATCCTGTGTATGATATTCTCAGCATTCAATCATTGTTAGGCAATGACATCTGCAAGTATCTCCTGTTTGTGCATGCTTTCACGGGCTGTGATAGCACATCCAGAATTTTTTCGATCGGTAAAGCCAAAGCATTCGACACACTGATGAAGGTGGCTGAACTCCGTTCAGTTGCAAATACATTCTGTTCTGATTGTTGCCAACACTCTGACATTGAAGCCGCTGGAAGAAAGGCAATGCTTCTGTTGTATGGCTGCAAAACACTTGAATCCACTAACGCACTACGTCATCGAATGTTAGTTGAAAAGGTAGCTACAGCTAAATCTTTTGTTACACCCGAACGTTTGCCACCTACCGATGCGTCCACAAAGTACTACAGCTTTCGCACATACTTTCAAATACTAATCTTGGAAGTCTACAGAAGAGAAGATCGATGCAGAACAGTGGGGTTGGTATGTAAAGAATAATTCCTACTACCCTACAGCCTGCGACAAGCCACCAGCTCCAAATTATCTACTCAACATGATCCGCTGCTCCTGCAAGACGAAATGTGCTACTTCAAGATGTGGATGCAAGCGTAATGGAATGCCCTGTTCAGCCGCTTGTGGCGAGTACCAAATCAGTGGTTGCGATAACAACCCAAGTACCGGTAATCTATCCGATGATAGTGATGAAGAGGATTAATTTCTGTATGTTTGTGACCAGGTATCACTTCTTCTGTAATGAACATAACTTAAAACTGGGAAAAAAATAATTGTTGTATTATTGATTATAAAAATCTGTAAAAAACTATATAACATTATATTTGCGTAATAACTGGTTGTGTTGTATATTGTTGAATTATTTAAAACATTACAACTGAAAGAAAAAGCATCAAATGTATCTCTATAAATAAAAGCGTAAATTATATATATTTTTTTTCGTAGGAAACATCCAGTCCGCCATTTTGAATTTCATTTTTGGGGGTGTTCCCGGGGTCCAATGTTGTCGGATTTTGGATATGTTATTCGGCAATGGTTCCTGAGCTGGAAACAGTTTAAAAAGCTTCTGAAGCAATTTTGCCCAGGTCTAACTACAAATTGCCTGGACTGACAACTGAAAATAAAAGTTGGTTAAAAAATCTAAGGAAAATAGAACGTTTTTAACATTAAAATTATCGATGTTTTTTATCAAATAGGACTCAACCAATTTCCTCCTATCGCTATTATCAGCATTAAGAAGGTAGGAATTATTAATATCTATATTATGGTCACATTCTAAGCGATGCTTATTGAAGGCTGAGTTATCATAGGCAGTATTTAAACTATGTTTGTGATGCTAAAGACGACGTTTAAAGTCCATAGTCTCCCCAATATAACATGTAGAGCAATTCATACATTCGATTTTGTAAACCACAGTGTTAGAGGCCCGCTCAGATGTTGGTCCCTTCGTATAAAAGCACGAGTAGTGCAAGGTACTTTAGAAACCTTATGAAGACCGGAAGGCAAACTTACGAAATGACTCGGAACTGAAAGGAACTAAAACATCTTTAAAATCCTCAGTAGAGGCGTTATAGTCATAACAAATTTTCTTGCAGCATTAAGTGTTTTTTCAGTAAAAATATAGGGTTAATCTAATTAAAAAAGATTCTTTAATATAAACGAACTCAGCATCCAAATACGAGGGATGCAAATCCTAAAAGCCCTTAAAATCATACAAATAAGGATGACTCTCTCTGTAAAGGAACTTCGAGACGAAAGCCAGTGAACATAAGATTTGGAATGAGTGGCTTTTCTCAAAACAGTAAACTCAGGATTATTATTATTAGATCTTATAAGTTGATCATCCAAAAAAGGGAATTTTTTAATTGTTCAACCTCTACAGTAAACTTTATAAAGGGTAAAATATTATTTAATCGGTCGAGAATGACATTAGGATCGAATTCTGCAGGAAGGAGAACGAACGCGTCATCAACGTAACTATACCAATAAACGGATGAATCAATAATATCAGCAAGAAACGTCCTTTCAAATAACTCCATAAATATATTAGTAAAGGTAGCTGAAAAGGGGTAGCCCATAGTGAGGCCTTCCTTCTGCCGAAAAAATAAATTGTTAAAAGTAAAAAAAGAATGTAACAAACACGTCTAATTGATTTTATAAAAAGGGAAGTGGGTAAGACACGTTGAATGTCGCATTCAATGAGAAACTCTTCGAGGTATTCTAAAGGTGTCTCTAAGGAACCTCAGTAAAAAAAAAAGACATCAAAACTCGTCGTCTCTTTGCCCTCAAGATCGACATTACTAATTTTATTAATAAATCTATTAAATTTTTTAATGTGGGCATTAGAAATATTGCCTATTAAAAATGAAAGATTTTTAGAGAGCCACTTGGCACGTTTGTAATTAACCTGCCTATGTTGGATATAATTGGTCTCAGCAGTACGAGTGACTTATGCACTTTAGGTAAGCCGTAAAAATAAGGTAGCTTAGAAGAGAAAATAATTTTTTTTTAAAAAGTGCGGAAAATCCTTAAATAAAAGTTTGAGATCCTTATTAAAATTGCGTTGAGAAACTTGGAGGAGATTAAAGTTCAATTGATCATTAGTAGTTCATCTGAAAGGAATTCCAGAGCTTTGTGAATATAATTCTCTTTATCCAATAAGACGATATTATTCCCCTTATCCGATTTAGTGATGATAAGGCTCTCGTCTCGCTTTAAACCGAAAAGAGTAGTCCATTATTCTTTGCAATATTTAGGCCCCGTCAAATGTTATTGCAAAGTCCACAGAGGATAAAACCTTTTAAACAGATAGATAGATAGATAGATAGATAGATAGATAGATCGATAGATCCCCAGAAGATAATTTAGTGTAAACTAAGTTTTCTGAAAGAAATAAAATTAAGAACGAAGTCTTTTAAACAGTTAATCCAGAAGGAGTTACCATAACCTCGTATAACCTTCTCATATAAGGAGAGGTTATAGGATGAGACATTAATAACCAAATCAGGGTTAGAAAGTTTAACCTAGGGGCTATCATTAACCGTTAATCCCTACCAATTATAAAAGTTACCGTAGCAATACCCTGGTACTGGGGGTACACCACTTTAAGGGTTAATGGGCAATTCAAACTTTCTATCAAGCTCAGTTCTTTGGGGGTTGTCAGATAGTGATGTACCGATTCCAAAATTTAGTCGATGCCGATGTCGGTACCGATGCCGATTCTTTGCCTATATTTTATCAGAATCAATTCCCTTCATAAATTTTACTAATCTAATGTGAAAACTTTCATATTTGAAATTTGTTTAAATGCGCTTCCTTAGCTCACTCCATAATATATGGTACCAGAATTTGTTACTCATATACCGTAGCTAAAATAATGATAATAGTTTTAGTAAAATGCTAAAATAATTGGAGCAATCCAAGAATAAGCATCACAAATGAATTTAGGGTGCTTTTTCTTGGACTGAGGTCGAACGAGGGTGCTTATTCTTGAATTGCTCTAAAATTTATTTAAAGGACTTTGGGAAGCTTATTCTTGGATTGCTCCGGTATACAGGGTTGCCAGATCAGATGGTTTCCAAATCCGGAGATTTTACCTACGAAGCTCATCATTATTTGTTTACATAACTAGACAGATATATAAACTTCCTAATTTTTTAGAATAATAATTATCTTGACAAAAATCTGTAAGAAAAGAGGCAAATTCTACTTTTAATGACATTTTTACAAAGCTCAATTTCCGGAGACTCCGGCCCAAAACCAGAGACCTGGCAACCCTACCGGTATATCAAAGTTAGTTTTGTTAGTTTTGAAAATTAGTGAATGTCCGGTTAGGTCAACTGTCCGCCTTTGACGACTGGTTAGGTTAAGTCGTGATATTTTCGTTAAAACTAACGAAAATATCACGACTTAACCTAACTAATAGTGAAGGGTATACAATTGACCTAACCGGACATTCAGTTGACATATTTCAATATTCAATCTTATTTCAATATTTTTATTTTAATTATGTTGTTCTAAATTTTTTTATTGCAATATCCTTCGTAAACATCAAAATATTTTTTTTTTAAATTTTATGTTAAAATCCTTTAACCCTTTAAGGGCGGATTTTTTTGCAGAATTTTTTTTTTATGAATACGTGTATTTGAAACGCTACCAATTTGTACCAGTCGTCCTGAAAGGGTTAATTTGGATTGAAGTCAAACTGGGTGCTCTTTCTTGGATTGGGGTCTAACTGGGGTGCTTTTTCTTGGATTGGGGACTTTGGGGTGCTTATTTTTGGATTACTCCAAATAATTTTATTTTAGTTTTGTAAATTGAATACTAATATTGAAAATAATTGTTTTCCTCTTGTTGAAGGTATTTTCTTTCTTCAACAATGTAAAAACCCCCAAAAAATAAAATTCATTAAAATTTCAAGTCTCTGGTGGCCAATTTGAATAAAAAAAAATGTATATCCAATTTGGGTTTATAAAATTATTAAAATACTTAAAATAAGTCAACATAATAAGATGGTTTAATATATAAATTATAAAGTACAACTTAATATAGAATTATTATTAATATAGAGTAGGAGATTACAATAGCTTATAATATTTAGAGATTAGCTAATTAGAGAAAATGTAAATTTATGTAAATTGCCTATTCAGCCGATGCCAATTAATTAGTACACCACTATAATATCAGACTCGGGTCTTAGACTATTGCCATCTTATTGTACGTATTAAGATAAACGACAAACTCAGAAGTCTCTCCTACTTGTTTTCTGTTTACTGTATTCTGCTTTCTCCACCTTCAATTCTTCTCCTCTCATTCCAGCTTTGTTTTTCACCATCTCGATCATCATTTATATTTTCAAATCTAACTTTTCTCCGATCATCCATGTCATATCTATTATTCTCTCGAATCCTTCTCGGGGTTGGATAATACAGGGTGTCCGAGAATTATCTGTACAATTTTTGGCTGTTATTAAAAGTCAACCATGAAGTGTAGAAATTCCAGTTTGTCCCATTTTACAGAGAATCTCATTAAGTTTTTTCTGATACACGTTTTGACAAGTTTTTTAGAAATGTACGCGGGTGACAGACATTGATGATTTAAAAGCAAGAATCACAGCTGCTATTGAGCGAATTGATGTGGATATGCTGCAGCGTACATGGCAACATTTGGAGTATCGATTGGATGTTTTGCGAATCACTAATGGTGCACATATCGAATGTTTGTAACAACGTTACTTTAATAAAAGAAACTTTTGAAAATACAGATTCTAAATAATCTTGTTTAAGAATTTTACGTGTGTTATCAAGAATTTTATTAAAAGATGAAATTGTACAGATAATGTTCGGACACACTGGAATTTCTAAAAAACTTGTCAAAACTTGGTATCAGAAAAAACGTAATGAGATTCTCTGTAAAATGGGACAAGACTGGAATTTCTACACTTCATGGTTGACTTTTAATAACAGCCAAAAATTGTACAGATAATTCTCGGACACCCTGTACAATGGTTTATCATTTTGTTTCGATTCATACCTTCCTCAATTACTTCTATCATATCTCGATCTAGAAAACTTCCCTAATAAGGCCTATTATATCTGCCATTATCATATACGTAGTATCTATTACATTAATCAAATGACCGCCTCCCATCACATTCTTGATTCCATCTCATCTATTATTATTATCAAATGATCTATCCTATAAAAAATTCCTTTTCATATATTACTCATTCCGTCTTCCATTAGTAACTCATTCGTTACACTCGTCATGGAATCGTATATCGCCAAAAATCATTATTCCTACGAAACCCATTTTTATCTTTATATCTATTTTTAACCCCTTGTCTTTTTATATCTTTATACATTTCGACCAATCTCTTTGCACGTGTCCTTCCTTCCTACAATAATAACATTTAAGACTTGTTGATTCACTTTATCTTTGTCCTCCTAAGTATCTCTTTCTCTTTAGTAACTGACAAACAATTTAATGACTCGGTAAACTCATTAGAATTCTGAAGATCATATTGAAGATTCATAGATTTATTAAATCGCATATCAGCATTTAATCTCCTTATTTTAGCAATTAAATCCACATCAAAAGAACCATATTCCTTCCACAAATGAGAAGGAAGATTCCTCATAATAATTTTATGTATTGTAAATGTTACATTTAAATTGTTTAAAAGACTAACAACATTAGCCTTATTGCCTAGATGTCTTTTATCATTATCTAAATCCACTAATCTCTTAGCATTTATCAGTATTATGGGTATGTGACTTTTTGTAACTCTGCCCATGTTTTATTAATTTCTTCTACACTTACAAAAACATCCCTCGCGGGTTTTAAAGAGTTCTTAATCGCTTAGTGAATACGGAACTCATCCGCGTGTCCATCTTTGCATGGTATTAAACGTTCTAGTATCGTCTGAGAGGAAAACGTTTAAAGATGTGCACCATTCGGTGTGATGCTTGCGTTTAAATGCATAATTCTAATCATCTAAATGACTTATGAATGCGGAGCACTCCTCTGCCAAGTCTTTTAACATCAATTACCGAGTCTGGCATAATGGGTTGGGGTAATTTGATATTATCTAATTGAATAGGAGATAGAGATACTGACCAATATTCAGTTTTTTTTATTCACGAAGGAGGGGACAAGGGCGAACGCCCGTAAAAATGCATCTTCCCATAGAAGGAAAAGGAGAGATCCGAAATCAAGGTCTCCTGGACTCCTAAAAACAATGCCATTTTTGTTTTTTTAATTTTGAAAAGATCGTGCAATGTGTAAGATGTATGTATGTATGTATGTATGTATGTATGTGTAGTAAGGAGTAAAGGGAGAAATGTGTGTTTGAGAACATGCTGGACTGCTCACAGGGTAGATGAGACATGGAAAAAAGAACAGCTAAAGGGGACAGAAACAGAAGAAACGAGAGTTCCAGCACTCCTTGTCTCCGGAGTAGTTCCCTGGTCGATTGGTGTCTACAATCTCCTCCCATACTGTTTATATATATATATATATATATATAGAGTAATCCCACAATTTACGCGGTAGATACGTTCATGAACCTTCCGCGTAAAATGAATTCCATGTAAATTGGAGGAAGGATAACATATACCTCAAGACACCCCAAAAATTAAATTATATAATAATAATAATGATAATAATAATTGTCTGCCCAAATAAATAATATTAATTAAATAAATAAATAAATACATAAACTCATCTGTTAAAAAAGTAAAAATTAGTAATAACCTGTAATAAATAATAAAAAAAAACACACCATTAGGGTGGTCTCTTGGAGCTGGCTTCTTAACTACCAGTGCCTTTTTATTTATTTATAAAAAAATTGAATATTTTTTGGACCGCGTTAATCCGATATTGCGCAAATGGGGGGCGCTTAAATGGGGGGATTACTATATATATAAAAATATATATATGAGGGGTCGCGCGTCTTAAGGTACCTAAGCGCCACCACGCGCGAAAACGTGTTTTTGATGGATATCACTATTTTTACCCTTCCTCTATCGCTTGGTTTGGGTTATAATGACCTTACGACACTAGAAGTATGGTTGAAAACCTTATGAAGCGAACTACTTTTTCACCTCTATCGCCAGCCAAAAGTTCACCCAAAGTTCGGCATAATAAGAAAATCAAAAATTAAAAAATATATATATATAAAATATGAAAATCTATTCCAAAAACTCATCAACATCTTCATTAGCTACTTATAACTCTAATTTAGCCAAAAATGAACGTTCTAGCTCAATTAATAACAGAGATACTATTGCCAGAATATTGCTCAACTTTGGAGGCGATTTCTGACGAATTTTAATTTTGGCACTTAGGTACCTTAAGACGCGGGACCCCTCATATAATGAAAGATGAATCATTAAGAGTTCCTCACGAGTCACTGTTTATGATTTTAAATACAAATTAATCACCAGGAGTGTTTTGATTACTGACCGTTTATAATCGCGATGAAATGTGTAGTCTCAGTGTAGAAATCAGTCGATCAATAGAGAACAAGTCAAGGGAGTAATTTTACATTACAAGTCCGTCTGTAATGAAGTTCAAGGCAGAATACCTTCTCTCTCTCTCTCTCTCTCTCTCTCTCTCTCTCTCTCTCTCTCCTTAGTTCTCATATAATTACACGATCTTGTCTTCAAAGTAGTAGTAATAATAATAATAGTAATAGTAATAGTAATAATAATAATAATAATGATAATGTTTGTTATAAACAATGTGAAAAAATAGATTGGAGAAACATTTCCTTTCTAAATACAGCATAAAACTCATATTTTTTAATCTATCCATAATATCAAGGTTTTCAAATACCTCTCTACGCACAATCTTCTTCCATACCGTCAGTATGGGTTCCGCAAGGGAGCGATCTTCCTCCATATCTCTCTAACTCTTGGTCATCCTCCTTTCTGGATTTCGATAAAGCCTTTGTTATTGCACTAGACATATCAAAAGTTTTTGATAAGAGTCTGACACAAATGACTCAATTTTCAGTTTGCCCTCCTTCGGTTTCTTTACTTCACACTGTGCCTTCATCTCTGATTTCCTTTCTGGCCGATCTATAGCTGCGGTTGTAGATGGCCACTGTTCTTCTCCAAAAGCAATTACTAGTAGTGCTCCTCAAGGCTCTGTCCTGTTACCCACTCTTTCCTCTTATTTACCAGTGACCTATTAAGTTGCACATCCTGTCCTATCCATTCCTATGCTGATGATTCCACCCTTCACTTCTCCAGCCGCTTCACAGAACGTCACTCTATGGTTCCGTGGGACAGATATTTTACACCTGATCTCTGATTTTTCTACAATCTCTGACTGGGGAAGAGAGAACCTTGTTTACTTTCAATCCTTCAGAAACACAGTTTTTTCATCTCTCTGCTCGTCACAATCTTCCACACGACCATCCCCTTACCTTCAACAACACACAACTCAATCCTTCTTCTCTTAACATTCATGGGGTTTCCTTTTCTCGTGATCTATCCTGGAAAGATCACATATACTCTCTTTCTAAAGCAGTTTCTTCACTGCCACTCAGTTGCTGACTCTGTACAGGGGTTTTGTCCGCCCCTATATGGAGTACGTTTCTCATGTGTAGGGTGGCTCAACAGCTCTACTTGGCCGGGAAGAATCAAAGGCTTTTCGTCTCATCAGTTCCCTGCCTCTTACTGACTGTCTTCAATCTCTCTCTCTCTCCGCCGTAATGTTGCCTCACTCTCTCTTTACTATCGCTAAGCAGTAGAGCCGCATTTCGGACGAGGAAGCTGGGGCGTTCTGAAATCCTGCCCGTGGAGGGGCCCCCATGGAGGCCTTCGCCTCCGTTATAAGGGCCCCCTTCCTTAAGTTCCTAACCCATTTATGGGGCCTCCTTCAGGGTTAAAAAAAAAAGGGATTCATTCTCGCCTTCCTTCACGAGAAAAAAAATCCTCCTGTGGGGTTCTTTCACGGTCTTTCATGAGTACAAACAAAAACAACATGCAAAAACAGACAAAAACAAACAAACAAACTCAAACAAACGTTGGAAGCGTTCGTGCAGAAGATCCATTTCTGAAGCACTAGGCTTATGCTGATATATATATATATATATATATATATATATATATTACATATACTGTATACTGTATATTACTTTTGTTGCTTTACTTTTGTTGAGTTTGAACGACGGTTCAGGATCGACCTGCGGTCGACCCCTCTGCAGCATCCCGCCTCATTTTCGGGACTTGGTGAAGGAGGGAATTGCTCTCTGATCTCCTCCTGCCCTCGTAGCCAGCCACACATGGCTGGTCAGGAACTTTGCACAAGAATCTGTCCAGCTGGTTCTTGAAGTTATTCAGGCCGGTGTGCTGGAGATTCCTGACTTCTTTTGGAAGGACATTGAAAAGCTTTGGGCCCCGTATTGTGAGGGTATTTTCCATCCTCGTTTTCATGGCTCCTTGTCCCACCGCAGCTGGGACCATACAAAATCTGCCTCTTCTCTCATTCCACTTTGTTTCTATTTCATTTCTGAGGTTAGGGACAGAGCCCTCAAGTATTTTCCATATGTATATTATTATGTACCGCTCGCCCCTTCTTTCAAGAGAGTAGAGTTCCAGGGATTGTAGTCGAGACCAGTAGTCTTCACGTTTCCGTTTCCTCTATCTTAGACGTAAAAGTCCTTTGTATAGCTTCAATGCTCGCAATGTCTCTTTTTCTGTGTGTGCTTGTGAGTACTGAGCAATACTCAATTATTGATAGGACTAGACTCTTCCATAATTTGAGCATGATGTTTGCTTTTCTGCTGCGGAAGCTTCTCCAGATGATTCCCATTATTTTTCTAGCCGTTGTGATTTTGATTTTATAGTACTCTGAATTCTGCATCCGACGACATTATTACTCCAAGATCCCTGACTTGTGGATTTGGTGTTATCTGTTTGGCTTGCGGAGTTTTGTACCCTTTTTTCTGTAGCTCTTTGTTATTACCATATCTTAGAAGTTGGAATTTTTCTTCGTTGAACTTCATATTGTTGTCTTCTGCCCACTGGAATAATGTTTCAATGTCGTTTTGTAGTTTTCTTATGTCATCTTCGTTCAATATTTCCTTACATATCTATGATACAATACTGTCCTTAATATCTGCATCAATATCTGCAATCATTATTATGAACAGCAAGGGAGCTAATACTGTCCCTTGTGGGACAGAGCTCACGACTTCCAAGACTTCCGATTTAACTCCGTTTACCACCACTCTTTGCGTTCTTTGCGTCAAGAAATTAAATATCCACCTTCCTAGCTTTCCAGTAATTCCTGTATCCTTAAGTTTGTGTGCTATGATTCCATGGTCACATTTATCGAAGGCTTTAGCAAAGTCAGTATATATTACATCGATGTTTCGTCCTCGACACAATGTTCCTAATATTTTCTCCTGGTGGTCTAGTAGCTATGACAGGCATGATCTACCCGCCCTGAAGCCATGTTGATTTGGGTTGTATACGTCTTTTTCTTGTAGGTAGTAGGTAGTTTTGCCTCTAATTATGCGTTCAAAACACTTTATAAGGTGTGAGGTGAGAGCCACTGGCCGATAATTTTGGGCATTGCTCTGTTACCACCTTTAAATAGGGGGGCAATGTTCGCGTTCTTTAAGTGAAGTGGAATTTGCCCTGTGTCGAGTGATTTCCTCCATAGTAAGTATAGCGGTTTTGCAATACTCTCTTTGCATTTCTTCAGAAATGTTGCACTCCATGTGTCTGGCCCTGGCGCTGAATTGTCTCGCATCTGTGATAAGGTCGTAATTACATCTTCCGTGAACTAGAAGTCCATTAATAGGTTTGTGCCGGGATTTGTTCTTAGTTGATCTGTATCAATGTCGAAAAACTCGTCTGGTTTTTCCACTTCCATCTCGGACTTAGGGGTGCTAAACACAGATTTAAATTGTTCCCTAAGCAGTTCACTTATTTCTTTCGGGTCATTTGTGTATTCAGCCTCCCCGTCTATCAACGGTCCAATACTCTCCTTACACTGCATTTTCCTTTTCGCAAAAGTGTAGAAGTATTTTGGGTTATTTTTAATGTTTTCTGCTACCTTGTTTTCCTCCTCGTTTGTCTTATGTATGAATGTTCGCTTTAGGTCCATTTCTATTTCGCCAAGTTTTCTCTCTAGTTTGAGTCTCTTTACATCAGTTCTGCATCTGTGGAGATGTTTTACGGTTTGTCTTCGTTGCCTGAATAGAGTCCTGATTTTCTCTCGAGCTTGCTACGTTTTCTTTCCTGTCTCTCTGGAATATGTTTCAGTATTATAGGTTTGGTTTCCGTCTCTATTATACATAGTATTTCTTGTGGAGTCTTCTCGTGTAGTAGCAATTCCTAATTTACCTCCTTTAAATCTTTATTTACGTTTTCCTAATTTACTTTCTCTGAATTTATGTTTAAGCCTTCAAATATTCCATCTGCCTCTCTAGGATGCGTTTTCGGACCTCTGGGTGCTAACTTCAATTGCATATCGATGAGGTTATGGTCGGAGAACTTTGTGTGCGTTACTTTTTTATTTATTATTATCTCGTTGTTATTTGTCCAGATTAAATCCAAAACGTTCTCCTTTCTCGTGGCTTCACCGATTTCCTGGGTAAGGGCGTAATATTCCATAATATCTAATAGCATTGTTGCTTGGGTTCTGTCATCTTTAGTAATGTTGCCATAAAACTTATCAACATACATAACTTCGTCATTTTTCTTCCATGATATGAATGGGAAATTAAAATCTCCGAAAATTAGAGTATTTGTTGCTGGAGTTTCAAGTAATTTTAATGTTTTCTATTTCATTTGTAGCAAATTGGAATTCACTTTTTGTGGTGTTTGGTGGTCTGTAGATGTTCATAATGGTTAGGTTGAGTTCTTTTACTTCTAATATAATAACTTCAACTGCGCTGTTTGATTTCTTTACCCTCACTTCACATGTGTAAGTGTTTTTCACGTAGATACAACACCCTCCTCCTCGTCCAGCGACTCTATCTGCTCTGTATATGTTGTAGTCCAGCAATGCTATTTCAGTATTCTCGATGCAGTTTTCACAGCCTTTTTCGCACTCATGTAAGTGTTTTTCCGTTAGGCATATGATATCTATGCTGGTTTCCGTAGCTAAATTTTGCAAGTATTGTAATTTGCAG